>CADEPM010000006.1:3805000-4396853 GCA_902829315.1 Caenorhabditis bovis
GCTTCGTGTCGCCAACGCTTATTCCGAGCTTTTCGTGAGCTTTAGCCACAATTTTCGCTCTACAATTGTTGTGATTGACTCCAAGGGAACCTAAGAGGCGTCTTCGCAAGTTTAACTGCAAAAAAAAAACAATAATTTCGCTGGTATTAAACGAGTGGCGGGTTGACCGGCCAAATTTTACTACTTACAATTTCACTCGGTTTCGTCCTCGATTGATTCTTTGCCTCGTCGATTTTCATCATTTGCCGACTCGCCAGCACTCCCAGACCTGGATATTTTTCGAAAATATCATTCTGGACTGTTTCCTTTGTTGTCGGTGCTTCGAGAAGTTGCGAATTCTCGAAAATTCCATTAAAAACATCCGAATCGTCGACTTCATAAAGCCAAACCCTCGGATTCGCGTTTGGTGGGTTGGCGATCAAACTTTTCTGCATTGCGCAAATTCGCAGATTTCCGTCAATCACCACAAATTTTTTGGGTGATTCACGGTTTAAGAGCATCATACTGCAAAATTCGAATTCATCATTGTAATTTTGAAAAAAAAAACGAAAACAATTAAAAAAAAAACTCACAGTGGACTTGACTGCATAATAGACAGTTTTTCAGAGGTGTCACTATCATTGTAAAAAGCCGTAAAAGCATCGAGGCGCTCTTTCGTGATGGTTCTTGTTATTTGTCCGCGACATTCCGATTTTTCGGCCAGTAGTTGAAGTTGAACGCCGATGAATCTCCATTTTCCTTTAATCTGTAAAGAATAAGTAGTGTGGTGGTGGTAGTGGTGGTGTTGTGTGTGTTTTTTTTGTCGCTAGTAAGCCACTCACTTCGTCGAACTCCTTGAGTTCGTCAGTTGTTCCGATGTCGTTCTTCGATCTTTTCCGTGGTGCACTGGTTTCCTCATTGTCGTTTTCCTGTTGTTCCATTGTTCTTTTCGTTGTTTTTCGGCGACGTTGTTCCTCCTCCACCACCTGAAAATGTTCATTTTGACTGATGTCGTTAGTTTCTTTCGGCTTGTTTGTTGTTGGTTTTTTCGTCTTCGACGACTCCTTCGATTTCTTCGATTTCTTCGACATTTTCGTTCTATGTCCATCATCATTATCGATCTGAAAAAAAAAGAAATAAATCAAATTGACTCATAAAAATTGTATCATGATTTTTTATTCTTTGACTCATGATTTTTGACTAGTGATTTTTGACTAATTTTTTTTTTGACTAACAATTTTTGACTAATGATTTTCTGAATTTTTTTAGTTGAGATTCCTGCAGTTTTTTCAGTATTCGATTCTGTTTTTTTGGCCAATATTGATGGGTAAGAAGCTAAAGGGTGGGAGGAATTGGAAGAAATGTTATTACTGAATGGGGGAAAGATTATTACTGAAAGGAAAAAAGTTCTTCTAACTTCTGTAAGCTTAAAAAATTGTTTTTTTTTGGCATTTCATCGCTTATCGATTTCAATGAGAAGCGTAATCCCAGCTAAGCGGATCCACCGAAGGAATCGACTGTAACATTAAACGAATATCCGTAGTAGGCCAAATGATATGTATGATTTGATATTTTTTAGTAGTCTCCGTTATTTTAATGAAAACAACTAAACACAGTTTTTATTCGATATCATTCATTATTGAGCGTGAATAAAAGAGGGAAATGGATGGAATAACGCGATAAGTGATTTTTTATTAATTTATTTTGCAAATTATTTTAGCTTATACGGTCAGGCCTGTTTTAAAACGACATAATTTTCGATTTCTCATCAAAATTCAGGAAAAACGGTATATTCAAAAAATAAGACATTGTTATACTTTGAGAAGTTTTTTGAAGGCTGTTTTGTTAGAAGTACCATTTTGATAAAGTTTTAACGGTATAATGATCTATCGAAAATTTCAATGATTGATTAATTTTAAAAGTTTTTAATAAATATGTTATCGAATAAAAACTGTGTTAACATTTCTCCCAATTCCTCCCACCCTTCAGCTTCTTACCCATCAATATTGGCCAAAAAAACAGAATTGAATACTGAAAAAACTGCAGGAATCTCAACTAAAAAAATTCAGAAAATCATTAGTCAAATATTGTTAGTCAAAAAAAAATTAGTCAAAAATCACTAGTCAAAAATCATGAGTCAAAGAATAAAAAATCATGATACAATTTTTATGAGTCAAAAATCATGAGTCAAGTCAAAAAGTATGAGTCAATGAACATTGGCTCCCGAAAATAGATGTAACGATCATTAGCTTCTGATTTTAAAATATCGAGATAAAAATAAATTGACCATAATCTCGTATAGAGAGCACAATTGGGAATAGAAATGGTGATAGTTCCATCACTCCGTGGTGGTTGTGCCAATCAGTTAAAGTCCAAGAGCCAATACAAATCCTATTCGAATAAATGCGATGTTTTCATATTTTTTGGTGATTTTTCTAATCTTGTGTTTGCATGTTTAATCCTGTTTTGGTGCAAGAAAACTGCAATCTCAGAAATCAGTAGATTTATCAAAACCGTCGCTTCAAAAAAAAATCTGTGATGTTTGTCGCCCGTTTTCGACATCCATAACAATTATTTATTATTGTCGTAATAAAATTTGAATTTGATGTGTTGAAAATATAAAGTTTTATGTTGGACATGAACGATTTGATGCCACAGTTACTCAAATGTCGCGTGAAAAAATTTTTATATTGGCTTGTCGAAAATTTATTGATTATTCGAACATAACAATTTTTTTCAATTGGGTTAATTAATTTTTGATTTTTTAATTGTAGTGGTTTCTCGATTTTTGTTGGAATTTATTTATCACGCGTTTGAAGAAATAATTTCGATACGTATAAAATATTGAAAATATCCATCAAGATATATTTTTAAGCAGCATCAAATAAAACCACATGATCGTAAATTCATTCAGAATTTGATAGATTCACTCGATCACCAAAAGGACAATAATTATCTATTCAATATTTCATGGGAACCATTTTCTGGCGATATTTTCTCGATATTTCTGCCGTTTGAATTTAATCAAACGCATATTCGATTATATGTGGTGGATTATTGCTCTAATACGGCTTCTCATCCACTTTTTATTTATGCCCTGACATTCGTCGAAAACTTCTAGAACATCTTGCTTGAATACAAATTGCAGTTATTCATCCACCCGTACTCTTGCTTCTCATCATATCACACCTCTCAACTAATCCCTTCAATGATTTGTTTCGCTTCTTCATCACTATTCTTTGTGCCTAATACGTATTACATTCATATATGTATATATATATATATATATATATATATATATATATATATTATAATATTGCACAAAATGTGTTTATTATATGCGAGTGTGCGAGAAAATAAAAACGAGTGAACAGAAAAGAAGGAAAAAAAATCGATTCGATTTTTTCCGCTTTCCTTCAATGCTTTTTGGCGACCCCGTTTTTATTATCGCAATTTTTCTGGGAAATTTTCGTGTCATATTTTTTTATATTTTATATTCTTTCTATCTTCTTCCTTGTTTTAACTCAGCATTTTTTTTTTCAAAAAAAAAGATTGGTTAAAAATTTAATAATAAGATATTACAAATAATTGAAAAAGATACACTTTTAGTCAATATAGCTATTATAAAAATAATAGAAGCAATAGAAGAATAGATAATAAAAGTGGATGCCATGGGGGTTTCGCATTGCCCTTATATGTCTATCAAAAGGTCTTCGAGTAGGCGGAGCTTCATCCCACCTAATTAGAGGTTTCCCCACATGTATTTAGTACTTTTTGATGTCATTTTATTTTCATATCTGTTTGCTTCATTAATATCTCCTACCTGAGATCTCACGCGAAAACCGAATTTCTCATGTTTCGCTCATAAGCCGATTTGAGTCGAGATCATTCTTAATCTCGTCGACATTCTAATGCATATGTGCCGAATAATTTGAAAACATCCAACGGAAATGAGAATTCCTCTCATCTTATGCATTTTTTTTTAACTAAAAATAGTTTAGTTTGCTTCGATTTTCAGGTTCAATTTTCTCTATCAAACATAAATCATTTTTTCCCTGCAATTTGAAACCAACAATTAGCGAAATTTTAAAACTAAACTTTTTTTTCCAAAATTTTTTTGCGATATCATTTTATTAATTTGAATTGGGTCCCGTTTGGAAAACCTCGCAAAAACGAAATGTTGATCAGATCTTGGAATCCGATTGATTATAAGGTTTCGAAATTGGCGGTCATCTGGAATATTTCCTGAAAAACAAAAGTCAAAAATGTTGGAAATTTGAGAAAATTCACGTTCCAGAATTGAAAGTGTTCATGAAATTGTTGAAAATCGCTTATTTCCTTCCTTATTGCATTTGCTTCATCGATTATTTTGCGGCACAAAGTTGAGGGCAAACAGCATCACGTTTAATTAAGGCAAACATGTTGCGCACATCCTGATTCAATTCAATTCCTCCTCAATCCCATTCATTTTCCCTTATTTGGGAGCACACATTCATATATGTATTTGCGTGTTTTTTTTTTGAAGAATGACATCTTGGACCGCCGTGAATGAATCGCTCAAATGTCTAAGTCTCGATGAGCAGAAGATGATCGAATCAGTGCTGAAGAAGGATCTCGAGTTTCAGGAAAGCGAGCAACAACGCATTCGGTAGATTACTCTAGATAGTGGGGTGTCCTAATTTATGGGCGAGTTTCAAGGTCGCTGTCGAATACGGTTCAAATCAAGAAGACGAGCATCGCCGAGAAGCGTCGAGCAAGCAGCGTGGCAGCTTCAGAATCGTCGGAGAGCAATCTGTCGAGTCCCGGCAATGTCTCGCAAGGGTGACTACTTATTTCGGTGTGCTTTTCTCGAAACCTACAATTGTTCCAGTAGAAGCTCGCCCCTTCCGAAATGGAATAATCGGGTGTGCTCAATTTGTCAGATATCGCTCGGCTACATTCTCAACAGCGGTACGAAATGCAAGAAATGCTCGGTGGTGAGTGGCTCGATTGATCGCGCTTCATCTCAATTCAAGCGTTTCAGCTTCTATGCGAGAAATGCGCGGTCGCTATAACAACGAGCGGCTCGGCGAAACAACAGCAGCACCTCTGCCAGATCTGCTACGACGAGCGCGAGTTGTCGGCGGCGAAGAATGAGTGGTGCAAGGGCGCCGTCGACGAAACGCCGACCTCGCAGGTGCTGCTCAACGCGATTCGCACCACCGTCAATGGCAACACCGCCAAGAGGAATAGCATGCAAATCGCGACGCCAGCGCCTAAAGGTGGCCCGAATAGACGATTCGGAAACGTTTGAGTTAGTTCAGGTCGGGCGCCCTATAAAAGGAATTTAACACTTCCCGCAATCCAAACCAACTATTTGAATGTTCCTGATGAAGCTCCCGGAACAAAGTCCGCAACTGGATCACCAAAGTTCTGGGGAGGATCGCCGTCTCCAAGAAGTCCACGATCAATCATTTCGGCAAACTCCTGTGAGTCACAATTGTAACAATTGAAGTATTGTCGACGCAAAAAAAAAAACGTCAGCGGTGGTTTTGGCTCAAAGCTATAAATGTAGAGGGAAGAATAGGTTAAAGGCGCACACCGCGCACCGGGACCTTTTTTTATTTGTTGGCAATTAGTCAATTTTCTAATTGTTTTGCCTCGGGCCAAAATTCAACAAAAAATGACAACAAGCTTTGAATCGGGGTTGTTACGATGGGGACCCAGTCCTGCTCCCAATTGAGCCGAGATATAGTCGGCGCCGGGTGACTGCTGTAATTTTGATAATTTTTCAATCAAATGACGTTCGAAATTCAAGAAAATGCGAAACTCATCAAGAAAAATGAAGCAGTTCCCATGAAAACAGCAAAATAAGCATTCACGCGTAGCGAGACCTTTTCAAGGCGCATGCTCGTAAATCTACCCCCGTACATTATTCGCCGGACGCGGACTATACCTGTTTCGATTTAAATTCTAAAGAAAAAAGAAACTTTCATTGTGAACATCTGCGGACATATTCCGGGATGCGCCACAATCGCCTTTTTGTTGGCGGCAATTCAAACACGGGACCGACGCGACCATACTCAGGGCAGTTTCGGGCCCTGTTTCAACATTTTCATAACCTTTTCCAGCAATGTTTGGATTTTGTAAATTTCCAGCAATGAACAGTGTATTCGAAGAAAGCGGCAGTACAAATACGCTACAAGCAATGCATCCAAGGTAACGTATTGCACTCTGCACTATGTGCTTCTTCATGTGTGTCCTTATTTCGGGAATTCGGTTCTGTCGAGTCTATCTGATCACTTTCAGAGAGCCCATCGGAAGTCCGGCGCCTCGTCCAATGTCGAGCACCCCATTAACCGGCGTCCCGGAAGACGAACGACTCGAAGTCGTAATCATTATTTGTCGGGGGTGGTCTTAATTGCTGAACAGCGGTGTTTCAGGTTTCTGTGCCATCTGTCGAACGCCGTCGAAGCGCGTTCGAAGGATCGCGAAGGTCTGAAAAACTTCGACGCCAAAGCGAGGCTCCCGTACCGACATTCCAGCTTAGCATGTGCTGATTTTCTTCTCTGCTTAAGCGTCTCCCCCCGTAATTTATGTCATCGATTAATTCATAAATATTTTTGGCCGCATTTGGTGTCTGCTTTCTGGGGGGCTTTTCCAATTGTGCCATTCGAAAATGTCAGGTTGTCGAATGTTCAGAGAGCCGCGAAAATTCGTCGAGACAATTCTGCAATACGATCGAAGGCGATCGATATTGTCAATTCATTTGGTTACAATTCGTTCTGAGAACACACTCCAAATAAGGAGCCCGAACGAATTCATGCATATGGAGGTAATAATGAGAATCGAAGGCGATCGCAGCAAATCGATTGATGTGCCACATTTTGCGCACTCATTTCAGATCGAGGTTCGACGAAAAAACGCGAAAACTTCAATGCGGCACAAGGGTCAAAAGCAGGCGGCGCGACGCGACGATTGCGAAAAACTCAACGAGCTCTTCCGGGTACCGAAAATCAAAAATAACACAATTCGTGTGATTCAAGTTCCCACGGTTTCCCGAATCAGCGCTCGTCGACGCCACATGCCGAATCTCGTGCATTCTCTCATGTCCGAATAACAATTTGCCCAACTCGATATTCGAAGGGAGCATTCCATTGAAGGAGTTATTAGCGGTTCGAAATGTCAAATTGTTCAAGTTTATCGAATTGTCAAATATCGAATTATGTATTATTTCGCAATTCAATTTCAGTGCCAAAACGAAAGTTGAGCATTTTCAGATTCGATTAAAGAAGAGGAAGATGAGTGCGAACAGTACGATTGGATTATCAATGTTTGAGCTGCATATACATTGCTATGCCATAAATATCGACAAATTCTTATTGTTGTTGTTTTTTTTGTGTCGGACTTCCTCATCGAGCCACCCCCTGAGGCCCCCCGATTAGAGCGACGAGAGAGCATGTCAGGTGCGAGAGGGTGCAGGACATTCTAAATAGGCCATAGTGTCTGCGCATCACCGGATCGTGTGCTCTTTTCGCGACACACAAATACGCATACTTCAACCGACCCCCCCCCCGCTTCCAATTTTCTCTCCATCTCTCGGTATCCAACTTGTAGTTTTTGCACCTGTGAGCCGCCCCGAATTTACCCAATGACAAAACTGTTTGTGCGCGAAATTTCGACGACTACAATCAATTTATATTCTACCGATTTCTCAATTGATTTTTTGTTTAAAACGAAAAGACGGATAGTAGAAGATTCTTACTGTAGGTGACTAAGGGAGTCGGCTCATCTGGAAATCAAACAATGAGCACAAACAATTGGCTTTGTGGAGGTGTTCGTCGTTTTGACGCTAACCCCCCAAGATTTTCGAACCCCCCATTTTAGGAAGTTCCCTTCCCTGTTCAGAGTTCGTTTTTTTTTTGTAACGCAACCCATATCAATGACACTATCATAACATTCAAAATATCGTCTTTTTTGTTTTTCCGGGTTCACTTTCTAATTCGGTTCGAAGCGAAACAAATTTTGCACATTTTCCAATCCACCCCCTCCCCCCTGATTTTTTCGAATTTCGCTATTTTTTATATTTTGCCACAAACAAGTTTTCTCTTCAAAATTGAAAAAAAAAATGTTTGACGAAGAACGTACGCATTGTCAACTGCATCTTCATTGGTCTATTCATTAAAAAAAGTAATGTCTCAAAATTATTGTCGCGTCTCTGAACCCCGACGTTTTGACGACGGTGCTTTCGTTCGTTGATAATATCTGTGCGAGACCACAAAACGATCATTCATTTACTCCGAACAAAAATTCAATTATTCGTATATTCCAACTGGACTCGTATTGGATTCAATCTAGAAGACAATATTTTCAATTTTCTATTTCTATTTTTTTTATTTCCAATTTTCGTTCGCAAAAAAATGGGCATCTTGAATTTGCTTCTGGGCTATTAATTTTTCGGCTTTCATAATACGAATGACCTGCAAACTCATCGGAAATCGGCCAACGCTTCTCGTTTTTTTTTCAACCAAAAATTCTTCATTTCATTATCCGAATTTGGTATAACAAAATGAATGAATGCATTATTGCCAGTTTGTTGAAGAAACTGTCAGAATCTGTCAGTCGCCTCAAGACACAGCTCAGCATCCGCGATATGCGCCTTTAATCACTTATTCAAATGCCGATTAAAATAATTAAAAATTGGACACAAAGTGGTTTTCACAAAGAAATGTTTTAGATACGGTAATTGAAAAGGCGTGAATTTATTGTCTCGTGACTTTATTCCAAAAGGTCTTATTGCGCCGTGATGCGCCTTTAACCTATCGTAATGCCTAGGCTCGTAAATCTACACCACTGCCATTGTTTCTTTTTTTTTGGGTATTCGCCAATTTTCCACGACGTCAACAATGTAGTTGCGTAAAATTTGAAAAAGTTGTGTGACTAATCAATTCGATAAAAACCGTCAGAATCAATCCGTTTGGTTTTCCCTCGAAATCGAGAAAACTCGCGAGAAGACAACCCAGTTCATATGCAAACCAAACCGATGAACATGTCGATACAAATGTACTGTCATCATGGAGAAGAAGCTAATCCTGACAGAGGCACTCGGGGGGTTGGCAAGACCCTCGTCAAATACCCGTTTGCGCAATTATCGAAGGTTCTTTTTTTCGGGCAGGAAATGGCTTCTTTTCGTTGCCATTAGAAACCAAAACACTCATTTTTCTTCTTTTGCCTTTTTTTTCGCAGCCATTGTGTCCGTCGAATGTTTCGTACAAATCCACGATCTATAATTTTGCGATATAGTAGTTATTATTATTATTATTGTTATTAGTAGAATCCGTTTTTTTATTAACAAGAACGAAACCAGTCACACCGTTTTGTCGTGTTTTCTTTTTGTGTTCGTCGGTTCGGCCGCCGTGATTCGCCTTCTTCTCAATTTATAATTGCGTCCGTTTCTAGGCGCCGCTGAAAAAAAAGAAAAGAAAAGAAGAACGCACTCATACTCCAAGTGTCAAAATGACAACCTTTTGTGAGCCATACTATACATTTTTCTTCTTTCCTACTTTCTTCCAAAACCATTTTAATGATCTTCCAAAGTTTGATCATTTCCAAATAAAACAAAATGGTTCTCAAAACGAAAATAAAAAAATAATTGAATAAGCGGCTTGTTTTTTGTTTTGATCTACTTCTACTATCCGCTTCATCAATTCCGATAGTGTGGAAATTCTTTGGCGAACTGGGTCAATATTATTGCAACACACCGTCTGCCTTGTTGTGTTTCGCTCGTCAAAGTTTACACAAACTTTTAACGATGCTATTGTCAATGATAACAACCACTATTACAGTGTCCGAAGATGGTCATAAATCTAGAAGAAGCCGAAGACGATCACGCGGCTTCTTCTTCTTCTTCTTTCGCAACAACTAGTGAAACCATCGGAAAATCTCCGCCGAAAATCTACATTTCATTCACTTCATAGCCCCCCTCATTTTTTTTTCTGTGTGTGTGTGTGTCACCATTTTTTTTTATTCTGGTCGATCTGTGTTGCCATTGCGATATCTATATTTCGAACTGCCTCGAAAAATATGTGTCAGTCAGCGGCTTATCAAACTTTTATCAATTCGTGCGCCACGATCACTCCTTTCCGCCCGCTCGTCCCCCCGCAATTGTTCGAAAACTCGAATCGAATCGATTTTTATTTCCCGTTTTGCAAATTTCGGTACCGTAATCCAGTTTGATTAGACATTCGCGAAAATTTGACCCAAATTGATTGATGCGATTCAATCTCGTCGAGTTCAATATCATCGAAATGAATTATTTCGAATTATCATACAAAAAAAAACACACGCAAATTCAATCTATGCGCATAATTCAATTGAAAATCACCATTTCATATTTTCATTTTTTTTCTGTTGAAACCTCAACGCCAACTTTTTTCAGGAGTCCTAATCTTATCAAAAATTATATTAAGCGGATTAAAATGTAAATGCGGTATATTAGAATTTCTATTTATATTTTCATCGACGTTGATTCAAATATGGGCAATCAAATCGAAAATTAGTCTCATTTTTTTTGCACATTTTCCATGAAAATTTAATTTGAGTGTTGCTCGTTTTTGAACAACCAGTCGTCATCAATTTTCAAAAGTTTCTGTCACCCGCCGAAATCTGATTTTCTTCAAACTTTTCCAACAAAGAAATGAAGTGTTTCGTCAATTGCTAAAATAGTTTTTTTTTGCGACTCAAAGAAATATTTGTTTGTGGATTTCTTCACTTCTCAACTGGTTATTGTATTCTATGTTGAAAACTCAAATCTAAAAAAATGTTGTAGCCTTTTTTTGTTTGCTTTGAAAAATAATAGTGCCCCTTCCTAGTTTCCCTCAAAGCAATCAGAAAAAGAAAACATGAAGCGGTGTTGATTTGATTTGTGCGACGGCGGTGTTCGGCCATTCGTCCGCTCGAGATGCTGACCATCACGGGCATTGGCGACGCGCTTACGCGGCGGCGCATTTCCGCGGGGCGCGATTTCCAAATCCGGGCGGTCTGTGTCAATAATGCGACGCGGTCGGTGCGCGCTATATGTTTGAGGGTTGATCGAGAGAGAGAGAGAGAGAGAGAAATAATAGACATCGCCGCGCACTTCGGCACGCGGTGTCGTTTCGGTGTTGAAGCTTCTGGTTGGTTGGTTGTAGGCGGTACGGTTGCGCGAAAGCAAGCGCCACCGACGACTCTATCGATAAACATTTCGCATGTCCTTTTACTGAATTCGCCTCGTGCCGTCCGTCGCACGCGTGCCTTCGTGACGTGTGTTTGTGTGCGCTGAACGCGTGTTCAAGAGTAGATCAAATAAGTCGAAACCACATTTTGCAACCAGCAGCATCCTCGCTGACTCATTGATATGATTGTGGTGTTGCCGGCTCGTCGCAGTCGCCCTCACAGTTGGGATCGATTTCATCTCAATTTCTCTGCTCTCTTGTTTGCATTGTTATCAGTCAGGTCCCTTTGATCATCATCATTATTATTATTATTATTATTATTTTGTTCAGATTGCTCTTCTAGTAAACGTTTCCAAAAAAACTGCATCGAACAATTGTCGCATTCCCCTTTGCTGTTTTTTTTGTCCGCTGATGATTCTTCTCTCTGCAATTTTTTTTCGACGGGCTGCAACAAAAAAAAAACAACTCAATCAATTCATTTCTCCTCGTCTGTTTTTGATTTTCTCAACTTTGATTTTTGCCAATACGAAATTAGTCAAGAATATTTTTAAATGCAGCTGGTAATTAATGAGATGTTTGCCGCAAAATACGTTTATTTAAAAAACGATCTGCGGACATATTCCGGGTTTTTCAAGAGCTTCTAAAAATCACCGAAATTTTCAAAATTGCACAAAAACGACCGAATTCGTTTGCAAACGCTTTTTCAAACTTCAGCTTTTGGCGACAAAAGTTCAAAATGCAAATTTTCGCGAAAAAAAATTGGTGTTTTCAGAATAACGCCTTTCAAATATTAAAATGTTCACCTGTAGCTGTTTTGTCTGGCATTTGTTGAGCGTAAAAACCTCGAATATTGACGAGTTTTCTCCCTTAATCTCTGAGCCTCTCAATAATTATTCAACGAATCAAAAAAGCAAAAGTTTCGAGAAAAACCCTTTGCTTACAATATTTTATATTAATGAGTGCGAAAAAAAAGAAAATCGCTGATACTCATAGATCAAACATCACTATTATTGTGTGCATTTCTACAACTGTGAGCTCTTCGAGCAACTCAAATTTCAAACTGATCTCCTCGATTATTTTGTACACTACATATGTTGATCTGAGAAGTGTCGATGACATAAGATATTAGGCTCATATTGAATGGATATGAAGAGGAAGTTATGGTGTGAAAATGAGGAATATCATTTTCCTTTCCGATTTTAATAACTCGAAAAAAAAGAACACTCAAATATAAGATTTCTTTAAAAATCGAAATCAATGTGAATTCAAGTAGCTCCCAATTTTTTTTCGCCAACTTCAACATTGATCCATTTGGAGTAAAAAAAAAAGAATTCCAACTTTTTTTGGTTGTTTTCTTGTGCTGAATTCATGCCACGGTCAGTCACACACTCATTTATGAATGTCCTCGTCAAATCTAGGTGCGCCGTCAGCCTGTGTGTGTGCGTTCGTTCGTCAAAACCGCGAAAAAGTTGGTGGCGGCTGGCCAATTGTTGGCCACCGTCTCGTTCCTCCTCATTCCTCGGTATTCCTCCACACCCTTTTCTTCATCTTGTCTCGTTTTAAAGAAAATGACAAAGTGGCGGACGTGAGGCGAAGGGAGGAGGAGGAGGAGGGGCGGCCACCCTTCAAATTTCCCATCCAAGTCATTTCGACAACTTATTCAATTCGCCTCATTCATTCATTCATTCATTATGAACTTCCTCTTGATTTTTGATCTACCTACTTCCTTTGTTTCATTTTCTTTCGTCGTTTTTTTTGCAACCAAAAAACTCGGTTTCGATTTGCAGATAGATGTGAGTGATGACAGATGATGTTGCTGTCGATTCCATTCAATTTGATAATACCCCATTCGAAGACGTTTTTGATGTCGAAACCGAACTTGGAAGGTGAGGACAAAAAGTGACACCGCTTCTTTATTTAGCGAATATGTAGTCCCATTTTTGGGCAAAAAATAGCCAACGAAAATATGTGTCAATTAAAGACGATTATAGTGAGAACAATTTTCGTTTTCGGGGGCTCGATAAACCAAAAACAATACATGTTCAGAAACGTTTATATAAAATCCATCCATCTGGAGACAATTAATGCGTTGTCCGCGTAAAACATATTTCCATAATGGACCTCGTTAGAAATGAAAAATTGGCCGAACCATATGAAATCGCATATTCTTCCAATTACTAATATATAATATATCATAATTGGTTTTCACAAAATCAATGTTTAAATATTAATTATTTTGAAAATTTAGTTTTTTTATGAAGATAACTCAATTTCTTAACCATCGTGACCTGTTCATAAAACCCGTTTTAATTTTACCAGTTTTGTGGAATTCATGGTAGAATTAGCTAAAGATGCGAATCAAAACCAATTATATACCTTTAAGCAATTGAAAGAAAGAAATTCGAGAAAAAATCTTCATATTTTTAAAGATTGGGTGTCAAATCTACCCAGCGTTTTTTTTTTTCAAGTCGCATCCGTTTTTTGTATTTATTCTTTTCACCATTTGGGATCATTTTTAAATAAAATTCTGTCAGAAATTTACAGAAAATCAGTTGCAATCAGAAATTATATGTATAGTAAATATATAATGATTGGATTGAGATATTCGCGGAAATTATCTTAATAAATTGGTCGTGCTGAGTAGGGTGTTGTAATTGAATAATTGATGTTCTTAAACAAATTAATTAATAAAATTTCCTTCTTGTGAGTCCTAAATTGGTTAATTTCAATTTTCTAAATTCGGGTTCAACATTCATGTGTCCCACTATACTAGGAAGTTGGTTCCGTTCCGTTCCTTCTCTCTCTCTCTCTCTCTCTCTTTTCTTTCTTTTTCAACCCTCTATATAGATACGCTAATTGAGTCAAACAATGAGTGCAATGAAGCGTAGAACATATGATGGGAGATTCTGGGGTGTTTTTTTCTCTCTTGCCGCCGCTGACGTTCTCATTTTTTCATTGCAGCGGCCAATTTGCGGTAGTTCGACGGGTGCGCGACAAGAAAACCGGCGAGAAATATGCGGCGAAATTCATCAAAAAACGACGATATGCCACGTCACGTCGCGGGGTGACACGTCAGAACATCGAACGCGAGGTGAGAGAGTCAGTCATCATGACTCAAATGGTCCCAACGGCGCACAAAGTGTTACGGTAGAGACTATTGTAGGTGCGTGTGCTGCAGAAAATTCGAGGGCACTCAAATGTCGTCGAACTGCACGCCGTTTATGAAACACAAAGTGATGTCATCATCGTTCTGGAGCTGTTCGTTTTTTTTGTGAGAATTTCATCTTGAAATTATTCTTGAAATTTAGGGTTTCCGGAGGCGAGCTTTTCGATCATGTATGCGCCAAAGAATGCCTTGATGAAGCTGAAGCTGCCGCTTTCATCAAACAGATTTTGCTAGCAGTTCGACATTTGCACTCGCTTCACGTCGTTCATCTAGATATTAAGGTATCGATTTAAAATAATGTGTGCAAACAAAATGTGTTCAAACACCGTGATGCGAATTCTACAAAAAAAAGCACATACAATTAAATCCAAACCGCAGTTTTGGGAGTGGTGCATTTTTGCGTCAGATGTATGCACAGTTTACTGAGCATTTCTAGGCAAGAGATATAATTAATTTCACTTTTGTATGAAAATGAAATAGCGACCTTTTTTTGGAGAAGTTCTATACACAAATCGTTCTTTCCTACGTCGCATATGCAAGTTTCTTATCGATATTCGAAATAAATTGCGTAAAACTCCAGAGGAGAAACGTTTGTAAAATCTGAATTTATAAAACTTTGCGTGATTGTCAAAGATTGATTTTAAATGTTGTCTTCCAGTTTTCACAATATTTGTTTAATTTATGTATTTCCAGCTTTTTACGGAATACTCTGAAATAAACTTGAATTACTGCCACACAATTTTTTGTCAATTCTTAAATGCATACATATTAGCATCAATCTAATGTAATATAGAGTTGAAAAGCAAATGAATTTCAAAAAAAGTGTTTTCCGATAAATCTTCGATATGGAAAAATTGTTTCCTCATACGCTTTTGTCTTCGCTTCTTGACAAACTCATCGGGCGAAACAGTGGTTTTTCTCAGGTTTTGTCGAAACAAACACGTGGCACTATTTCGCCTCTTTGAGCAAAACAGTCAATTTGTTTTATTTTTAGAACTGTTTCTACAAAAATGTGTCATTGTTTCGACGAACACGAAAAAAGTCTTATCTTTCCCAATGAGCCTTCCGAAAATTTGAAAGTTGGACATACTCTGTGCGCACCGATTCTTCGCAGCCAAGTCGAAATTGAAAAAAATTTTTTAAATTAGTTTCACGCTACTATTGGAAACATAATTAATCCCATTTTTAGTCGGCGTCCGGCGATTAAATTTAGACTTACGAGTTGGCTTTTCGAAATGGTCTCGTCACAACTGAAAGCTTAATTTTAAATTTTTACCGGAACTGTTAAATTTATCTTCTTGAGTATATCATTTTCTTGAATACCACATTCAAAATAGCAGGTTAGTCCGTGCGAGACCACAGCGAAGCGGGTACCCCTTTAAACAGTTTCAACGGCCCATCAAGTTTGGAGGGGATTTCTAGTTGTTTCAAAAAAGTTTCTGAAAAACTCACTAATAATTTCAGCCAGAAAATGTGATGCTGAAGCAACGCGGCGAATCTCAAATCAAAATCATCGATTTCGGTTTGTCGCGAGAAATCGAACCCGGTGCACACGTGAAAGACATGGTCGGAACTCCCGAATTCGTCGGTATCCATCTTTAAACAAACCATTGCTCTGTTTCAACTGTTTCTTCGAATTTCAGCTCCCGAGGTTGTCAATTACGAGCCGTTATCTGGTGCAACCGATATGTGGGCGGTTGGAGTTGTCACCTATATTTTGTAAGTCACCAAGTGCTGTTGAATCGAATCCAACGAACGCTTTCAGATTATCGGGCGGCAGTCCGTTTTTGGGAGACTCTCGCGATGAGACCTTCTCAAATATCACCAGGGTACGCTATCATTTTAGCGATCGATATTTCAAGAACACATCGAAACACGCGAAACACTTCATTAGTCGATTGTTCGTGAAAGATGTCGACCAGCGAGCAACGGTAGAAGAGTGTTTGCAGCATCCTTGGATTCGAGGGGTATTCAATCATTTTTGGCATTTTTCTAATACATTTTTTATAGCCGGAAGGCAATGCTGTTGATATTCGAAAAGCTTCTTGTATCACGATTTCTCACATTCAATCGTTCAAGACAAGACAACGATGGAAGGTAATTCAAGAAAGCAACCAGAATACATATGTGTTGAACATGATTTTGTGTCATTCAGCGTCTCGTCGAGCTGGTTACAGTAATCAACAGAGCGACCAAAAGCGCGCGCTCGTTGAATGACGGCAGATTTGACAAGGAAGACCCTCTGCTGAGTTGCACATTAATATGCGCCGAAGAAGGCAATTTGCGAGCGCTGCATAAACTGTCAGCACTCCATCGACTACATCCGAATTCGTCTCCGAGATTCGCGCAACCCCCTGGATTTACTGCAATGCATGCTGCTGCCAAATATGGCCAAGCTGAAGTGTTCAATTATTTGCACATGAAAGGCGGAAACATCTGTCATCGAGAGGATGGTGGTACGTTTTTCTTTTATTTATTTATTGCTTTTTTTTTAGTCAATGACATGATTTTTTGAAATTTCCGTTCTTCAACTTCGATTAGTCAAATAATTTTCAGGCGACACTCCACTTCATGTCGCGTGCCGATTCGCTCAGCATTCGGTCGCTTCGTACCTGGCGAACGAGAAAATTGATGTCGATGCGATGAACAAACGCGGCGAGACCGCCCTTCATTGCGCCGTCGAATCGGCCGACACCCGAATCGTGCGGCTGCTGATTGCGTTGCGACCTCGTCTCGACATCCCGAACGCCGTCGGCGACACTGTGCTCCATCTCGCTGCCGACAGCATCAACGCCCGACTTCTTCCGCTTCTCGTGAGCCTCAATCCGCCGCTGTATCTTCGCAATATTGTGAGTTGTCGAGAAGAAAGAACAATTTTGTTGATTTATGACACCTCATTCATCCATTTCGTAGAAGGACCCGTCGCGTTCATTTTTTGTTTTGTTGGGTTTCCCATTCGCGTTGAGAGAAGCCGGCCGAAAAACCAATTTTGGAGAATTTCTATGAATATTAAATGAGGGTTTCTGGGGGAGGGGGGGGGGCGAGTGAGAGCGGATTCAATTTGACAGACGTGCTCAATTTTTGAATTATTTATAAGGAGTGGTGTCCAATAACAGATGGACAGGAACATTTAGCAAAATTTTGTAGTTTTCCAAAAATTTCCTTCAAAATTGAAACTTGATATTGAAAATAGCATCTTCGGATGTTTGACTGCCAGCAAGCCTATTGGCTACGGTACCACTGTTCTCATGTTTACCATTATTATATTGACGGCGTCAAACGACTGAAGGGAGGCGGGGCCTTCAAATTCGCGAAATCAGTGTAGATTTAAATTTTACGTTGACTGAATATTAAATGCGCGTACGTTATAATGCAATGTACGCAATCTCGCGTCCTTCTCGCTGCCTCGAGACCAGGGTTGGTAAATTGAAGCCGAGGCCGAAAGCCGGGCCGGGCCCAAAATTTAACAACCCTGCTCGAGACGCATTGGCACATAGCCAATCATTTTCAAAATTTCGTCAAGTCGTTTGACTTCGACAATAAACATCTAGGGTGTGAACATTTTTTTCGTACACTCTCAACAAAGGATTCAACCAAAATTTGAGTTTCGCTACACAAAATCGAAATTGAACTCGGAGCAATTTCCTCGTTTTCCCCTTTTCTTTCAAGCACCAATCCAACAAACCAACCAATAAAACTTTGAATTGCAAGAAAAAAAAGAACTAGGGGGGTGCAATTAGGCGTCCATCAAATATTTTGCGGTCAACTGAATAGGCGTACATGTCGAAATCCATAGAGACCGCGCTCTCGCCGCTTCACACTCGCTTCCACCGCCGACGAGTAGTAGTAGTACAAGCTCGAAATTGCGTGTCTCCGCCCTCTCGAAATGCCTTCGTCGTCTGTCGCTCTCTCTCTCGCTATATATCCGATCTCGTGGCCACACACAGACACATTCAGAAGAGCGCGGACGCTTGACAACCAGGTGTCGCTCGAATCGATATTACTACTCTCATTATTAATAGTATTATTATTGTTGTTGTGACTGGTATTGGTCCCACTCAACGCCTTCCATCATTTATCGTCAAATGAGTCGAGATGAGACGTCGATGGCGACACCATCGCCGTCGACGTCAGAACCGGCTTCTGAATCCGAATCCGACTCGACGATGGTTGTGCCGGGAAGTGTGATGGCCACCTATCTAGCGGATCCTGTCGCCAATCCGGCCGCCGCTTGTTGGATGGAGAGTCCGAGGCCAAGGGCTGCGGATTTCGTCACCAAAAAATTTTCAAAATTGGGAAAAGTTGAAGCTTACGCGTCGACGACGACAGCATTTATTCAGCTTCTGAATGATATGTCGACTGATTATTCGAGATGCGATTGTTTGGTAGGAGAATTTGCAAATTGACTTGGTTTTATTGACATTCCGGGCAGAAATTGGCACAACAAATATCATTTTAAATAGTATTTTTGAGTTGTTAAGAAAACTCTGAGCTTTTGGTAAATCGATACTTCCCCCTTGACGATCATTTCTTTCCGAGAGTTCTTTTTTTTAACTCGCTTCAATCATATCTCAAATTTCACACCAAATTGTGTGTGTGATCCGTCGCAAAGCCGGATCAACACCTTTTTTGCGAAAACGAAATATCATTGATGATGCGTTTTGCAGCGAGAAGAGACACCTCTACACGTGGCATGCGCTCGCGGCCACATCGATTGTGTTCAGTCGCTGCTCGACAACAATGTTCCGATCGATGCCGCCGATCAGGAGGGTCGAACGGCGCTCAGTGTGGCGCTTGAGAACGCGCACGTAGACATCGCGATCACACTCATCACCAACGGATGCGATATTAACCATGCGGATTCGGTAATGACCGAATGCAACATTTTATTCATATACACACTAAACCCGTTTCAGCAAGGCAATACTGCCCTTCATATCGCCGCTAGAATGGGACTGCTGAACGCTGTTCAGACACTCTGCCACTGTGCGGTCAGGGTAGATTCGGTGAACAAATCCGGAATGACGCCGCTTCATCTGGCTGCCCATCAAGGACATGTCGATATTATCCGAATTCTTTGTTTGGCTCGTGCTGACGTCATGAAGAAGACAAATGAAGGATTGACGCCGGAATTGATCGCTTTGGCGCAAGAGCACACGGCGGCGGCTGCATTACTAGCCAAAGTGAAGTCGGCCGAAGCACGAGAGGAGTATGTGAGCCAGCTTTATCCTCTGGATACATCTCTGAAGAGGATCAAGCTCAAACTATTTGGACACTCGATGAGCGGAAAAACGCGTCTGGTGCAGACGCTAAACTCAACTAGAGGAATATCGTCGTTCTTTGAATCCATGTCTCGACGGATATCAGATCATTACAGTCCTAGCAATAGCATGGGCAAAGGTGAGAACATCTGCTCTAGTGCAAATCATTTTCAATTTTCTAGATGACGGTGTTCACTCAACGAATGGATCCTTCGTTTCGGAATCTAACAACAACGTCGATTTCGTTCCACCGCATTCGTTCTATACCAGGGGAATCGATGTGCAAACTGTGAATATTGTTGGCTGCGGAGAATTTTCGGTGTGGGAGTTCGGCGGCTACGACGTGATGCATACGTGCTACGATCATTTCGTCGGAAACACCGATTGTGTTCATCTCGTCCTCTTCCGAGCTTCCGATCCCACCGAAGTCCAATATAAACAAATTCTGTACTGGATGAATTTTCTGAAAGGACGAGTAACACCAGCTGAGCCCATTGGACATTGCGGAATTATCTCGCGGAGATCAAAAGTCATCATCGTTGGAACCCATGCGACGCCAACGTTGTTCCCCCACAAAAATAGCGACGGAGAGTATGTCTCATCGGATATCGAGGCGATGCTGAACACGGTGCGACTCCGTTTCGAGACCCATTTCGATATGGACCACAAGCCAATTCTCCTCGATGAAACAAATCCGTCGTGCGTTGGATTGAAGACGTTGAAGCAGGAATTGGCGAAATCGCGAGCCAACATCCTCTCGGTTTGCTCTCTCTCTCTCTCATTCATAGATCTTTTCGAATTGCAGAAGCTTCTCAAGCCGTTGGCGATTCTTGATGCGGTCATCGCCAATCTAAACGTTGCCCGCAAACAGCACTCCAATTTCCCGGTGATTACTTGGCCGCAATTCATCAATCTGGTTCGGAATGAGATCAATCCACTTACTGGCGACACCCATTGCCGACAAATCGTACAGCAATTGCAGCTTATTGGCGAGGTTGAACTATTCGACTTGATCGACATTGATTGCCTTCGTTTACAGGTTGTTTATTTGCGCAACGAGCAAACACAGCTGGATTATGTTGTCTTGAATGCCGAATGGCTTGGAACTCACGTCATCGGACAATTGCTCAGCGCAGAGTTCTTGTCGAAAGCCCGACGCAGTGGGCTGTACAGCATCGCAAACCTGGCGCCAATATTCCCGGAGATCCCAGAGCCTGCCGATCTGATGCACATCCTCGACACTTTGCAGCTGTGTGCTCCCGTCGATATCGGCGAGACGTTTGAGTTTCCCGTGTTCATTCAAACCGAGCCGCCGCCGAACATCTGGGCTAATGACAAGCCGTCTTATGTCTACGGAGGTGTTCGAATCTTGCCAATGCGTGGAATGGAACGATCGCTTTTGAGCACATTCCCAAGGATTCAAGTAGCATTACGAAGAAGTATGAACGAGTTCCAGGATCCCATAGACGCTGAGCTCATGCAGTGGTCCGAGTGCTCGAAAATGTGCTCGGGATTGAAGGAAGCCCAAATTCGTCTAGTCGGCGACGCAGTGGAAATTCGAGTACGCGGTCCAGCCGATCGTGCCACTTCGTGCTTCTACTTGATGGAAGATCTTATTAATCTAGTCGAACAGACAGCTTGCGAAGTTGCTCCTGGAATCGCTCTCGAGCGACACTTCATTAGTCCGAAACATTTGAAGATGCACAAGGAGAATCCGGCGTTGTTCCTGCCAGAAGCGATGATGGAGATGCAACAGAAGGAGTCGCTCTCTGTGCAAGGAACCCAAGAAGAGGAAGAGCTTTTCACCGACGTCGTGTGCTTTGGATCGCGCGACGTCGCTCGACTTCTAACTCTTGGAATCGACGTCGGCGTCGCTGAGCTCCAAATGACGAGTCGTTGCGAGCTCGCGTGTCTCCTCGATCCGCCTCATAATATGGGCCGCGATTGGTCGATCCTCGCCGTCAAACTTCAACTGACCGATCAGGTTCCCGATGTATGTCAATCATTCGAGGTCTCGCTTGTCAAATATTGAAATTGCAGGTGGATTCAACTGGTCAGAGCCTATCAAGAACGGATCAATTGCTCAATGAATGGGCAATTCATCATCCCGAACAGGCGACGGTCGGCAATCTGTGCAAGGTGCTCGTCGAGCTCGGACGCACCGATGCACGCGACGCGCTCTACCGAACGGTTCCATTGTACCTGTTCGCCCCTTTAGAAGACCAATACCAGATCGAGACGACTGACAGCGGCGTCGTCTCGTCGTGCCACTCCTCGTCCGAACAGCCGCACATTACTTAATCGTTTCATTTCATTGCGTTTTTTTTTCCTCATTCATTCTTTTCGTGTTCATTGTGATTGTAGAAATCTACGGGTTCCCGACAACCGATTTTGCTGAAAAAGAAACCTATACTTTTTTGTCTGTCTATTCGCACAACATACCGGTCAATTTCCCTTGTTAGCTCGTTGTTTCCTGTTCATAATCGAAAAACGCCTTCCAATCTAGTGACACATTTCCAAACTGTCGATTTTGCCTTTTTCTTGTTTCACTCGAAATAAATGCTCTTTTTAGGTTTCGGTGTTTAATTTGTATTTTGTTCGAAAAAAAAAGAGAAAACCTCTTGATTTATTATTGTGCATTTTCCAATCTCGCTCTCTCCATATATCACTTTAATAGTAGTATAGAAGAGAGAAAGGTAAAGCGAAAAAAATAGAAGAAGTTTTGAAGGCATCTACCCGTAATAATGCCTCAAGACGACGTGTTGTCCCGGCAACTCCATTCATCTTTATTCGCTTTTTTTTCGAGCTGCTCGAGCCGAGTCGCCGCTTGTCAGCAACGCGCAACACCAAACTTGTCGCGTTTATCCCAATTAAGTGTGTAACCTGACAAGCCCGCGGCGGCGAGTTTTTGGATACAACATCATGTGATTCGTTCGAATCGCGCACTTTATTGTTTGCTTTCGTCGGGCTCTCCTCGTCGATGTTGCTCTTGCTCGGCCGCGTTTTACCTGGAGCCGAGCCTCCCCTTCCCTGAAACGAAATGAGCTCTTACATAAGATGCTCTTCATTTTTTTTTTTGCGCTACCATGGTTTCACTTTCGAGACACACACACACTTATCCCCCCCTGATTTTTAAGCTGCTTGTGTTTACACACGTTTCTACAAAAAAAATTTGCTGCTGCCTTAATTTTTGGGATAATCTTATAATAGAAAACATGAAGTATCGCTTTGTTTTATTTTAGAAAATCAATTGTGCGCCTTTAATAATTTGAACACTGTTGATCGTGAGACTCATTTTGACGTAATAAATGCACTTCGAATAATCACCTTCATAGACCCCGTTGTTTATTTGAAACATTATTTAATTACAGCCTTTATAAAGAAAATTTATGTGAATTATATTTATTTTATTGTCAGCTCGAAAACTCGCTTTTTTTTAATTCACTGGCGAGTTTTGATTTTTATTATTTTGTTGTGTTTCAAGATTTCCTATTCGTAATTCAAAACAAAATTGATTTGTCAATAAAGTTTTGACACTTCTTTTTTAGCATGACGTTGAAAGAGTGTCAATAAAAAACATTTCCGCATTTCTTGAACAACTTTCCCAGACTGCTTTATGAAGAAAAAAAACGGCTTGCATTTCTTTTGTGCCGCCCAAATTGCAGACTATTTCATAAATTTATACGAGTGCAGAATGTTGCGATTCGTCATCGCACGACGACGGCGAAATCGATGGCGCGCGTCGCCATTGATTGTTGCGTCGTTTTTCGTTTCGTTTCGCATACACAAAACCGTCGCCATATTTATATGTACATTTTAGTATTTCGAAGACCGCCATCGCCGAATTAATCGCATTGCTCTCTGTTGTTGGCTGTCTCGTTGTCTCATTCTCGTCTTTCTTTTCCACCTTATCACTTCGATTTTTGGCATTTTGCCCGCTGAATTTTATATTGATTTCATTAGTATTATTCATATTAATATTGCATTCGCAAGGCGCGCGTTTTTTTGGTAATATTAATAATCATATTGCACCTGCGAATTGAAAAAGAAATGCATAAATTTGGAGATTAAGCGGAACATGATTAAATTACACCGGAAACGACGTTTTTTTCCACCAAATTGCAATCTATTAGGTTAATGTGAATATTTGATATTGAAAATGTGTTGTGCTCAACCCGAAGTGATTTCGAATTTTCTTCTCCTTCTTTTTTTATTAGTTTTGTTTTAATTAGTCGAGTAATTAAATTCATTACGATATAGTTGATACGTACGAGTATTCAATAGAAAACTGAGCTAAATTGAAAAATGTTTTCAAAAGAATCTGAATCAGAAGTCAGTTTTGTACCAACAAAATTCATTTTCTAAACTTGCTTTGTATAGAAAAAATTAATTTTATTTAATGAATCTTATGTAGAAACGTAATGGAAGAAATTCAGTGTGTTCCTTGTATGGAATATGTTCATCAGACAAATTTCTTTAAAAATTAGCAAACTATTTTTTTTCATTTACTTTCAGCGTATATCAGTATTTATTTTAAGCTTGTCATTAAATTGCAGCGGTTGGGGGCGACGGTGTCGACGATGCGCGGCAGCAGCTCGTACGCGACGCCGCCGCATGGCCAGATGATCATCAACATGAAGACGACGGTGACGACAAGCGGCGGCGCTCACAACGGGCTTGTCGTGCACAGCGCCATTCAGTCGTCGTCGTCGTCGTCGTCGGCAAACCCGTCGACAAGTGGCGGACCATCCGATTGGCGAACATCGCCATACGTCGAATCGCCAGCGCCGATTAGAAAAATTGAAGATCGCATCGAAATGATTCGATCAAACTCTTCGCTTCATGTGAATCGCGTTTGTTGACTCTCGGATTCAATCGAATATTTCAGAGAGAGCGCTCGTCAAGCCCGCTGCCTATTCAAATGGTACCCAGTACGAGTCGAGAAACCGTTTATTCAGGAAAACGTGACAGCTCGCCGAATGTTCCGGCAGCTCCACCATCGCCACCCGCATCACCAATATATTCATTCAAGGTTAAAAAATGCGAAAAAAATATGCATTACCAGAAATGGTACGTTTTAGGGACGAAATTCGCCGCCAGACGAATTCATTCAACCAACCAAGTTAATGCTAAATGTATTCAATCCGGTAAGACATTTTAGAAATTGAAAAAAAAATTTCTTGTGCAACAATTTTGTTAAAAATTCTAAAGAAACTCGAAAATTTCTCTGAGGAATTGCCGCCAAAGTATCAGTGTTTGCGGACTACAGTTTTTTAAATGAATTTTCTCGCAAATATATTTCAATTTTTTAATGTTAATTTATTAAGGATGGGTTAAAGACGCACACGGCGCACCGAGACCTTTTTTTTATTTTTTGGCATTTGACAATATTCCGAAATCGTGCAACGCAAATGTCACACAAAAAATCCAAAAAACATCCGTCTCGTTTGATTTTTTTTTCCCCTGCAAAGTAGGTTCTCTAGTTTCTCCCAACTATTGGATTCTATCTTAATGCCATATAAGTAGTTTAAACGGCTCATCGAGTTTGGGAAGTTTCTTGAAAATTCTGAACAAAATCCCCCGTTTCTCTCTCTCTCTCTCTCAAAATATTCGTTTCTTTGATGGAAAAGCCAGTATGTCATTCTTCGATGCTTTTAAAAAGAAATAACTAACATTTTCAAGAAGACATTTTTCGGCTAATCCTAATCATTCCAAAAATTCACACGTTTTGCGTCGCCAATTGCGAATTCGATATTGCGATTCCGCACCGATTCAATTCTCGTGATTTTCGGATGATGCGACAAGCAACACGAAAACCAACGACGTATTTGTCGAATGCTGATGATTCGCTTGAAACGCGCGAAAATAGCGTCTCGTTGTTTGCCATTGTGTGTAGTATTTATGAATTGTGTTTGCGCACATGTGTATCATTGACTCGACTATTCGGGAGGAAGGAGCTCGAAAACTAAAAGTAAACACGAATGGCGGCAAATGGTAATTCGATACGCAGTTTGTACCCTCCAAAAAAAAACATAGACACACATTCACATACCCGAAAATTGCTTGGCGCTCGTGCCCGCCGCAATGATCAGTTCTGAGCGCTACTACCATAAGATCATTGAAACGGTTTCTACTTTTTCCTAATTGGACCATATTCGAGTTGTTCAGACTCATAGGGAAGCCCCGGCATGGCAGACATCAATTCCGCGGAATCAGGTGACGACGACGACACATGACGGCGGAATTCAATTGTCGAGAAGGGAAGCGTTACTCAACGACGCTGTCACCACAACAACCACCGTCGAGGTGTTCCGAGCACCGGTAACACCCAACGCAACTCCTTGATTTTCAAAGAATATGAATTTCAGCTTGACGAGACTCCGATCGTCTCACTTCCTCCACCCCCCTATGGTGGCCAGCCATTGCTCATTCGAACACATGGGCCGTCGTATGAGCGTTGGGGAAACACTAGAACTCAGACCACATTAGCTGATGAGCCTCTTCATAGCAACTCGACATCAAAAGGTGTGCAATGGAAGGAAACGCTGGTCGAGAATCGGCGCTATTTGTAAGCAATCGTGTCGAGCAATCCATGCAATCCCCGTACTTCTCTAGGAACGGCGACAATGACTACGATGAAATCTTGCCGCCGCCACCACCGCCAATGCCGAATCCGCATACTTACTACCATCACCCACAATCGCAATATTCGCCGATCTCGCATCCGATCATTACACACAACTCAAGAGAAGATCTGTCGAAGCCGATGAGTCGCGCTTCGGCATATCAAGCGCCGACATCGCAACCGCCGCGCACCCTTAGTCCATTATACATTGTGCCGGATCGGAAGCAACAACAGATGCAGCAACCGCAGAATCACCAAATGACATCTCCAAGTTATAGGAGCAATTATGGATCGAGAGAGTCGTTGAATAGTGGATATTATGACATAGATAGGAGTAGAGATAGTGGAAGGTGAATATTTTCGGCGAGAAATCAAGTCTATTCGAAATATTGAAAAAAAATTGTTTTTCCTCTGAACACTTTTTGTCCTCCAAAAATATTCAGCATCAATTATTTTGAAAATTCAGAAACCCATTGTTCTTGAAAGCTGTTTAGAATAGAACGTCGTGTTGAAAACAAAAACTTGCAGGCATTCGAGTCATCGTCGCTCCGACGATCGTCATCCTCGACGCTCGAAGAGTAATACTCGCGACGAGGCATCGAGCATGACGCCGCAAGGCGGCCGCCGCTACAAACGAAGCAGTCGGCATCGGAGCATGAGCCCGATGGCGGGACGCGCAAGCAACTACGGCGGTTCGCAAGAGTTCGTAATTCCCGCTCATTCACCCATCGGTAGCACCCTAATGCTGGCGAGTCCTGATCCGAACGAGTTGCCCGGTCGACCGGCGAGCGCCAAAAGCGCCGAGATTTTCGCGCTGTATCAGACACGCGACGCGCTCAATCGGGTCGTTGACCAACTGTGAACTCAGCGCCAGCCTACCCGGAATGCTCGTCCGAATAACATTTAGAATCGCATGTTTAGTTATCTCATGATGTTGTATATAATATTCAATTTTCATTATTTTCATCCAATTCTTTCAATCGTATTTGTTCTACACTCATTGTGTCATTTTCGTGAATGTAGGCACTAATTTTTTTTTTCTGATTGATAAAGCATGAGTAATATTGTTGTGATTGTGATTATGGCGAATATTGCGATATTCTAACACGGCGATATCATTTATTGGCAAAATTGGCAAGATTTACAGAGATCGACTAATGGAGAGTGTAATTGATGAGCTCGAAATGATCACATCGCCGTTGGCTGAGTCGGAAGACTCGGTGATCTCCGAAGCTTCACATAGACATGATTGTGTGAGGTCGTGTGTTTTGGAAGCAAGACGACCAATGAGAAATTCGATGGAAATTGACGATGATGGTGGAAATGATAAGGAAATTGACGAGATTTATGATCGGCCTCCGCCATTGCCGGAAAAGGACTATGCAAGGTGAGAAGCACAAAAAAATTGGGGGGGGGGGGGGGAGAGGGAAGGCAATTTGCGAAATTATTCGGGAAAACCTATTCGTAATTTTATTTTGTTAATTAAAAAAATCTAAAAATATGATGGAAAGCCCATCACAGCCAATTTAAATTGAAACAGAATACCAAAAATCTGAAAAAATATTATCCAAAATTTTTAAAATTATTTTGTCGCTTAATATTCCCTCATGAAATCTAACATTCTCGACACATTTCTGAAATGTGCAGAACGATAAAAAAGAAAATAAAAATCGAAGGAAATTTCAGGATTAGTCAGTTTTACCGAAAACGCACTGATGAGTTCAACATGCGTCGTTCTCGAAGTTTTGACAAATCCAGGAATGCTCCGCCTCGTCCGCGAACACCGTCTCGAAACGCTCGCCATTTTGTGGATCGCAAAAAGGAAACACTTTACGCGACACCGAAAAAAATTGTCGAAATCCCAAAAATTGAGGAATTTAAAGAACTGCCAAAATATGTGAAAAATGACGATGTGACAGCGACGACTTCAACCTCGACGGCCACAATCGATATGAGCACAGAGCAAGAGTTCAATTCGTCATCGGATAAAGTTAAGAAGGTCGAACAGCAGTTGACAACTTTGCGATTGGCAAGAGAAGATTCATTGACGAATCTGCTGAAGCGACACTTGAGTCAAAAGGCGAAAACTGCTGAGAGCACTGAAGAGACTGTTGAAGAGGAATTGACGCCGAAGTTACCCGAGTATGTGGAGCCGAAAGATCCGATAGTGAAAGAACTTCAAGAGTTCTTAAATATCGCACCAAAAACGGAAAGTAAGGAGGTTCGCCACTTCGTGTTTCTTCGAAAATTCACTGAAATTTCAGAATGAGAAATATGAAAAGGCTTCATCATCGCCTACAATCTCAACATCTTCAACAATTGTTTAGTTGTTTTTTTTTTCGAAATTTTAGAATGAAATTGGTTAAAAAAATTATTTTTTGAAGACAATAACAAAACACTTCCGATTTTTTGTCAAAATCATAATGAAGCAAAATTCGCTTTTAAAATCGTAAAAACAGGCAATATATGCGTATTCCATAATTATTTAATTAATATTAATTAAATAATTATTATAATTAATCCATCAAGTGCGGCCGTGGTCGAACATAATATTTTAAACGTTTTTTCTAGGCCACGCGTATGTTGCAGGGAGAGTAACGGGAATTTTTTATTTTTCAAAAAAAAAATTTAGCGAACAGTAATGATATCATAAAATGATTATAATGAAAGTATTTTATAGAAACCCGAACCAATTAAATCGAAAATGAATGCGACACGAAGAAAAACGCATTTTTTTTTTTGGAAAAACGCTGTATTTTTTTCGAAAATAATCGAAGCGCGGCTAAAATTTGAAATAATCAGTGATTCCGTGCAAGACAATTGTGAAAGATGTTCATTTGTCCGTGAAACTAACTCGTTGTCGACGAATTCCACACAGCAGACGAGCCTCGTTTCTGTGTTTTCAGCTCTTTTCCAAAAATAATTCTTAAATCCAGCTTTGGAAGTTCTCCGCAAAACTCTTGAATGTTGATGGGTGGATTCTTTAATTGTTGCCGAATAACGGCGCGAACTTGTTTAAAATCAGCCCAAACAGGGATCTTCTTCCTCGGCTCATCCTCATTGTCGGTCTCATCATTACTATTCAGATCATGAATACCATAGTCATCATCCGGGTTTGTCGAGTAAATGCGATGCGGGCGATTTGGCAACTTTCCCTTCAAAAAATAATGATTATTATCAGAAATGCATTCTCCAGCCAAACATTTTTATAGTTTTCTTTATTCCGCGAAATATCTTTTTCATTGTTCGCATGCAATTCAACTTCTTCATTTATTTTGTTTTCATTTGACGCTATATCTAGATTTGCCTGAAAAGTTCAAAATGTAATTTAGTTTAATAAGCCGAAATTACAGGTGTTCCTTTGGTTTCGGTTTCAACAACGAGATTATTTATCGGAGGTATTCTATCACAATTCAATTTTATCAATTGTTCTTCCAATTCTCTTATTTCTCGTTTTTCGCGTTCTTCGCGCTCCATGGCCTCGTTTTTTTCTCGAGCCTATCATTTTCATCTATTAATTATTTTATTTGAAATCAAACGAGACAAACCGCTCTCTCCCGTTCTTCTCTTTGCTGTTTGAGTCGAAGCTTCTTCTGCATTTTCTGGATTTCGCGTAAATGCTCGGCATGCTGCAAACAATTAACTAATTTATTTTGGTGAAATTACCTTTTTCGCCGTGTTTGGTGTCATATTGGCTTCCATGTCCATTTCTTTCATTTTTCTTGATGTCATTTGTATTTTCAATTTCTCAATATTCTCGTCGTTTTGAGGTGAACGAGCAGTTGGAGTAGCAAACTGAGCATTAACTATAGCAAATATTATTAATTAAAAACCGAACATTTTTATTATTATTTTCTGCTACATATTCGACATTATCGATCCGACTATTATCAATAAATAACTGTTCTCCACGAGACATTTGATGTAGAAAAATTTTAAAGAATAATATTATATAATGATTAAAAATCAACCTCATATCATCAAGTCACGCCAAAATTCGCCAATATTATCAAAAATTTGTTTCCAAAACAATTTTTTATAGCTTCCTATTATCGGCGTTAAACGACTCAAGGAAGGCGGGACTTTCAAATTCGCAAAATTAGTGTAGATTTAAATTTGTCGTTGACTGGATATTAAATGCACGTACGCTATAATGAAATAATCCGCTTGTATGATTCCGAAGCGTGGGGATCAAAGTGAACAGTGATGTAGAGTTGGATAGCTTTATTATATCCTTAGATGAACACTACATTGTATGAAGGCCGGGTATTTATACTAGTGGGGATGTGCTTCTAGAATGTTCTACAATGCGCGTGTGGGGATATTTACGTGAGGCTTCTAGAATGTTCTACAATGTGCGTGTGGGGATATTTACGTGAGGGACTGGGTTCTAGAATATTCCATAACCTACGTCAATTTCGGGCGGTTCAGCTTTACCCAATCGGCGATGTTGAGAATCGTGACTTCTGCTCCTGTGTCAAGCATCATTTTGATGTTGACTGTTCGGTAGATACGATTGGAGCGTCTCGTGGAAGTCACTGCAATGGTTATAGCGTTTGCACGCCTGTGCTTCTTGGACTTTCCGGATTTTTGACGGCAGCATTCAGCTATGTGCCCCTTCTTATGGCACTTTCGGCATTCTGCGTCTTTGAAGCAACAGGCCCAGTGAGTTCCTCCGCATCTGAAGCATGGCGACGGTGGGTCCCTTGCGTCCTTCTTCGTCTTAACGACATTCACTTCTAACCCTTCCTGTTTTGCGAGTGGTCGTTGAGCGTTCTCCCGGACTTCCATCATCTGATCTTGTCCTTGTGCAGTGACAACATCTTCGTAGCGTGTGTACCACTCATCGAATGTTTTCCCAGCATCCCGATCATAGGAGAAAATCGGGATTTGACTCGATAAAGCATTGAAGAGTTTGCTTTTATCAAGTCCCGAGACTGGGGAAGAGCATTGACGTTGGGCTAGGACAGGTCCTACCAACTCACGAACCGCTGCCATTAACGATTCGCGCTGCTCCGCTAGAATTCGACTGAGGGTTTCGGCATCCATAGTAGTCGGTTAATCCTGATCGCCGGTTGTTGTGTCCTTGAGTTCCGCGTGTATGATGCCGAAGCGTGGGGATCGAAGTGAACAGTGATGTAGAGTTGGATAGCTTTATTATATCCTTAGATGAACGACTACAATGTATGGTGGCCGGGTATTTATACTAGTGGGGATGTGCTTCTAGATTGTTCTACAATGTGCGTGTGGGAATATTTACGTGAGGCTTCTAGAATGTTCTACAATGTGCGTGTGGGGATATTTACGTGAGGGACTGGGTTCTAGAATATTCCATAACCTACGAGATTACAATAGCTTACATGAGTGTGCTCACAACATCGTCAAATCGTTTGACTCCGACAGTACTTCAAATTTGTTTTTTCATATATTGTCGACGTCGCGCGATTGCGGAAAATTGGCATAATGCTAACAAAAAAATTGAAAAAGACGGCTCAGTGCGCTTGGGTATTTTCGGATTAGATTGGTAGTTTGCTGAAACCGATTTTAATTGAAAAATCAAAACAAAACGTTTTCGAATAATAGCCAATCGGATCCGACAAATACCCAAAAAAAAACAATCGGTTTCAACAATTTTATAATCGCATCCGTAGAATTACCAATCGGACAAGGTTGATTCCGGAGCCGATGCGGGTCGACCCGCCCCTCCTCCCTCCCATTATCGGATCCGACAAATAACCAATCAGATCCGATAATTTTACTTTTTTTTAAATTAGTTTTCATTCGCGATGGTTTCTATTACATGAGACAGTAGAAACCTTGTTTTTAGCGAAAAGTAAAGTGAGAGGCGCATACAATTTTCTTTGCTCTGTTTTTACCGCAATACGAATCAATTGATCATTCTGGTTCTGCCTATTGTAGTACTTTTATAATTCTTCGAAATGGCCACCGATGAATATTCATCTCTTTCAAAAATAGCAAATTTCCAAGATTGGAGTACTGTAACTATCATAATCTAACATTCGCTTAGATATTTCTACAGTAAACATTTTTCATCCAAGACATTACACCGAAAAGTAAAAACATTTTTAGTTGTTCGGTAGGACCATATGCCTACAGTAATTCGGCCCGACAACATTTGAATTGAAAAAAAAACGAGAGCCTTAATTGTGGACCACCGCACTTTTTCGAGGTGGTTTTTAATTCAAATTAGAATTTAAACAGTAAAATTCGAATACCGTACTTTGGATAAAACCAAACTTACCGTAAATCGGCGCAGGATACTCGTTTTTTTTGCGAATGTAATATATAGAAGAAATATTGTAGAAAATTGTAATAAATATTTATTGTTAGATATATGAACAAATCAAACCTTAAAACAATACTCAATGCGTTAACAGCATCAAAAGCGCAATAATTGCATCATTCAGTGATTTCTTCCGTTTTTTCTCGTTTCGCCGGGGGTTCTTCCGCAGGATTTCCATTACCGCGATCGATAACAAAATCTTCTTCTCCAAATTCAACTTCATCCTGATCTAGTTTAATCTCGTTCTCATCCTGCATCATGTAAAAGGGGGTTCCGACGTTTTCCGGATCCAAGTCAACGAGCATTTTGTTGAGATCGCGAATACCTAACCATTGACAAAACTCGGCAGTCTGCGGATTCCTGAAATTCACGTTTCTTAAAAAAAATACTAAATGCCAAATAACCTATAGTATGAGCTGCTTGGAGCGTTTTTACTCTCCTCAGTTATTTCAACGAGCGGCGGCGCTGTGTGTCGGAATGAGTTCGGATCAATTCTCAAGTTTCCGAGCTTGAGCACCTCTTCGATTTCTTCTTTCGTCGGTCGGAAATCTTTGCGCTCATCTCCTGGTGTACCAGGTTCTGGAACAAGAATAGCCTGCCTCGTAGCTAAAGTGAATTCATCGGTATTCCTCAAAATCGCCAGCCATTCTGGATCATGAGATAATTCGAGCTCAGCATCGTCTTCGATCTCAATTTCGAGGCTCTAAAATAACAGGAATCAATTTTGAAAATAAATTTGTTTAACAAGATACTTGTAAAAATTGTCTCCTTTCCAACGGTTTGTCGAGCGATAAAAACCGTGTTGGTTTCGGGCGTTCTTCTCCTTTTCCTTTATGCGGAACAAGTGCTGCATAGGCAACATGCAAGTGAGCCGAAAGCCAATATTTCGGACGAATATCCTCAAAAGGCGATTTTGTAATAATTGAATTAATAAGAAGCACATACATAAAGAAGTTTCATTGCAGCAGGATTGCCAAGTTTTCCAGATTCATGATCTTTCCGAAAATATTCTTTTATACGGAACAACCAATTGATGTCTCCAAAATCTGCAATTCCGCCAGGCCAGTCATGACTGATCATTATATCGATTGGGTTCTGAATTTTATAATTTTTACATTCAGAATGCTGAATTACCGATGATTTGTCATCATTCGACGGTCGCAATTGCTTCAGTCGGAACATGTCGACGTTCCTCACGTGATAAACTCCCACTTTCTCATCTGGATTCTTAAACGGCGGCCGTTCAAAATGGGCCAATCGAAATTCTCTTGGATTGTAAATACCTGAAAGTCCCGCAATTCTGAGTCCGGCAAATCTAAAACGGAAAATTGTTTTTTTTTTTAATAAAGAATCAGAAATACACACCTAACGACACTAGCGAATCCCATATAGTATATCTTCGGCGCAACCCAGCCACCATTCGGCAGTTCACACAGAAATCCGGACGCTTCGTGATTTCCGCCTATGAACAACGTGAGAACTGGAGCTTCAGCTTCACCGGAATAATACTTGTAAAACGTCTGAAGCTCTTTGTACTTGTCCTTTACGTGCATGTGATGAAGGTCGCCATAGTTTCGAACTGCTTGATAATCACCACAGCAAATTAAGAGATCAAATTTATAGCCTTGTCGCTGTTCGATTAGGGCCATTACCTGTAGATGAACCATTATATATTTTTTCTAAATTGTATTGATGCCAACTTCATAGATTTTATCCATTTCTCCATGCGAACAACCGGCCACTGCAATTCGCAACTTTCTTTTTTCATTTTTTCCCGCTGAATCATCAATATTTTCTTCCTTTAGGGCTTCAGCTCTTATCGACGATTCTGCGACAACTTCAATGCTTGTCGATGTGTCATCGGTGGCCTCAGCTTCTGACATTTACTAAAAAAAATATCCCCCATAAGCAAAGCTTTCATTTTTTACAGGTATTTAATCTTGAATTTAACACTTCATCGTGAATTATTGAAAGTAATAAATTTAAGACATATTTATTTACAGAAAGGGATCTCTCTCTCATGATGGATTTGGATTCGGTTGGGCCGCCGGCTGAACTGAACCAGTTGAACAGTATTTTTTCCAGTAATCAATTTTCTCCATGTAAATCAAAGGCATGAACTGGTCGGCAAAGTCACGTAATTGTTTGGCAGCATGCATGTATTCAGCAGATTCTGGGAGATTGATACTCATTTCAACGAGCACTGAGTTCGATATCTTCTTTATGCTCGCTTGATCGTAATGTCCAGGGCGATCCGAGCGATAAAGGCAACTTGTCACTATTTTTATTTTTCCGGTCGTCCAAATCGTGCCTTTTGTTATAAATTCATAATCCATTCGAAGTCCTTAAAAATCATTTTTCAATGTTATTTTAAATAAGAACAAAACGATATACCCAACGTTTTTGCGAATGTCATCATATCATGAGAATAACTGCAAGAATCAATGACTTTCCGTACAATAACTGGACATTTTTGATCTGGTTCAGGCACTGCAATTTTCAAAACTTGATAATGAAATGATTATAATTTCCCACCGCCAATATATCTAAACATCCAACAATTTAAAAAGCCTTGATCTTGTTTAAATCTTCTTCTCAGCCTGAAACATAACTTTCGATTTTTCGTTATTTTAAATATATACTTTATTGTAACATCAGGCGTCATCGACATTCCTGTCCGTAAACTGAATGACATCTCGTGCTCATGGAAGTCTTCACTTCCAGGATCGCATAAGCCCGCTAATCTTCTTTCAAGATCCTGCATTCAGTTTTTTTCAAATTATCATTAGTTTTAATTTTTACCGGAAGATAAGTTTCATAAATTGTTCCATAAAGTATGCATTCTTGTGTTTGATATGGAATAGACGTGAACGATTGCTAAAAACCACATTATTGTTTATGCGAGTAGATAAGAGAAACTCACAGCGTTTAATTGATCGTCATCGTCAACGTTCACAGTTTGATCCATATTTACTTCGATCTGAAATTATATAGGTATTTTTGGAAATAAAAATATTAAATACACAACAACGAAAAGCGAATTCAAAAATAGCCGTGCATTATATCGTCAGATATTGCGCAAGTCCGCAATAGACTCGCAAGGTCGCAGTGGCGGGAGGAACACATGTTTGAATTTATCGTTTCTGCCGCCCGCTAATTCCAATTTTCCGGATTTTCTGACGTTTTTCCTTTTTCCCCAAACCGCTGCGAATAATTAATTATTTAGCAAAAAGGTACAAAAACAGAAGTGCATACTTGAAAATATCTTGAAAGTTCGCAAAATAATTACTATTGTAGTTTTAGTTTTCTTGCATTGCTATTCATATATTTTCAGTGTGCGAATGCCTCCGAAAAAGCAAGCTGCGTCGAAGTCTCGCAATCAGCTCGACTCCATCGAGTACATTCCGATATTCAGAAATGTTAGTTTTAAGTTTAACCGTGTTTCGTTTTGATTATAAGCTTTCAGGTATTGAACACTATACAACTAAATGCTTTGTCTAGCGCAAAGGATTTGTTCCGGGATTTTATTAAGGAAATTAATGAAAACAATGACAGACCACTTGTGCAAAACGTTTTTGAGGAACATATGCAACAAATTTCCAAAGATTTAGAATCTGTAAGATTAGTGCAAATTATACAAAATTTATATCTTTAATTATAGAACTGCGAATACGGTTATCCATCTATTTCGGCAAATGTGAAAGAAGAAGTCATGGACACAATTGATGAGAATAGATATGAGCAAGAAACAGCTGAATCGTGTTCGTCGAAAACACCGCGAACTGTTCGTACGAGAACACCTCAAAATCTCGAAGAAGCCACCGACGAAGAAATGGAAGATCTAGTTATTCCAATGACGGCTAAAAAAATGCAACAGATGAGTATTACGAGGACTACAGCATATAAAAGCCCAATGAAAACTCCTCGAAAAAATGTACACATGCCGAAACACTCAACGCCGAAAATTTCCGCGAAATCGGCACCGAAAATGGATTTCCATGATAAGTTGCAACACGCTGACGATCTTCGAAAAATTCAACAGGAACAGAAGACACTTCGGCTTAAACAACAACGGGAGGAACGTGAACGAGCGGTTTGTATTTCGAAATTATAGAAAATATTGCAGATGACAGATGAATTCCGTTACGCAAAGCTTTAAAATTTAAACGAGGCGATTTGATCTTTTAATAATTTACTATGTAATTGGCTGTGTATCAAACATATTTGAGTACACATCAAAGGCGCATGCAATAAATTCAGGCTTGTTGTTTTGAAGACGGCTCAAGGCGGATAGTTCGTTGAAAAGTAACTGATTAACATGATTAAACTTCCGTTAAAAAAACCGGTCGAAACGACAAGCCTGAGTAATTTTATATATTGCACGAACCAGCAGAACTGTTGTTGGGCTAAATTCTTTGAAATGGCGCAGTTGCCTTTTTTGACAATATGAAGAAATGATGATTATAGGCTCGGGAAAGAAGAGAAGCCATGGAACGCGAGGAACGCGAAAAGCACGAAATGAGAAGGAAAAAGGAACTGTTGGCGCAGCAAGTTAATGCTGCGAACATGCGGACGCCTCCGCGATCACCGAGTCGCAAAATTTTGCCGCGTCTTGCGAAGACACCCTCGGCAAGCAGTAAGGACGCGACACCCGGAAGAAGACCGGCTAAGTTTGGAAAACTCGAAGTTTTCGGAAATGAATCAAAACCAACACCAACTGTCAGTATTTCGGTAGCTTATATTAAATTGAAACTTTTCAAATTCTTATTTTTTAGCCGTCCAGAGATAGAAAAAGAAGCATTAAACGGGAGAAATTAACTATGGTTCGACCGCCGACGCCTGATGAGACGAAACGGTTGAGAGCCGAACAGGAAGCGTACTTGTTGAACCTCCAAAATCATGTACAGGATAATCAAGAGTATTAATTCGTTAAAATGATTAATTTAAATTTCATTATTTAATTTAAAGGGAGAAGCAGGAGAAAGAGCGAAAAGAACTAGAGAAAGAACGAAAAGAACGAGAAAAAGAGAAAGAAGTAAAACGATTACTCGAGGAACAAAAAAGGATTGCCCGTGAAGAGAATGAAAGACAAATTCGAGAAGAAGAGAATAGAAAGTTGCGCCAGAAGAAGGCTGAAGAATTGGAAAGGAAGAAGCAAGAGGAGCTTCAAAGAATTGAACTGCAAGCTCAGAAAGAAAAAGAGGCTTTGCAGGCTGAAATGGCCAAAAAGGTTTGTTTAATTGGAAACATAGTTAGTTATGAATCATTGCATTGTCCTACAGGCAAAAAATCTGCCCGCGTCATATGAGATGACACCTCCTCGGGTATACACGACCAATTCGGCTGATGATTATGGCCTTCATGATCTGAATAGTGATGATGAGACCGACAATGAAGATGAGCCCAGAAAGAAGATTCCAGCTTGGGCTGATTTCGGAAAAGTCCGCGCCGCCGTTCGAGAGCACTTCTTAAATCCTCCGTTCGACGTCAACGAGTTCTTCGGAGAAATTCCGATATCGGAATTAAAGATCATTTTTGGCGAGACCGTTCGATTGAAGAAAAGAGGATCGTCAGCTGTGTGGAAGACTCCGCCCACGACTCCATGTCAATAACGCACTACTCAAACTTTTCTTATTTGTAATTATTGTGTTTCTCACAAGTCTTTGAAAAAACCAACCAGAAACCTGGTAAATTTTCAAACGAATTTTTTCGAATATTATAAAAGGGCAAATATCTATTTACTATAAAATGGTTAGCCTATAAACGCTTGGTTTCAATTTTTTTTTTCTTGAATTCGTGTCTTTTTAGGTCACATCAATACTTTTTATTGTTTTTTTTTTCTTTTAACATAACTATTATTATTTAGAATGAACAAAATTAAGACAGTCGAAGAATTTAACGAAGAGTTTTTCAAGGGTATTGCGGTCCCGCTTACCCGCGATTATTCGAGATTGTCTAGCTCGCCGAGTCGCGATTGTGAGCACGACGACGATTACTTTAAGAGATTTAATCGTAAGATTTAATTACAATTTTATATGCCCAAGAAGTTTTATTCGCTTAATTGCAAAATCGGTGTTTTTCAGCCCCGGTTGAATGTGACACTCCAATGAAAATGAAGCTGTATCCGGTAAAACCAGAAGAAAACGAGTCGCTCACAAACACAAACGAGGTATTTAAAATTCCTCCGAGAAATGCAACTTTCATTTTTAATTAGAATCTTGCGGGTTCGGCATCCTCAAGCATCCACAATTCCGATGAAATCATCACTGAGAAACCAGCACCGGTTCCGGTTGCGCCTCCAAGAGCACCATTGAAGGTTGTGCCAGCAGCTACGAATGTTGAGGACGAGCTTATCGGTATTGAATTTTTTTGATGATTTTCGTCTAAATCATGATTACAGAAGATTTGTCACGTCTTGCTATGTTTGTTCCGAAAAAACCCGAGGAGCGTCTTTCACAACGGCGTCGTTCGGAACAAAAGAAGAAAGCTGAGGAGGAGACCAAGCGGAGATCGGCGATTGTCGCGAGGAGTGCCACCGAGAATTCGACTGCACGCGCTCGTTCGAACAGTGTCAACGTAATTTTGAATATCAATTAAGAATTCTTTTTATTAGTTTATTTTAGCGGAACTCTCGAGAACCTTCTGTTACGCGACCTGCAACTGGATCTCGCGCGAGCTCAATGACGCGCAAGGCTCCGGTTCGTGTTGAAGGTACAGGAGTGATTACCAGATCAATGGCCAAGGCTATTAGTGGAAATACGCCAACTGCACCAGCGCCGAAACCTCCAATTCGTAGAAGCTATATGGTGAGTAAAATATAACTTGTTTTTGAAGTCTTTTATATGGTATTAGGCTCCGATTGCGTCCAAAACGCCAACTTCCGTTTCTGGCGCAACTGCAGCTTCAAGATCGCGAGATCGCACCCGTCGATCGAACATTACGGCGCAGTCGGCGGACAGACCGAAGGTTCAATCAAAGGTGGGAGCTTCAACACCAGTCGCACCGCCAAGAAGAAGCTCTTCAACGAGCAAGGCTGCCCCCGCTAGTGGTATGCGATACTATTTAATTGATCAATGTTGAACGTAAACGCTCTCAGGTGCTCGACCGATCGCTATGGCGAATAGATCGATGACGCTGCGCATGAATGCGCTTCAAACTCACAAATCCATCTTGGAATCGAATAAAGCAAAAGCTGATCCGAAACCTTCAATTACAAAACCAGCCCCCGCACCACTTGCGACACGTAGAGCTCCGTTGAGAGTTAAGCCGTCAACACCCGCGAAAACCACAACTAGCAAGCCGATTGGTGGATCAGCTCAACGAGCAACAAAAGCTGGTCCAACGCCACTGAGGTCAAGCTCTGTGACTGGACGATCTGAAAATACGGTCACTTCTGTATGTTTGCAATTCCTCCAGAATCTCTAAATAAAATAAAAATTTTAGCAGAAGCACTTGTCTCGTCAGGAAGCTAACAACCTCTTCAGTCGACTTTCGACGCCAAAATCAGTTGCCCCTCCTGTTCGCGCTGCGACGAAGCCAGCTAACACCTCCGCATCCTTGCATCCAAGGCCGGTGCCATCTTTCATTTACAATGTTCAGAGCAATGGTCTTCCAACCACCGGAGGTCTTCATGGAATCCGCGCTCCATCGAGAGAACGCTCGCAATCTGCAGCCAGAAAACAATAAATTTGCTGTTTCATGTGTATAATTTTTAATCGTTTATTTATTCTTTTTGTTCAACTGTAGCCGAACAGCTCCGGCTCGTTCTCCGGTTAATGACTTCATTTGTTTCAAGTATTCATAATTGTACAATAGACATAAAGATTAACTTGTAGAGATCAGTGTTCACATGAAGATCGGCGATCTGCGGTCATTGCTGATAAGAGATAGTGGTGTGTAAATGAGGGAGGGTGCGAAGAAAGAGGCGGAGATTGGTTTTGGATATGCTTATCCTTGAACACGTGGATGCAACATTGATTCGACAAAAGTGTTAGCTATAAACATTATATTGATATATCGAGCTTTCGCAGTTATTGTCAGGAATTGAAGTACTGATTCTCGAATTTGGAATATGAAAACTCAAAGCTCCTTTAAATACATTCTATAAATTAAGGAAATGGAAATTGTTTTATTTAAAACTATAAATCTCGCTATTGAAAATAAACTTACTTTTTTTCTATTTTTTCGTCCGGGATTTTAAATTGAAAACGACTAGTAGTTTCCAAAATATCAAAAATAAAATTTTATCAAAATAATGAAATTATTTAAATGTTTCTAAGGGTTCTCCTTTTTCCAAAAATGAATATTTGAGTTTAATTCGATAAAAAAAACCTAAATATATATTAAAAAGCTAAATGTCAAGCATTTTTGAAATTTAATTAAAACGTGATCATTGAGGAATGGCATGCGCTAATACCAAATTCGAATTCACTAACTCACAGCTCGAATCTCGTCTTCATCGCATTGTAAGTATCGTCGATCAGTCGGACCCACCTTCCCGTCGCATTTTCTCATAATGATCACAACTTGATCTGTGATGTGTTTTCGGGAGAACATATAAAAGGGTCTCTAATCAATACATCTCTTATGTTCATTATTCAGTCGTGCTCACAAATGTCGTCGTCAGCGTCTTCGCGAATTTTCTCAAGAATCGTCTCGGTGCGGACCATCCGCTCACGATTTGCATCGACCAAGGCACGAGAATCCGCTGATGGAATTCCACCACCGCCAATCAATCAATTATCTGAAAACGAGGCCTCAATTGTCGATACTGGTCGGAACATTCATTGCTTTTCTTTGTCGTTATATGACATTCGCAATTTTCATTTTAGTTCGGCGATTTTCGAACAATGTCGTGAAGCCGTTGGTTCGCGAAATGGACAAATATTCGAAAATGGATCCAACCGTAATCAGCGGGGCATTTGAGAATGGGGTTTGATTGATTTGCATTTCATTAATACGCTTTTCGTTTTCCAGCTGATGGGAATCCAGGTTCCTGAAGAATATGGTGGGCCAGGAAGCAGTTTCTTTGACGCGATGCTCGTTATCGAAGAACTCGCCAAAATGGACCCGGCCGTTTCGGCTCTCGTTGCGATTCACAACACTCTTCCCGTCTCGATGATTCTTGATCATGGCAATGAAGAGCAGAAGCAAAAGTATCTGCCACTTTTGTGCTCAGACACTGTCGGCTCGTTTTGCATTTCGGAGACTGGCTCAGGAAGCGACGCGTTCTCGTTGAAAACCACCGCCACTCGCGATGGTGATCATTATGTGATCAATGGTATCATTTTAGAATCTCTCGAAATTGATATCAGGATTTTAGGATCAAAAATGTGGATTACCAACTCATCTGAAGCCAAAGTCTTCGTGGTGTTTGCCAACATTGACATTTCGAAAAAATATAAAGGAATCAGCTGTTTTATTGTCGAACGAGACGCTGAAGGATTGAGTGTGGCGAAAGAAGTGATTCAGAATCGCAATTTGAATATGGACGCTTTGATTTAGGAAGATAAACTGGGAATTCGGGCATCTTCTACTTGTCAAGTTCACTTCGACAACGTTCGAGTACATAAATCTGCCGTTCTCGGAGAGCTAGGAAAAGGTTGAATGATATTTCTCGGATGGGGTGGGACGACTTTCAGCACACTCTTAATAGAAACTGTGTAGAGTCTGCTGAAAGTCCGATTTGTTTTATTGATTATGATAGATGCAAATTTTAGGATATAAATATGCAATTGAGTGTTTGAATGCTGGCCGAATTGCGATTGGCGCTCAAATGATTGGTCTCGCTCAAGGATGCTTCGAACAAACCGTTCCATATTTGCAGCAGAGAACTCAATTCGGATCGCGTTTAATCGATTTCCAAGTACGCGTTTAATATTTGTTCAACGTTGTCTTTTTTTAATTTAAAGGGTATGCAACATCAAATTGGACAAGTCGCCACGGAAATCGAGGCGGCACGTTTGATGGTTTACAACGCAGCGCGTCTGAAGGAAAATGGAATGGAGTTTGTGAAGGAAGCGGCGATGGCCAAACTTTTTGCGTCGCAAGTCGCAACCGCGACGACGGCCCAATGTGTGAAATGGCTTGGAGGCGTCGGATTCACGAAAGAGTTCCCCGCGGAAAAGTTCTATCGAGATGCGATGATTGGTAAAATCTATTATGAAATTCTTGCACGAAACAAATGTTTAGGAGAAATTTACGAAGGAACTTCGAATATTCAATTGAACACGATTGCCAAAATTGTTGATGCTGAATTCAAAAACAAAGCTTGAACAGAATGCGTTTGTACAAAAATAAAATCTTTTATCTATCGATATGGTTCACACGTTGATAGCACATTTTCACTTTTTTTTAATTCGTAATTTGATTCTCAGGTTATCTTGAGTTCGGTAATTCCCACTGTTTGAATCGAAATTTGAATTTCCACCCTGGTAAAAGTGCGATGGTCCACAATTTCGCAAGGATACGGTAATGAAAGGCGCACGCAGTTTTTTCCGTTGAGTCTCGCAGCGGCCAATTCTGATTGCCACATTTTTCCGAAGACAGGCCATATAGTGCCAAGTAGTCTCGAGGCAACGATAATCGTGCGAGACTTTGCATTTTAGCAACACTCATTCAATGTTCAGTCAAAGAAATAATTAAATCAATGCCGATTTCGCAAAACTGAAAGCCCTGCATCCCTTCAGTCGTTTGACGATGTGCTTGTTGATTGATGATTTCCGTAAGCCTAATTTGATCGGTACGGTTTATAAATTAGCCTTGCAATAACTTACGCTTTGGCTGCGTATCAAAAATATGTAGAAATACAATCAAAGGCCCATTCAATTAATTAGTTAACTGCGCGGGAAGCAACAATTTGCTTAAATTTCCGGCAATATTCTGTATTCAAAAATATATAAACTTATTCGGTAAATATCTAGAAAATAAAGTTATTCGTACAAATTTACATATCTAAGGATGATGAAATTCGTGGAACGGAAGCATCCTTTACTTCTGTGAAAGAAATATGGTGGTCGAATTCGGAAGTGGTGAATATGGAACGGCGTTTCATTTATTCTCCTAACCAGTTAATCATTTTCATGATACCGTATTTCTCATTCGGACCATTTAGTTTTCAGAAGCAGACTACTCAAGAGAGTTATGTGAAAATTTTTAACTGAAAGGAGAGAAAAAAAGCATGGTAGTTAATATTCTGGAATCACTACATATTGTTTACTTAGTAATCAGAGATTGAAGGTCATTTCAAAAATGATTTGTTTACCTCTAGGTAAAGTGATCTAGTGTATTTAGAATGATGGGGGTTCTATAAAAGACCTCCCCCATCCCATCACTCGAGATAATCTACCTCCAATGCGTCTACTTTTCAATTCCGTCTGTATTTCGTGATATTTCCCATTTCGCTTTAACTGGAAACACCATCGGTCATATTGCACGCAAAACTCTGCTTCGTTTCAATGTATTTATAAATAAACAAAAGAGTTCAATTTATCATTAACAATGATGCAAATTTGGGCCAGCATATTTTAGATAACATTCAATACTTTACGTTTTATCATTGATAGAGGCCGGTGGATTCATTCGGTACTGTTAGCAGAACGATGGAGATGAAGACGACAATGAAGCATATGCCGATGGGGAAGCGTCGACATATGTGGATGTGGTATCATACAGTCGCCGATGATACTGTTCTATTCAAGAATTGGTTCATTACCGATGCAGGAAGTGAGAATTTTCATTTTTGAAATTGCATCATCGACCGTTTTTTTTCAGCAATGGTTTGGGCGTGTGTTCTTGTGATTTTGGCAGCGATTCTCCTCGAGTTCATAAAATATTTGCGATGGGCATTGAAGAGAAAATCCGACGAATCGACGAATTCATCAGTATCCAAGTACGGCGGAATTGAGATGCCTGCGAGAGCAGCTCAGTGAGCCCTGAAATTGTTGAAGCGAAATTATGTGGTTTACAGAAGCGGCCGAGTTTGGTCGCATTTGTCGCAAACCGTCTTCTATTTTATGCAATTATTATGGGGTTATGTGCTCATGAATATTTATATGACATTTTCGGTAACTTTCAATTTTTCAACATTTATCAAAATGTTACATATTTTAGGTGTGGATTTGTCTTTCATTATGTCTTGGTCTCGCTATAGGACACTTCATTTTCGCTTCGAGAACCTCAACGCCCTAAATCACAACAATTCTTTTTTTATAAATGCGATCTTATCTATACAAATGATTTTTTGAGTGCATATTTGGAATTTCCATCATTGGGCGTTCAATTCCCTCGGAATGTCTGTGTCTCTTGTATTTCGTTATCAGTCGGGTTCTGATTTAGATACCCGACATCGAGATTGATAGTCCCGATAAGTAGTGCATGCTCAATTTGCATCATTTTGAATCAAATAGAAATTTGAACAAATTTCAGTTTGACGATGGATGATGAACTGATTGGAATGAAAATGGACATGACGACAGCGAAAGGAAAAACGACCGAGCATTACATGTGGATGTGGTTTCACACGAAACTACAGGATACGGTGTTGTTCAGTGGATGGAATGTCACTGATGTTGGAAGTAAGCTTCTGTTATTTTCTAGAAATGAGCAAACTAGATGCTTACTAGACACAAAAAATATTAAGTATATCATTCGCAAAAAAAACGAGCACCTTGCGCTGATTTACGGTGAGTTTGGTTTCGCAGGTTATCCAAAGTATGGTCTCCGAATTTGAACTATTTAAATTCTAATTTGAATTACCGCTTTGAAAAATTGCGATGGTCCACAATTATGCAAGGCGCTCGTTTTTTTTTATGATGGTAATGAATTGTTTTACTTTTCCCTGTCTGACCATTATCTGTTATCGGCGGCGGCCACAGCTGACAACATTGATTTGTCAATCTTTTTATTATGTTCGCCGACTTCAAACAAAAGTCGGCAGTGTTTTATTTTGCGGGCTAAATATTGAAAATTTCACCCAAACTCGATGAGCCGTTGAAATTGAATATAGTCGGTGTCCGGCGATTGCTGTACGCGGGTAGATTTACGCGCATGCGCCTTGAAAAGGTTTCGCCACGCGTGAATGCTTATTTTGCTGTTTTCACGTGAACTGCTTCATTTTTCTTGGCGAGTTTCGTATTTCCTTGAATTTCCAACGTCATTCGATTAAAAATTTATCAAACTGATCGATAAAATTTGAAATAACCGCAAGACCAATTGAAAGAAGCATCTACCCGCGCAAAGCAGTCGTCGGACGCCGACTATATATGAAATTAATTATGAATCCAAAAGTAGTTGGAAACTAAATGAAAAAATGTTTTTTTAAATTTCGATTTTGCTGCGAAAAAAAAAACCAAATTTTAAAAATGTTCAAATGAGATGGGTGTATTTTGGGTTTTTTATGTAACATTTGCGTTGCGGTGTTTGCACACATTTTCGCACAATTCAATTTATTTATATTACCATCGCAAAAAACGAGTGCCTTGAATAATTGTGGACCATTGCACTTTTTCGAGGCGGTAATTCAAACTTGCATTTAAACAGTGGGAATTCGGATACCGTACTACAGGTAACCTGCGAATCAAACTCACTCGTAAATTGGCACAGGCCGCTCGTTTTTTGGCGAATGTAATATTCTAAAATTATCAAAACCTCAACACTCAAACGATTTTAACAATTTAAAATTCAAATTTTAATAAGTTAAAATCAAAGACTAAAATCTGAAATATTCTTGCGAGAAAATCCCAAAAGAAACTGTAGTCTGCAAACACTGATCTTTCGGCGGTAATTCAAACGCCTTCTCAAGGCAATTCTCGAATTTTGGTGATAATTTCGAGACACCATGGCAAACGGTCAATTTTTTAAATTTCGATCAATCGTTTGAAACTGGCAATATTTAAAGAGAAAGAAACTCAATATTCAAATCAGGCAATCGGAATTTTCTGGAAAAGATTTTTCAATTTTTTTTTCGCCAAAAAATTGGCGGAAAAGAAATTCACCAATTTGGCAATTTAAAAAATCGACAATTCCGGCAATCGGCAATCGACTTGTTGTATTTAGGCTTGTTGTGGACATGTGCGATCATCATCGTTGCTGGAATCCTTGTTGAATCAATTAAATATCTGCGATTTATTATTCAAAAGAAGCAGAAAAAATCAAGAGACCCAAAGTATTAAAATAAATTTAAAAAAAACTAATTGGAATCTTATTTTAGGTATATTAACCGACTATTTTCTGGTGCACATTTTGCGCAGACTTTGCTCTTTTTGCTTCAACTTGGGCTCGGATACATGCTTATGCTTATTTTCATGACATTCTCGGTGAAAAAAATCTTACTAAAAATGGAAATAATTTTTTTTGTGAATTTAGATTTGGTTGGGACTGGCAGTTTGTATTGGATTAACAGCTGGCTACCTCATATTTGGATATCATATGCATTAATAAATAAATTGATTTTTTAAATGATCAATCCTTGTTTATTTATCGTTCTATCGATTTATACGTATTCTCAGAGCGAATTGATTTAGTTTTTAATCAGTTTTAGGCAATTCAAAATGATGGGCATGAAGATGATGATGGAAATGTACTTTCACTTTCGAGTCGGAGAACCAATTCTGTTTCGAGAATGGACCCCTAAAGACAATACCGGTTTATAATAGAACATTTTAGGACAAATTAGATGCAATCATTTTCAGGCTATGTGTTCTCGTGCATCGGAATTGCAGCAATAGCCATTGTCCTTGAAATACTGAAATTCGGCAGGACGAAACTAATCACGTCCAAACCATTGAAAACTGTACTTCGCCTGTGTTAAAACTATCTCACCCATCGACATTTTCAGACAAACGTTTGTAATTGCTCGGCGACAGACGAATCATGGGAAATTCCTGAGATTCGCCGGCCACTCACTGTTGGCAGCAATTCGCAGTCGATTGTCCCGTACGATAATTAGCGAAAAAATTTTCAAATTTTAATTTATTTAAGCTTTACGAAGAAATCGATTTCTGATTGGAAACATATCATCTCATCGGCACTATTTTTTGCCCAAAATCTTATCGATTATTCATTAATGCTTGTCGCAATGACTTACAATGTTCCAATTTTTCTTTCTTTGTTAGCCGGCAAGTTCACCGAATTCACTTTTTTGATGTCGAATTTCTGCTTTCAGGGCATACAATTGGATATTTCTTCGTGGGCCCAATGATGACATTTGAAGAAACTCAAAATGTATCGGGATGTTGCTCATAAATTTGTTTAAAGATATTATAGTTTTTATTGGATTTAGAAAAATAAAATTTGAATTCCCGCCATAATCTCAATATTGTCGTCAATTATGGCACATTGTACGTAACTTGGCACGTCCGTGAACATAACTAATCGATATTACCGCGTGAGGAAATTTCGAAAAAGGAGCAGCGTTGTTGGGTGCGACACTGGTCTCGGAAAGAATTATACGGGCGTCACGCACCTGCAGAATTAATTTATCGATTGGCCTAAAATTGTGTTTCGAAAACACTGGAAGTGGCGTCCTTCTCGCGCTGCGTCTGTTTCTCTAACCCTTATCATGCGCGTTGCGTCTCTTATTCCTTTCGCGTATTGCTCTTCATTTAAATCAGAGTTCCTTACGAATGTTCGGGCTTACGTTGCAATTTGTCTTTCTAATATTCGCATGGAAACGTTCTTTCGCATATCCATTATGGACATATTCATGAACCCTTCATGGATTTTTTACAAAATTTTTTTAAATTACATCAAATGTGAATTTTTTATTGCATGAATAAGTCATTACTTCTTTAGTGTTTCACACAATCGGTCGTTTTTTTTTTTGTTTCGATTGTTTTTTTTTTAAATTTTATATTTTATAGATCATTATGGCTGACGATGCTGCTGCTCAAGCTGGCGGACAAGCAAATGACAATGCCGAGTACATCAAGATCAAGGTTGTCGGACAGGTAAATTAAATAGATGAAATATTTTCTATTATTACAATTATTTTCACAGGACAGTAACGAAGTTCACTTCCGCGTGAAGTTCGGAACGTCGATGGCAAAGCTCAAAAAGTCCTACGCCGATAGAACCGGCGTCTCGGTGGCGAGTTTGCGGTTCTTGTTCGATGGGCGTCGCATTAACGACGACGACACCCCAAAATCACTAGAAATGGAGGATGACGATGTCATCGAGGTATATTTTCTTTATTTTTTTCCATGTAATTTTATGGTTCTTCAGGTCTATCAGGAGCAGTTGGGTGGTGGTTTCTAATAACTCACACATGTTCCAATGGCCACCGGTAACTTCTGGAATCTCGATTTGTTTTACTATTTATTTCAAGCAATTCTGTATCTTATTTTTCTTTGATTGTTGTATTTCGTACCGCTGAAAATGCACTTTTAACTCCTTTTATTTGTTTAGTTACGTTACAACACGAAAGAAATAACTTATTTATCCATATATTTTGATAAACACGCTAATTATTTCAAGTATTCGCTGATTCTGGATTCAATTGTTTTCTCATTCCATTCACCGCTCGCCATGAAGTTTTCGATTTCTTCCACAGTTCTTGGTAAATCGCTTAGATTTTCATTTCCAGCAGCTCGAATAACCACGTCGTCTTCAATACGAACCTTAATTTATTGATTGAAAAGGTTCAGGTTTTGATGTGGGGAACAAAACAGTAATTATATTCTCGGATTTGGATGTATCATAGTGCAAAGTATTTGTAACTCGATGGAACAAGTAAATATTGACTTACGCCGCCGAGACCGCGATATTTATCAATTTCCGCTTTCACGAGGAATTTCGATTTAACCGGGTCCGCTAACGCCTCATCCAAAAGGAAATCGATGAAGTAGCATCCCGGTTCGATTGTTATAACCATGTTCTCCTTCAATGTTCTCGTCGTGCGGAGGCTCTTCAGTCCTGGTTCAGTAGATCGCGGCAGAGCATCACCGAGATAACCACCACAGTCATGAACATCAAGGCCGATGAAATGACCAAGTCCATGAGGCATGAATACCGCACCAATACGAGCCTTTACAGCTTCATCGATGTCTCCAGTAACTAATCCAGCCTTCTTCAAATGCTCCAGAATCACTTTCTCAGAGAGAATATGCATATCTGTCCATCTAACACCAGGTTTCGCTTGTTTCAGAACCGCAAGATTCGCGTCAAGAACCGCATTGTAAACAACTTTTTGTTTGTCGTTGAATTTTCCGTTAGCTGGGAAGCTTGTTGTGATGTCCGATGCATAACAATTGTATTCTGGTCCCATATCGAAAAGACACATATCTCCGTCTTTTATAAATCGATCGTTTGGAGCATTAGCGTGTCCATAATGAAGGATTGATCCGTTGCATCCACTAAATTCATCAAATTTTCTCAGTCGCGTGACGTCATCTACCTAGCAGCGATGCAAGTGTACGCCAAATGTCGACATCCGCCGTGGTAATACGATGTATGTCTGAAGAGACTTTCCAGTTGGTATTCATAAAGTCCCGGTCGCATGTGCTTCATCGCCGCGCGATGAGCTTCTGAAGCAATTTTGCTCGCATACCGCATCACCTGAATATCACATTAAGTTAAACAATCGACGTATTTTTATATGTATTACTTGAATCTCTTTTTCTGTTTTAATAACACGGAGTTCTGCTATAACGCCGTACAAAACGCTAACGTCTTGAGTAAATCTGAAAGAAAATATTAAATTTAAATTTTCAGAATTTTTTAAATCATACTGCTCAATTCCGCTGAATTTTGCGGGCTCTAGAACATTTTGACTGTCAGTGTTTTCAGCACGCTGAAATTAAACGAAACCAAATATATAAAACTACCAAAAATAAAACCAAAAGATGAAGCTTTTTGGTTCCAATTGTCTTTAGATAATTTGCGATTACACCATCATCATTAAAATGAACTTCATCAACCGAATACTTGTCCTTGAAGAATGTTTCGTCGTTGATCCTAGAATACTTTTATTTGAAAATAAAACGAATCCTTCTTACTTTCCATCCCAGATCGCATAACTTGGATGAAGTCGTGGTGGAAACAGCACACTTTTTCCTGTCGAGACATCAATCAAACCGTAAAACTCGCTCTCATGCACTCCAAAAGTCCAGAAAAAGTACGATTCCTTCAACATAATTATATTAAATGTTTAGTATTTCAATAGAGAAACTTGTCGGAATGGCAAATCAGCTGCATCGGTGTTATAGCGATTCTGTTCACGACCGCCCTCAAGAAGAACAACGTTTCCAGTCGAATCCCCAAACTTTGCTTTAAGTGCTTCGACGAGTCGCTGACGATTTTCGATGAAAAGTTCGACGGGCACCTTGTACGTTTTCTCGCTCAATTGGTAAGCCATTCCTGAAAAAGAGATTCATTAATTCATTTAAAATATTTTTAAATAGACAGTGTAAAAGAGTTTAATATAATCAGTAGTTTCATATCATTCGCTTCTTCTTCTTCTTCTTAGTCTTCTCTCCGATTAACGATAATTTATTGATTGATTGAGGTGGTTAAACACGAGGCGCAACTCGACATTTATAAACAAATGCGAATTTCAACGCGTATTTATACTCGTCCAAATATTAACAAAAACGAATGGGCGGCCGAATTCAATTTTTATTCAATTCAATTTCCGAGAATCGAACGAGGCAAGTAAATGTGTGGAATGCGACATGCAAAATGTTCAAAAACATCGCTGAACTGGATTTTACATAAATTTTGATAAATTTTTTTTGAAGTAAATGATCAAATGCACGTGAAAAATTATTTTGAAAAACCAATGGCGAAGGGTGGTTTTTTTTAAAGGGAACTTCCTCGTTGTCGTATCGAGAAAAGATATTTTGTTTTTAATCGATTGTTAGAAATAAAATGGTTAAAAATAAAATGTATCCATCAAGTTTTTATCTATCCCATTAATCACAAAAATTGAAAAATTTCGAGTGTTTCTAAATAGAATTTCGCAATTATTTCAAAAGATTGAAATCAGCAGATTGATCGATCTTCCTGTTTGTCAAACATTTTCATCCAAACTTCTTTCCTCATTCTTATTAATCAATATCCAACGTTACTTACAATACTTATAGAATATTTTATTTTAAAAAAAATTCTGGAAATGTTTATTTTCAATAATATTTAAAACGACCGGCACAAAAAATACATACGTTGTTAAATGCAAACGATATGGGAATAAATCAATACATCGGCGGCACAGATATCACCTGTTTGTCTTGCATAAAAACGAAATGGAGCAATTGAAATATCATAATTGTAATCAGGAAGATGTAAAAAATACTATATTAGAAAGAAGAAGAATTCAAATGAGGAAGTTACAAAAAAATGATTTATAGACAATTAATTTTGATGAAGAAAACACAAATAATCCCCGTTTGTTCAATAATTTCGAATACCCTGCTGCGAATTGAATTTTTCTCGTCCGTGTGGACTACCTCGATAATATTGCTTCGATCATTGGACGATGGGACTGTTTAACCTTCTCAGCGCCCTCATCAAGACTCATCCAAATCCGCTGTCGTCCGAAGTCATTCTGTAAATCATTGCATTTTTCTACACCACAAATTAGTTGCTATTCAAAATGAGTGTGTAGATTTTTGCAAAATATTGCGTAAATATTTGTCATGAAAAATAAATAATACCTCTTCCCAGGTCTGCAGCTCTTCGGCTACTGTCATCAAATAAACTTTGGTGCGGTGTTTGCGGACATCATCCTGAAAAAAATGCTGTAAATTAAAAAAAAAAAACTTTTTTAAGTTCCTAATTCTCTGTTATAGTTATCAGTGATTACTGTGGGAAATTTGGCTTGGGGTCTTAGCGCAAACCTAAATTGAAGATTTACGAGCTTACAAGGGGCGGGCTAGGCGTAAAGGGATTGGTTATGGACTTATTCTTGACATGTATTTCTTTTACAAAAATATATGTACCTTTCCGCATTCCTGGATTAGAAACATTTGTGAATTTGCGAAGTTTTATAGCATAATTAATTCCATTAATGGCACACACTGCGCGCCGAAACCGTTGCCATAGTTTATTTGTTGAAATTTAGCCAATTTTTCGCAGTCGCGCAACGCCGTTAATAAGATTTTCGAAATTTGATTGCTATTGCACACAAATTCATTTATTTATCAAAGCCGAATCAAGGTGGAAACCTGTTAGATCTTGAAAAAAAATAATTTTTTAATTTAAGGAACTATAATCCGAATATTTATCTACAATTTATAGAATTTTGAGAAACACAAATTCTTTGCAGCGCTAAATTTAATCTTCTAGAAGGATATTCTATAGACTTCATATAGAACATGTAAACATTTCAACCCTAATAATCGGACAGATCATTATTATTAATTGACGAATGTTTACTTTAGTAGGTTAAAGTAATGTATAAATTAGCTTATTATTAGAAACTTTTTCTTCTTTGCCGAACTATTCATACATTACACTTTGAACTTTGATTTGGCAAACGCATATCTATCGGCAATATTAATAGAAACTGAACGAATATACGGCCATCTTCATCTTTTCAGGCGACGTTGCCGGATATTTCTAGAATATGCGTTGGATAGCCTACTTGGAAAGTTCCGAGCAGTTTGACGGTCTTGGCACGAACGCCGGCCTCCTCAAGCAACTCGCGATGAGCTGCTTCTTCAGCACACTCGTCTTTCTCGACGCCACCGCCCGGAATCACCCATTTATCGCCGTCTTTTCCGCCGCTCACCAACAGCACCAGCGCCTCTTTGCCGGTTCCTGCAACAGAAAAACAATACTGTCATTTCTCGCCCGGTGATGATGATGAAGATGATGAAGATGATGAAGATGATGATGGTGGTGATTTGATGGATACGATGCTGCGCGCAAATAATTAAAAACGCACACTACAAATTGTTTGGGGGTTCTGTCTTGGAAACACTCGCGAATGTCGCTGCCGCAACCCTATCATTTCATCGCCAATTTTTTGTTGAGTGTTTTTGCTTGATAAAATTATCATCAAGAAGGAACGAAAGAACTACTACAAATAATGTAGATCTATCCGATCTTAGAATTGCTGAGATATGGACATTTGAACTTCGGCGAACCGCGGTACATTTTTTTCATACAAGATCAGAATCTCGTTCTTTGACATATAAGGCTCGATCATCTTAACAGGCGAAATCAGAGCGCATTTCGCCCTTTTTGATTCCGGTGCACAAAAATTTTGCGCAAAAATAAATAGACACCCACTCGGGCCGCTCTTTGTGCTCGCTTCATCACGAGAAGGCGACGCAAGGAAGAAATTGAAAAAAAAAACAACAGGCAGATGATGGCGAAAAACTTAAAAATACAAACCTTTGACAACGACAGCAGCGGCGCGAATGCGGAATCCATCGCAGTCGCGCAGGCGCACCTTGCTGTCGCCGGATTTCCAGCGAGAGATCATGCGCGGCTCTTCCGCACCGGAACTCTGCCTGGTGTCCGCCGAAATTGTGGGCAATTTACGCGCAATTGTGATTTCTGAAATATGCAATTTTAATTCGAAAATGAAGAGTACGGTAGGTTGATTGGAATCAATTCGTTAAAAAAAACAAAAGAAAATTTGAGTGCCACGTTTTTATTTTCGAATAACGTATTCAGAATGTTACGTGATTGTCTTAAAATTAAAAAAAAAAAAAAAAAAACAAATTGAAGCCTAAATTGGCATGATGCAAACCGGGTGGAGAAAAGTGCAAAAATGCGCGCTAATTCTGGCGTGTAATACAAAATATTATTTTGAGCGAATTCAGCGATAAGCGAGACAAGTTGTAGTACGCTTGTCACATGCCACCGATAACGCAATTTGTGTACGATAACACATCTATTTTAAGAATGAATTCATGGTGAAGCAATACTAGGCTTGGGAAAAAAATGGAACGAATCAAACAGCAAAAATATCATTAAGTATATTTTGTAACACATGATTCTTTGGTTGGCCGTCAATCGCGTTCTAATTGCATTTCGAATCATGGGTTTATTGAGAGCGCGGGGAAATATTTGGGAAGCGAAAAGGAGAAAAAAAAATGAAAATAAGTAAATAGAACAAAGATTGAAATGATCAAACAGTTACAAAATTTAAGACTAAGCAAACATGACATTTTATTGAAGAATCTTCATTAAATATTTCAAAAAAAAAACAGAAAGGTTTCTTGCTTAAATTGAGCATATTCAAGAATTAAAAATCTTCAATTCAAAAATGAGTACGAGGAAAGGGTTAAAACGCTACGTTATTTTATGTTTTTCTGATCCCTTCGCAATTCGTGCGAACTACAAAAAAAAACTCGCTAAAGAGCAATTAAAGAAAAAAGATGAAGAAAAAGAAGAAGAGTGCAAAAATCAAAGAAGCTCGAATCACACGACGAGGCTCAGGATTATGACGGAAAGAACACAAAAGACACAAGCAAGCAAGCAGCCGAAAATTTGCGACAAAATGAAGTAGTAGAAATGGATTAGAAGGGGAAAGGGCGACGGCGAAAAAACTGGACGAGGCGATTGCCGAGAGATGAGAACGAGGCGGTCGTGAGGCGGGCAATAGGGCAGAGACGCAGAGTATCTCGACGCGAGCTTCTTTATTCGCGTGTGACCACTCAATTTCGAATTGGGGGGAAAAGACGAACAATTGAAAAAAAAAAACCCGTATTGGAATGAATCTAGAATTTCGCAAAACGAAAAAAATAATTAAGAAAAAAAACAAAAAGAAATACCGTAGCTCCTTAAATAAGATAGATAGAGAGTTCTTGTCTTATTTCGGCTTACCGTTGAATTATTTCTATTAGAAATCTTTAAACAAACAGAGTAAATTGAGATCTTGGAAATCAATATTTTCGGGAAAACGCTGTTAACCAAAGCATATGTTCGTTCAGTGAGAAGAAAACATGAAAGCCAATTTTTATTTCAAAGAAAAAAAAAACAAAACAGAAACAAAGAAAAATAACCGAGAAAAAAATCAACAGAAAAATAATGATGAATAACAACTAACAAGATTATACTGTATAAATATATTAATAGCAAATTTTTAGAATTGAGTTGCGCTGAGCATGAGCATTAATTCATATTCTCAAACTTCCGGTCTACATTTGTTGATGTTTGAATCCATGAGAATGATCGAAAATCGAAAAAATACGCAAAAATGGCCATCCAAACAAACAAAATCGCAAATATTATAGCAATTTTCCATTGATTCGATGTTTTTGTGGAGTTTCCAGCTGGTTTGGCAAGCATACTAAATTTGGTGACACCGGTGATTTCCACTCGAATCCATTCGCCCATTTTACAATCGTCCAAAGGGACCAAGATCTGCTCATAACTCTTGTTGTGTCCAACGCCGCTCACTTTATCAGCGGCGATTTCAGTGACCAATACGTCATGAATCTCGCCAATTCGACTCTCTGGATATCGTGTGTACGAGCGGAAAAGCTCAGACATCAAAGCGGTTCGCCGACGCGCTTCAACTGTATCAATCTGAACAATCGTGTTCAATTCTTGTTTGCAGAACTTCCTTTATACCTTTCTCATTCTAGCTGCAGGCGTCCCGGATCTCGGATAATATTGATTGATGAACAACGAAGGAAATTTGTATTTCCTGACAAGATCCATGCTTTCTTCAAAATCGTCCTCGTTTTCGGTTGGAAATGCCAAAATCATATCGGTCGCGATGTAAATGTTTGGAACACTTCAAAAAAATACATTCGATTGTTTTAGGTCGGAAGAAGTGATAATAAAAAATGCATTTGGAAATGAGGTTTTTCTGTAATAGACGAAAAAAAGTGTTTTTTCCCTACATTTTTCTATTTGAACCGTTTTTGGTTCCATAAAATTTTCAGAAATTTCCCTACATTTCTTGCAAATCTAACTGGTAATTTCTAAATCAGAAATGAACGGAAAATTTTCCGATTTTCCCAGGGGTCGGATCTAAACTTTCCGAGGGGAAAAATTTTCAAGCAAAGATGACTGTAGATTTTAAATGTTCATGAGGAAAACCATAAAATTTTAAAGCAGCGAACATAATTTTTTTTAGATAGAGTTTCGTTCGTTCTTTTTCTGTATTATGTTCCAATAACATCGGTTTCTGTTCGCAAACGAGCTTTTGTTATATTTTCCTACAAAAAATAAGAGGCACTGCTAAAAATCAAACAAAACAAAGTTTCCTCGAATTTTTGAACCGACAAAAACACTTTCCGAATGATCTTTCTCGAACATTTTTGAACAGTACATGCTTTATGGCTTTGTTAGGAAAATACTCAAAAAATAACATTATTATAATCCCCCCGAATCAAACATTTAATCTGATTAATCTTTTAATGTCGGTAATGAGACAACGTCTCGTTTTTTTTTTCTGGAAAACGAGAATTTCCTTCAAACATACTTCTCAATCATATAATCGGCAATTTTCTCAAAATGCCTCCTCGAGTATTCGCGCTTCATATCATTGAGAACAGCGTCGCTGGCGCTTTGCACCGGAATATGCAAGAACGAATAGACACGAGGATGGTTGAGAATTCGCGCGATTTCCTGCAATTATTCGAATTCGTTTCCGCCGGGCCAAAAACTAAAAATAAACCTCCAAATGGTCAAGAATATATGGCGGATTCGTCATCCCCAATCGCATCATACATCCGTCAGGTATCACTTTGACGAGTTCGTCGAGAAGATCAGGCAGAACATGGTTGATGTCTCTTCCCCAAGCACCGAGGTCTTCTGACGTTAACCACACTTCTTTAACACCTTCGTCCAAGTATGATTTACGCGCCTTTAAATAATTATAAAAGTAACTTTGACAATACATTTTCACAAATTCAAAATTAACCTGCTCCACCAACTGATTAAGCGGATAACTAACAAGGTCGCCTCTTGCCATTTTCGTTTTACAATATGTGCAATTATTTAAGCATCCTGTTGAGATCGAAAGAACTTCAATGAGTTCATTTTTACGCATTTTTGGAAGATCAAGAGGGGCATCTGGTCGATTTCGCGTGAGAAGGCGTACTAAAAAGTGGACAATGCAGGAAAACAAATTATGAAAAGAAAAAAAGAAAAACCTTTATTTCCTTTCAAAGTCTCTTCAACAACTTCAACGATTCGATCGATTTGTTTGACGCCAACAATCGAAACATCTTGAAGCCATGGTTCGGAAGGCGCAGCTTGTGATACGCACCCAGCCATAACAATCTTCTTTTTGGTTTCTTGTCCTTGAACAACTAAATTGTTCGCCTAAATAATCTCCATGTAAACCGAATGTTCCTCATATTCCAACCTACCTGCTGCTCAGAAGGAGTTTTAACAGTGCACGAGTTGAGAACCCACAAATCAGCATCTTTCTCATCTTTCACAATTTTATATCCCGCCTGATATAAAATTATTCCACGACATTAAAAAAATAGCAATAATATTCAAACCTTTTGCAATAATCCGCTCATATATTCGCTGTCTGAGGTGTTATGTGAACATCCCCAGGTTCGTACCCAAACTTTTTGTTGGGTCCCTGGTACGAAAGAATCCACATTGGCCGGCTCTGTTTCGTCTTTCAATTTTCGCGTTCTGATTTTTTATGAGAAATTTTCAATTTCGAACAACAATTACCTAATTTTGATCTCAGAAAACTCGCTTTTCTTTCGATTCACCGCACCAATCCCACTAATATCCTCGATATCCATAATGCTGAAAATTCCAAAAAAAAACTACATACTTAGAATAATTGTCAAACAGTAAGCAATATGATAAAAACTCAAATGTCAACACGAATAATTTTAATTTTCAATTAAAAAAAAAAAACAAATTTATGAGGTTGAAAATTACAAGTTTAAATACATACAGGTTAAGGGTACATAAATGAAAGGCTTTTTGAACAGGACAACAGAATATGCAGAGTGAGGCAGAATCATGTTTCAGATATATTAGTTGAGCGGAAAATAAAATTTTGGTTAAAAAATTATACACAAGTGATTATGAAAAACTGAAAAAAACGAGAAAAACACAAACTGACTAGTCGAATCAAAAACAAATATCCAAAAATGGATGTTTTGATTCGAGAATTGAGATCGTCGTGAAATAATGAAAACAACGGTAAAACACGGAACAATTAAAGAACATTCTGGATAAATGTTGAATCATAATGTAATATCAAAGTTTTCATAAAGCTCATTTCTCGTCGCGTATTTTCAAATATCACTCTCGGATCTTCGCTTTCACATCTAAAAATTAAAAATTACAGAAGCAAAAAAAATTGAGAAACCTTAAAATATTTGGAGCAATGACCATTGCCAGATTAGAAGTATCCATTTTTGTACGCGCCACAACCTCTTCTCGACTCAAATCCTGTAAAAACAAAGTTCGAAGTCGTACAAGTAAAATACATACTTGAAGTAATGCGATAACTTTAACTAAGACCAATCGGTTTATTTCCGGAAGTAAATCTACAATTCGAACGGCTTCTGCTGGGTTATCAGCTGCTGCCAATGCTCGTTGATACATATTCGGTGGTATCAGAGGAACTGGTAACTGCCGAAGCCAAAATTTCAACAGACCGGCAGGCACATTTGCATCGTGCATTTTCGGAGCCAACCAGCCATCAAGTTGACCGCGTGCAGTCGCAAGTTGTTCCGGGTCGCCAGCAACTCTGCAATAAAGAAAATCTTATTTTTGATTTTCAAATTTGTAGCTGACCGGAACAATCCTTCCGTTCTCCGGCCTCCAGCTTGATAGAGAAGCTCTATTAATGTGGTCAACAGCCACGGAAGCTTCAGATTCGGAAATTTCTCGTGCTGCATCTGCATTAATTCGTCAAGAGAAGCCGAAAAAAGTGGAGGACGGAAAATGTGTACTTTCGTCTCTTGTATTGTCCCTAATGATGGTTTTAATCGAGCAATAACTTTACTCAATCTTTTTACGCATTGTTGAGAAAAGTATGAGATTGGAACCTGAATAATATTTTATAGCGTAATTTAGTTTTTTTTAATTTCTAATACCTCCGGTAGGTCAAAAATTGGATCAGAATTTCTATTCAAAAATTCAACAAGTTTTTCATGGATAGCTTCTGAAGGAAACACGAATGCTAACAGAATTGTTAACAATTCCCATCCTTTTCGTAAACTATCCGGACGATCGTTGTCCGAAAGTTGTTGAATGAGCAACGCAATTCCCTCATCAGCAATTTCAGCTCGTTTCGTACACAATTCACAAAAAGAGAGTGCAATCTAAAAAGCGGTTAAGATGTTTAAAAAGACATTCTCTTACGGCTTACCTGATCTGGACTTGTTTTACTTTTACGATCGCCCATATACGATTGAATTAACTTGAAAAGCGCTGAAGTGTCTTTTCGCAATTGCTTATTATCGGGCTGTGTAAGAGCACATTTTGGAGAATCTTTCGACCACCCTAAAACAATCCAATTTGCGACTAAAATTCGAATCAACTAACCATTTTTGTTTTTACTCTTAGTTGACGTAACGGAAGAAAATAAGGAGCGCTTTACACTATTCGGCGGAGAGACCGATCTTGAAGATCTCGCTGGAATCGATTCAGAAGATTGCGCATGTGAAAGAGTACTGGAAGCACTGGGAGCTGTGGGAAAAGCATAGGCTGCTGGTTTCGTTGGCGGAACACAATAGTCACTTCTTTCGCTCAAAATGTTATCTTCATCAAGAGACATCCACTAAAAATGTTTGATAAGTAATAAATGCTATCGAGAAAGGCTTACATCAAAAGAGCTTTGCATTCCGTTCAATGTATTCTGCGAATTTTGACTATTACTTCGAAATGACACAATTCCAGTTTCTGGTGATATATTTTGAGCAAAAACATGCTGATTTTGATGTTTATGAATTCTTCGTACAGACGGGCTCGTCTGTGTTTCACACGTTCGTCGCACCTAAAAAAATCAACATTGAATATTGTGGCTGACAGAATTTGTTTTAACATTTAAATTGCCGCTTAAAGTGTCGGAAATATCTTTTAAGCAGTTACCTGTTCAAAAATCAAATTTGAAAGGGTGTAATTTTTTTAATTTTACGTTTTTCTCATTAAAAAATTTTGTTTCTATTAAGATGCCAGTCCGGATGATGAAACAATTAGAATTCGTCTGTCCACGACAATACATTTTCTAATAATCAGGGTTGTTAAATTGAAGCCGGGGCCGAAAGCCGGCCGGCCGGCCCGGCTTTCGGCCGGCTTTCGGCTTTTTTTTGAATTCCCGCTTCGGCCGTGCGGCCGTAAACAACGGAGTGACGTTGTTTCGGCCGGAGTGTCGTTGTTTTATTTTTGTTTTCAAAAATATTTATCCTGTTTTTCGTTGTTTTTTCTCTCGTTGTTAAGCATTTTCATTGTTTTTTTTCTTTGATTTAACATTAATAAATATTTTTTAGAAAAATGGACGATTCTCGCAAAAATGAAGCCATAAAGGACGAAATTGCGAATATTTCGAAGGCCGAAAAAGAATTTTCGAAAGGTGAACTAAAGGCACTGGTGGGATCACCGAATATGATTTTGGTATGCTCCTTATTTTAATTTCTAGTCCAAAATGCGTTACGTTACAGAGCCCGTATCGGTTGCATTCATCTGATATGAATGGTGTTCTAGACACAATTTCAATAAACGATGCTGGAAAATGTGTAAGAACGAAGTTCCTGCTCTGCAAATTATGTAAAAAGGTATTATCATGCAACGGAGGGCATTTAATGTGAGTAATTTTTTTAAAAAATAATCTGAAGCAAGTTTTCAGACGTCATGTAAATATTTGTCGGCGAAAATCAGTTTCGAATAATGCAAATGATGGGCAAAAACGAAGTCAGGTAATTTTCAATTATTGCAATAGCTGTAAAAAATTTTCGTATTTCAGAGGGATCAAATTGGAATTCATTATTCACTTCCATATTATATAGCAATTCTAATAAAATACAAAGAGATATATAGTGATACGGCAAATCCGGAAGTATATTTTCAATGTTATAATTCAACTATGTACATTTCATTTCAGGAGCTAAGAACAATTGCGCGAAGTGCATTCGTATCTTGCTACAAGAACAGTTCAAATTATAGTGCGCTACACTTTGCGGCCACGTTTTTATCGCCAATCAGCAATAATATGGATATTTTACAACAAAATGTGGATGATCTTAATGTATTTTTCATATTTTAAATAATGCTAATGGAAAAAAATTTCAGCTGCCTTGGTCGTTAGAGCAGGAAGCTAGGAATTACATTATATCCATGCACAAGACATGTTTCGCATCAAATAATGATGATATTTGTCGAACTCCTATGGAGAAAATTCCTTCATTTTTGTCGTCTGTTTTAGGACATCCAAAAAATCGAGAAAAGTCAAGAATAGAAGAGGAAATCAGCAGATATCAATGTTGTAAGAGCGCATTACCTGCGGCGATTTTCTGGCCAACGCATAAGACTAATTTTCCGTTGTTGTATCCGATAGCTCGAAAAATTTTCGGAGTAGCTACATCAGAAGCTTCGATTGAGCGCCAATTTTCCCTCATAAAAAACATTTACCGGCCTAATAGATATCGTCTTAATTTCGATTTTGCCGAAAAATTATTTTTAGCTTACGAAATCGAAAAAATCCCAACATTATCTTAATTTGTTATGGAATAAATGGTTTTTTTTTCTGGGTATAAATATCATATTTTTAATGGGGCTTTTCTCAAAACTTTTTTTTATTGTCAAAAGGTATGATTTTCACACTTCGGCCGAATCGCGGGCCGAAAATTTGACAGCAAAAAAAGCCGGCCGAAAGCCGGCCTGGGGCCGGCTTTCGGCCGGCCGGGCCCAAAATTTAACAACCCTGCTAATAATGAAATCAAAAACATACCCTTGGAGATGCGCCTTCGGTATTTTCTTTCAATGTTTGAAGTTTCGCTAATGGAATGATATCAATTTCCGTTCCTAATGGTTTTTGCCATTTTGTACAACTGCTCGCCGCATTATAATAGTAGTATCTACCCGTTTTCGAATCGAATAGCTCCCACCATTGATTAGGATGCGTTAATTTTCTGAATAATACGAATTTGTAATGAATAATTTTTAGAAAATATAAATAAAAACTTACACTTGCGCTCCTGGAGGAGGTTCCCAAGCACACTGTCCCGTTACTAAATTGGCGTACATCGTTTGCTTTGATTGGGGTTCGACAATCTCAACCCATTCAACATTGGCGCCTCTTGCACTCGTTGTACCATTCTCATAAAACTCGACGCTCGACGCCGAAGCGGCACTGGAATTCGACATCTTATCGAGCACCGCAGCGGTGTCTTTTGTCGTCATTTTTAGTACATTGAGACCGATCTGGAACGAACAAATGTTTGCATTCCGAATTTTAATGCATTTCTTATTAAAACACTACACGAATGAGTGTGATTTATTGCGAATTAATAGGCATCGACATTTCTAAAAATAATTTGAAACAGGAAACGGAAAATTTGCAAAATTCACAAAAATTTGAGAAATTTACAGTGACAGCTGCAGAAACAATCGATTAATATTTAGCTGGCTAAATCGAGGGCACTCGTAAACGCGCAACATTGTTGCATCCTCGTTTTCGACATTTAATTTTCTTGGAGTTTTTTGTTTCGAAGGGTTTCTAACAAAATTCAACGTGAGAAACAAATAATTATATTATCAATCTACGTGATAGCAATGTTAACACGAAATGAAAATTGAGTTCAATTAACACGGAATTTTCCATCTCTCAATTTTAAATATTATTTTCTTTACTTATTAAAATATGATTTTTGATTGTTTAACATAAAACCCAATATTTTAGTTTTTAGCATTTAATTATCAAAAAGGCTTTAATAAATAAATTAAACATTAAAAGTAGGAAATTACGATACAAAAGCATTTTAAGCGATACTAATTCAGAGGTAATAATAATTTTAAATATTTGAAAAGGTTGGAAGCATTGTGTGAATATGCCAAATAGAAGAACGATACACGCCGACGTGGTGCTCGGAAGAGTTATAGATCATTATCTATGAATTTATGGTCCACTCAATTTGCACAATGCGAAGAGCGCGTTGCGCCGCTACGAAAGTCATTTTCTTGGGGGAGCGTCGTGAATATTTAATATATGGAAATAATGTGGACGCCCATAAGTAGGAAATTGAACAGGCGACGTTTTATTTCCACAAAAAAAAGATGGGCTATTAATCAGCGTAAGGAACTCTTAAAAAATATATAAAAGCATAAACTTTATTACCAAGTTCGTTTTTGGGCGTCTGTTATGGAAATTTAGCCCATACATTGATTTAATGTGTTCGTTCGTAAAACTTGTACTCAATTAGGCGCTTTTATACGTTTTCACCTTCATAAGAACGAGCTACGAAAATAGTTCACACTATGTATATCATTCAATTGTAATCTTTCGCAAGTCCTGGGAAAAGAACAAAAAAAATGATAAAAAATTAGTAAAAATGGTTCTATCTATATGAAAGTATCTATTTTCATTCATTTTTTGAAACCTTTTTCTTTTTCCAGTTTCAGTGTTTGTGATTTTAAATTTGATTCGCTTATTTTTCTCATTACAGATTTTATGTCCTTTACGGGTTGGAACTTTCCTGTTCCACAAACATGGCGAAATCCAAATTTCGATCCATCTAGTTGGCGGCCGTATGGAAACGTTCATCATCAAGGCCCGATTCGAATCGATCGTCATCAGCCGCCGCCATCACAAAGAAATTACAACAGTGGCTGGAATAATTATAATCCGGATCCTTATTTTTCGAATTCAAATCATTCCCAGGTTCATGCAATGAACTACGAAAGGTTTCAATTTTATTTGAATTAAGTGCTGGGTGGGAAATGGAGCATTATAATAGCAATAAGATTGTATCGATAATATATGTATTAGAATAACTTCATAGGAATAGAATGCACTTATTCCATCAATCTCAAACTCCATATCATCCGCCTGCCCACATTCCAAGTACGTCAACTGCCGGAATACCGATGGTTGGTGATCGGAGAATGACAGATTTTGCGAAACAAGAGCTTCTTAAAAGTAATCTAAATTATAGAATTAATTAAAATTTAAGCGATAAATGTTAAGATGCACATGTGCCCGGTTTGAAAACTGGACAGAAATTGCGTGATGCGATGCGAGAGCGACAGAAAGCCCGAACGGTCTTACCCAATCTTGTAAGAGAATACAATATGCAAAAACTCGAAGTTACAACTAATGTGTCTTCTGAACGCATCGAAATACGATGGAAACCAGCTGATATCAAAAGTAAAAATAAATATTTTAAGCTTTTAAGGTAACATCTTATTTTAGGAAACGTTAAATATGAAATCTCATATTCAAATATCAAAACGGATAAGAAGAAATATATCGAAAAACCCTCGACAATTCGGTTTTGTGAGTTGCGAGTGGTTGCAGGAGAAGTATATCGGTTAATTTTCAAATCATCTTTCAAATAATACCGTCGATATATTAATAGAATTGAGATCAAGTGCATAGCTCTCAGCAACATGGAAATTATAGCGCATTGGTGGCAGGAGATCAGAGCAGGTCTATTTTTTCATTTAGTGTTTCAATTAGGGGGGGGGGAGATTTACGGAAGCGTCTTTCGTCATGGTCTCGCTACATGAAAATTGTTATTTTCACGTGCATTGCTTTTTTTTTCATGGTCGATTTGTAAATTCGATGTATTTCTAAGGTTTTTAAAAAAATTATCAGCCATTTTTTGCGAAAGTTAGTCGGAGCGAAACCACATCGCCCGTAAATCTACCCTCATACATTAGTCGCCGGACGACGATCCTCAAATGATACCACAACGGCAAAATTAATTACAGAATTCAGTTATGAAGAACTAAAACAATTGTATAATAAATCGATTGCTTTTGTAACAACCAGCGATAATCCAGAAGGATGTATGCACGAATTTTGGATGGTTTATAGGTTTCAACTGGTCGCGCGAAATCAAACTTCAGCTTTTATTTTTTTAGATGTAAGCCTAACATCTATTGGGAGGAAATTCATGAATATAATAATGATATTATGGCGAAATACGTGAAGGATGAGAATGGGCAACCCGGAAATCTTATTAATGGCAAATTACATGGGTTGTTCTTCTCGGCTCGTCTTTTGAAAAATCTTACTTTGCCACCGTCGTCGCCTTTTGGTAATGTTCGGATGTGCATTGACGCGTTTTTTCTTCTAAATCCGAAACAACACAACTTCTATTTTGCCGATTTCTATTGCAATCGGGATACTCATTATGCAACAATTGTGATTTGTATTATCAATTCGAAAACAGACAGGTTTCTAGTTTAAAAAAAAATGTATTTTTGTATATTTTTTTTAGATATTGCCGAGAAAAGCTTATAAAGCTCAACCCTTTTCGTAATTCGTTTGTTAAGGTAAATGTTTTTTTTTTTTTTTGAAAATTATTAACAAAATGTTAAGCTTATTCCGCCTACAATTCAACAGCCGAATTGGAGATATTTTATTAATTATGCCATATGGGTCGAATTGTACTATACGGAAGATATTGAGATTAATATCGGCCAGTTTACGGCAATTCTCGCCACAGGAGCTGGAACTTCGAAAATTGGGGGATTGCCAAATAATAAGCAATGCACTGCATGCAACTTATATCCGAAGAAGAAGTTGACGGGAATCGAAGCTGAAGAGATCACTGAAGAAACTAAGGAAGAAGAATTTGATGGCATCGAAGATGCACCGTATACCGCCGAATCCACGTTGAAAGCAATCCTTAGGCTTGTTAGTTTAAAGATTGATCGAAGTATTGCTTTTATAATAATAAAAATTCAGGAACCTGATTGCGATAACGGTGTTGTGGAGACAGTTTGTGGTTTGGTTGACAAGACCGAAGAGCTTTGTATGACAGCAGAAGAACTTGTGAAGAAGCTTGATCCGAAATTGCTGTTATCGGTTGAAAAACTGAACACAGAAATTAGTCGCTTCAAACTGCCGCCATCAGTAATCGGTTTAGCTAAAAGTGTAATGGACTTTACCAAGGATTTCTCAAAGTACGTAATTATTCCAATATAGTCGGCGTTCTGCGACTAATGAATGCGGGCAGATTTACGAGTGCCTCTTTCGAAATGGTATTGCCACATGTGAATGCTTAGTTTTTTTAATGTTCACGTGAACAGTTTTTCTCGATATGTATATGATTTTCTTAAATACTTGTTAATATCATTGAATTTAATAAATTTAGAAGTCAATGAAATGACTTCTAAAGTGCAAAATAACCAGTTTTTCCGCACGAGTCGATAGCGAAGGCTCATTGCACGTAAATCTACCCGCGTACAGCAGTCGCCAGACGCCGACCCTAATTTTGTATGTTCACAATTTTTTACAGGCGACGAGATAACTTGATAGAAACGCTGAAAGATTTCAAAAAGAACAAAGAGCATCCAGTGTAGATCAGCAGATAAAACCAGAATGTATTTTTTTTTTTCAATTGCCATACTTTTTCATTTACGTGTCTTTATTTCCGGTTATGGTTTCTCACAGGGAGATTACAATAAGCTAAGTCTTTGCATATAAATGAATACTTTACGAGTTCAAGTTTATTTTTTTTGCGGTGTTATTTACCGGTTTTGATTCTCTTCAAAAATTCAAAATAGAACAGACAAACGATTTTTAAGAAGAAATGGACGAGTTTGTGAAATGGTGCGAAGGACGAGGTTATAGTTTCGATGGGCTTGAAATTACATCTCCTCCGGGGGTGAGATTCAATTTCTAATTCGAATTCGATAGTAAATAATTGAATATAGAATTGTGGAAATGGAATCTACACGACACGGTCATTTCGTGCTGAAGATGTTCTAATTGCAATTCCTGAATATGACATGATTACTGCTGGTCTTGTTGTTGATCTTCCTTTCTATAGGAAACTATTGACCCCATTCGAGTATCCTTCCATTTTACTTATTTTGTTTAATATATTGTTTTTCAGGGAGAAGTTGAAGCCAATGGAGATTCTTACAACATTCTTCTGTTTTGAAGATGAAGAATCCTCAGCATGGTCGCCTTATTTGAAAGTTTTGCCAAAGAGTTTCGATACTCCGGCGTTTAAAGGAATCGACTTCGATGTTCATCAACTCCCGTTATCCATTCGCCAATATTGGGTGGATCAAAAGAAGGAAATTAAAGAAATCAGTGAAAAATTGATGAGATTATTTCCGGAATTGACATATAATAAAATACTCTGGGCATGGCATGTGGTAAACACGAGATGCATTTTCGTTGAAAATGAGGAACATGATAATGTCGACAATTCGGATGGAGGTACCCATCGAAAATCATGTAGAAGGCGAACACCCCGATTATTTCAGATACGATAGCTGTAATACCATATGTAGATATGCTCAATCATGATCCAACAGAATTTCAAGTAAAAAAAACTATCACACAGATTAAACGTTTTTTTTTTCAACATTCAGGGAGTAGCGCTTCACGAAAAAGTAAACGGACGGTACGTAGTTCGAGCAAAAAAATCGATTCCTGCGGGACATCAAGTATTTGTTTGCTACGGACCACACGACAATTCGCGTTTGTTAGTTGAATATGGATTCACTCTTCCGGAAAATCCGAACGGGAAGGTTCTGATTCCCCTAGGTCGATATCTTCTTTATTCAGATGAATTCAACATTTTTATTTAGAAGTCCTTGTTACTCTTGCAAAAATTGCCGGAATCAACATTACGAGAGAACATGAAATGGTCCTTGAAGAAGTTGGCTTACCAAGGTTTTCAAACATTCAGTTATATATTTTTTCATTTATTTAGTCACCTTTATGCAACCGATGAAGGTCCTAGTTGGTCTCTGCGAACAAACATTCGAATTATGTTGTTTGAACACGAACAGATGTATTACTCTCCTCTACATACTTTATTTTTTGTAAATAATGTTTGCAGGATGAATGGACGCTGGAAGAAAATCATTTATTCGCACGAACCCATTGAAGAGGATATCGATAAAGTTATTAGAGAGAAGTTGGAAATAATGTTGAAAGAATTGAGAAATGGAATTTCAGAAAAAGCTAAAAAAGTTCTAAGCGCAGTTTTTACAAAGAACAATCAATTAATTCTTGCAGATGAGCAAGGATATTATGTGGATGTGGGACGAGCAGATTAGAATATGTGATACTGCAATCGCCTCGTTTTCCAAAGAAGAATAGTTTAATAATTTATGCTTAATACAAAAATTAGATAAATTAATTAAAAATCCATTCTAATAGGAGTGTGTTTAGATCGTTTCATATACTCATCAAGCTCTCTGTCGAGCTGCTCAACAGTTTTCTTCGAGATCGGAGCCTTCGCTTGCTGATTAGGCTTTTTGAATCGCGGATTCCTAGTGAAAACTTGCGGCTGTCTTTTGTTAAATGGCTTCTGATTATGCGGACCATAATTTCTGAAATATTATAAATAAAATTAATTAATAAAATTAAAAATATGCAAACCTATAATGGGTTTTGTTACTTGGATGGAATCGATTGACAAAATGTCTCTGTGGCACTGTCTTAAGAGGTCTTACGATCGAAAGGCGATTCTCTGAAAAAGAAACAATAGTTATCAATTGTAAAATTGAGAAACGACTATAACGTACCAATCGGAACGTGCCGGAATTGTTGTGGTTGTCTGAATCTGCGAATTGGTTTCTGCACATATTGAATTGGAATTTCTTCCTCGTAAATTTCCTGAATAATCTTTTGTGCCGGGCGCTGAATAGTTCTCGGACGTTTCTTCACAACAATCGGCTTCGGAAGACTTCCGAATCTAAAAATAAACGGTGTTTTGAACATCTCGACAAATAAATCGGGCGAAACACGGGAATTTCGCGGTTTTGGTGAAAGTAAGTTACATTGTTTAGTCGTTTTTAAGAAAACGACTACTGTGATCTATTTTTATTCCTCACCCGTTGAATTCACCCGAGATTTTTCGATTATTTTTTCGAATTTCAAACCTTTCATTCAGAGACATTTTCGAATTGCCGAGAATGACAATTTTCGAAGGAACTCCTGATGTCGATTGCATTCTAGCAATTCGCTAAAATATAATTAGTAAGAATGATGACAGAGAAATAAACGCAGACTACCGAAAAAAATTTTAATTTAAAGTGCTGTGATGCGGTGAAGTAAACACGCTCTATTGTAATTTGTTGCGGCCGTGACCGATGTTTCGACTTCGTAATTTTTCGTCCATGCAGGGCAATCGTCGTAGACTCAGACGTCAGCCGGCGAATCCATGGATTTCGTACGCCTTTGCAAATCTTAACCTTGCGATTTGTTTTCATTACATTCATTATGTTTGTACAGCCCATGTGAATCTATTAGATACGTCTATATATAACATTCGAAGAAAAATTGTTGTATTTTAAAGTAACGACTCTTCAACGTTCTGAACATATCCGAATCATCATCAAATATTGAGAATTTGAGAGAAACTATGAGTCGTTCACCTTTTGCATTTAAAATACGATATCTAACTATTTTTCCCATTCCACTTAATTATGGCAGTTTCCTCATTCTCAACAGTGTTCAGAATACACTTTATCCTGTTCATATGAAGCATTTTCTTATGAATCCTCAGTCTTCATAACCCTTCAAACATTGCGAAATGGACGCCTGTTGTTTTTATTTTGGCCAGGTCATGAGTGAATCATATGTTTGAAAACTCAATGCTTAGAAATTCACAATTCTGACCTACTAAACTTTTTACGAAATAATGCTTCCATTATTGTTGGAATGTTTATATTAACGGTCAAAATTTATATTTGACCATCGTCGTCATCGTTATGATAAACTTGGTTTATGTAAACATTTTGTGAATCGATTGACAACACGTTTTATAAATTATTCTCAATATTCAGGTAGGATGAAGCTTCTGCTTCTTCTTTTTCTGTGCTCATTTCACTGTATCGGTGCGCAGGATCTGAAGTCGTTGATAGACTTCTGTGCAAAAGCTCCGGCAACTCCACCAAAATCACTTAGTGATAAAATCAAACTTCCCGATGTTTATAAGGTAATTCTATTATTTTTGCTGAACTAATATTTATGGAATCGTTTCAAGGTGACTGGATCATTCACAGATTTTATCAAGGCCACAACATCGCTTCTTGTTGAAAGTTCATCTCCTCAGTTCCGTGTGCTTCAGTCACACACGCGCAATCAATTGCCTAACAAATGGATTGAAGAACTTACTGGAGAAAAAGCCAGCATGTTTGTGAACATGACAAGTAGTTACATATTAGAAAATCGAACGAGCATTTAAATTTGTAGGCGGCGAATGCACGGGAATGTCACCGAAACCAAAGTTGATTAATTACCCATCGCTCAATAAAGTCATCGGAGACGACTCGTCATCCTTCGCCAGTATGATTAATGGCCTTTTGGAATTCAATAAAGCACAAAGCGGCTATGTGGTAAAATATGCAATCTCGAAGAAAATTTAGATTTATATTTCAGGTTGACAATGAATCAGAGATTGTTGCCGGCGTCAACACGGTAAAATGGATTTCCTGCGTAAACGGAACCGCTGTGAATGATACAAAGCTGATTGTCGAGGTGCGATATGCCGATGATCTTACGCCCGCTGCTGAGGATCCATTCGGAAGCCCGCTGCTCGTTTCGATTCGTATTGCGGAATTGCCAACATTCAACAGTAAACAATTCTTTGTTTTCGTATGATTCATGTTCTGATTTCTTTCAGGCACCACGCCAATCAATCATGTTTCTCTCGAACTTGACCGCTATGAATTGCCTTCCGGAAACGAAGCTTCGGTATGATTCAAATCAAGCATTAAAAAAAAAACTCTTTTTAAAGCTTCCTCATGGAATTTATTGCTCAAAGAGAAACAGCACTAATATTCCATTGAAAAACATGGATGAATATGCGGCATTCCTTGATTATTACGATCATTCGACGAACACTTCAGAAGTTATTGAAGTAATTTCATATTCCTTTTTTTTTATTATATTAATTCCTTTTCCAGATTCTTTATTCGAAATCTCGCCAAATCTTGATAATCAGTGGAAATTCTTTGCAAAATGGTGTACAACTTATTAGAGCTTCAAATGAGCTTTTCAAGAACGGAACTGATTATTTGGTTCACGATTTCAAATATGGTAAGATTTTGAATAAATGTTTAATAAGTATTCTCAAATTTGATTTTCCATTTCAGGATATCAATTCGCGATGAGCCGCGATGCATGCCTTGATTTTGGCACCCTTTTCCCGAGTACTTATGATGTCATCAAAGAAATCAACGAAACCATCGCAATGCGAAAATTGGAAGAAATGTTGATTGATCCGTTGCTCCGCTTTGATCCATACGAAAATGTGAGATTTTAGCCATTTTCATTGAAATTTATAGAATTTGTTAGGATATCGATATTGTTGGACTCCCATTGAGAACATTTCGTGCGTATGATGTTCGTGATGATACGATTTACGAGGCACACTTGACAACTGATAACGAGCTTCTCTCATTAGCAAAATTCCATACGGTAATTAATAGGGTTTAATATAGGCTTCATTCGGACAGCAAAAACGCCCGCTCGTTTTTACGCACGTTTTTTACCACGCGGTCAATGCATCACTTAAAAACGTTGCGTAAAAATCTCCGCGCGTAAATCGACACTTGTATAGACCCAAATCTACAGTAGGCCGCGCCATCCGCAGCCACGCGATTTTGACAATAATGTGTTCATAAAAGAAATCGGCGAAATATTCTTCTAAACAAATCTCTTAAAAATTTAAATAATGAATAAAAACATTTCGGAATACTGGCGGCGTGAAATGTGCCATAATGGCCGAATAATTCACTTCCACCACCCGCGATTTCGCCCGCTCGAATTGAAGCACTACATAGATTCATTTAAAACATTACACCAATTTTAGGGGTCGAAAAAACTGGGAACTACGCTGACCATTACGCCAATCCCTGTGGAATCGTCAAGATTGAATATGAAACTTGTGCAATTGTCGGATTGTTACGATTCTGGAAAATTTGCCAATAATACGTGGATTATGAACATCAAAAACAGTATATTTGTTTTAAAATTTTGCAATTTAACTAAAATTTATATAGAAAATGTGACGGATATTGAAAAGGTTGGATTGAATGCATTGAACGAGGCGCTAACAACTTCAATTACCAATAATGTCTATCCAGTTATTCCATATCGTATTCTCACCTTCTGGGTTGAAGATCGTAATGGCGGATTGTCGATTATGCTTCGTGTTAGTGAGAAATCGCAGATTCAACCAGCAAATGTTGCCGGATACAACTATACGGTTCGAAATGACACTAATTTTTAAAAAATCTATATTCAATTTACAGGCTGAATTGGGATCGTTTGAGCTTTTCAAGTTGATTAATGAAACTATTTATGCTGATAAGCTGCCAATTCAAATAGTCAAGGTTGATGGAACAAAAGAGGTATTTTAAACGTCACGCGATTGTAGAAAATTGGATAAATACCAAAAAACAATGGCGGTTTTGGGAGAGGTCTTGGCGCGTGTGCGCCTTTAACGTATCCTTGATTTGAATTTACCCTTTTAGAATTGCGCCCCCCCCCCTTAATGACGTAAGTGCGTAAGCGTAAGTCACGTAAGCGTAATTATCCGCAACACGGGCCCCCACGTATCGCTCAAAACACGCTACTTCTCCCCATGCTTGCCCGGGGAAGGTTCCTGAAGACCAGATCTGATAAGAGAAGCAGCAGCCTCACCTGTCTATCCCTTATATGGAAAAGCTGAAGGATTAAAACGTGGCCGAATGGTCTAGTGGTATGATTCTCGCTTTGGGTGCGAGAGGTCCCGGGTTCAATCCCCGGTTCGGCCCACTTTTTTTATCATTAACTTTGTTCCCATGATTGTTATTTTGAAGGAATGGTCAACCGACGCGAATAGTATGAAATTGTTCCCACCTGAGACTGACAATGGATTTATCGGCTACACTGGAGGAGCTATGTTCGTTCTCGCCGTCTTCTGCCTTCTGATCGGAGTCTCGATAGGTAGTTCTTCATTAAAATTTAAGAATGAAGAGTACTGTGTGTTACAGGTGCAGTTGGCGTATTTGTCGCTACGCGTCGTCAACGCATTTCAACACTTGCTTACCAAGTGTTCGAATAATTTGTGATGTATTTTATTTTGTTATAACTCTCATTCCAAATTTCAAACCAGTTGTTTTCTAGTTAATCCCGAAAATTCCTTTCAACCATGGACTAGGGTAAATTGATTATGGGCGGTGTATAATCGAATATCGGTGCCGAATATTTATTTTTAAAATTACGCGTTTTCGTAATGCTTATATAGTTTCCTCATTCTGCAATTCATGTTCCATTTCTTTAAAACATTTCTGATGTTTTACTAAGGGAAAAAGGTTAACATCGAATTATTACTTAAAACGTCACCTGTTAAACCTTTTTTACCCTGAAACAATGATGACTATGCTACAATTTGTATCCATTTTATGTATTTTTTCTCACTTGTATTTATACAAACAATTGATTCTAAATTTATTTTTTCTGTTTTATATCTAATGGTTTTCCGCCGAAGTTTACTTTTACTTTGTTTTTTTTTTCTTGACTTTATTAAATGCTTAATTTAGATGGCTCAGGTTGCGCGATCAGCCAAAGAACGAGCCCTTCAGATTGTTGAGCAAGCAACGCGAATTCGTTTGCAAGACGCCAGAGATAATATTGGGGCGAGAACCACTGGTAGACTGGTCAAGAAGGCACATAATCAGGTAATTTTCATTTTTTTAATGGGCCAAAACCATTGAGAATGCTACCACTAATCGATTCGGCAACATTTTTATCCATCAGCTTGGCCATATATGCGATAAGAATCCTAGAAGAAACAAAATATTTTCGAAATCGTGCAGAAATTGTCGAAATGCCAAAAAAAACAACGGCCGAGGTATAGCCGCCAAACTAAAAGTGTAGATTTACTTGGCTAAGTATGAGAGACACCTTTGCCTAGTTTTTTTTGGAATTTAGCCAATTTTCCGCACTCGCGCGACGCCAACAATTTCTCCACCGCAAAAAAAGAGATGCGCGAAAACCTGATCTGATAAGCCGCAGCCTCACCAGTCTATCCCTTATATGGAAAAGCTGAAGGATTAAAACGTGGCCGAATGGTCTAGTGGTATGATTCTCGCTTTGGGTGCGAGAGGTCCCGGGTTCAATCCCCGGTTCGGCCCATTCTTTTGCGTTTTTAATAGTTAAAACCAAAAATTAGACTGGTCACACACAAGGAGCGCTTGAGAGAGCCGCAAAACCACCACTTGGATGGATCTGGGGAGACTTTTTCCGACCATGGCAACGAATGTTTCCTGGTGAGAAGCAATTCAACGCCGACATCAAGTACATTCAATATTTCACGTTGAAATTCATTTCTTCTTGATTTCAGTATTCGTCGCGAGTACATTCCGCTCTCATTGATCGAATTGGCTAGATTAATTGATCTTGGCTGGGTTGACACAAAGCGACCAATTGATGTTTCGACACTGTGCGCAACAAAAAAGTTCAAATTAAACCCAAGAATCAGGCAATATGGCTTTGATTTGACTGGTGAAGGGGCCGACGTTTTTCCTTATGCGGTCGACATTGAGGTTCAATATGCAACGCAATCTGCGATTGCCGCAATTGAAAAAGTTGGAGGAAGAATTCGAACAGCTTATTTTGATGCTCAAGCATTGGAAGCAGCAGTCGATCCGAAATCATGGTTCGAAAAGGGACTTGTGGTCCCGCAACGAAAAGCGCCGCCACCAAGTCTTATAGGGTTTGTTGATTTTGATTAGAGATTTGGTTCGAAATATTTTCATTAAGATATTATGCGGACCCTAAGAATAGAGGATATTTATGCGATGAAGAGACAATTGAAGAAGAACGAAGAAAGTTAGCAGCTGTTCGCGGTTACGAAGTAGCCGAACTCAAAATCAAATCAGAATTGAAACCAATTAATCAAGTCTGCTCTTTCTGTTTATTGAAATTCATTTTTATTAATTATTTGTAGGTATTTCACGGCATTCCTTCTGGCTCCGTCGTCTCTTTGGCTGATAAGAAAGTTTTTGCTCCAACTAGTGAATTGCATCGCGAATATTACAACAAAAAGCGTGCCGATAAATTCTATTCTTAGGTGTTTTCATTAATTTTTGTTGTAGATTAGTGTTTTTTTGTTAATTTTTGTTGATTAAATGTTTATATAGAGCACATTTTAAAACCTAAATTTTGTTTGAGGTTTTTAACCATTTTTTATCTATGTGATTTGATTTAAAGTTTTGAAATATTTGTGAGTCATCCATTTTGACATCGAAAAAGAATGGGCCGAACCGGGGATTGAACCCGGGACCTCTCGCACCCAAAGCGAGAATCATACCACTAGACCATTCGGCCACGCTTTAATCCCTCTGCTTTTCCATATAAGGGATAGACAGAAAGGTGACAATTTCGTAACACATTTTTGAAATTGCTGTTCTTGATCCGGTTTTTTGTCTCGCGTTGGTCGCTTTCTCATTTAAACATGACTCACTATGTACCCTCGGAGATAAAACCGCGAATTCGAATCGAGGTGGAGGCGATTTCGTACTGTTCTCGCCTCCGATCGGCACGAAATCGCGGGCTCTGGTGACTCAAAACTTGTGCGTCCGCGCGATTACCAATCTACCTCCAGAAGTCCCGGATTCAATCTCCAGTTCGATCCATTGCTTTTCGATTTTATTATTGTGTTTTTTGTTTGTTCGGCGATTCCATTGCAAAGAAAATGAAAAAGAACTTATTCAAAGTAAAAGTAGAAAACAAAGAATTTGGCAATCCTTTCGTAAGAAACAGCGGATTTTTTCTACCGTTTAACTTTTAAAAAAATTCCCATCGCTTCTTCCGCACTGCTTTCGAAAATGATTTTGAATTTTTATGCGGCCCGACGCAATTTTGCGGGTGGAGCGTAAAAATTTGAACTGCGCAATTTTGGTTCGACTCGGCAGCGCCCATGTGGGCTCCGTACAGAAAAATACCGTAATTTAAGACGCATATTCTGTATTTGTGCGTCCGGTGTTGGCACGGACTTTATGAAAATCTCTCAGCAAATCGCGCCGTAGAAACGGCGGTGAATAGCGAGTTTCGGTGAAACGGCGGTGGAACGATGGTTTACTAAACGCGCTAAACCGTGGGCTATGTGTAATATTAGTAGTGTCGTACAACCTTCTAAAAAAAAAACGAAAATTAATTTAAATTAATTTTCGATTTTATTTAAATTTCATTTAAAGTTTTAATTAAATTTCAAAATGAAGATTTATTTAAATTAATTTTATGAATTTTTTAATTTGTAATTAATTAATTATAATGTATTGATTAATTTAAAACCTTATATTGGTTTTAAGATTTAATATAATTAATACTACATTCTTTTTAAATTTGAAAGTTTGATTTGATGAGAATGGTTTTTCCAGAACGTTCGTTTCAACAGGAAGAGGAGTAGATTGACGAAAGAAGAGAATGGTATATCTGTGATCAGCATAAAGGAAAAAAAAATTTTGTAGACGCGCGAATTCGGGGCTATGGAGTTCGTCTTTTACCTGTTGAAAACGTCAATGATGTTATTGAAGAAGAAACTGTAGATAATAAAAAACTTGTAATAATCGTCAAAACGCATGAATATCACCATCACATTCAGGTAATGAAAAATTCGCGGCTATATATATAATTGTATGCTTATTTTAGATTAATGCACGAAGTAGAATTTCTTAGAACTTCACCACTGCTTATACAATACGAAGGGGTCAAATATTCCGTCATGGTCGAGCCAGCTGTATCATTTTTGGATCTCAAGGCAAGCTTGTCTTGGTACATAATGAAACATTACGATATAGGGCATGTGTCAGATCTGTGGTCTTCCGAATTGGGCAAGTACACAGGGATGCACACTTTGCACGATCATTGGTTCGAAATCGGGTCGGCAAGCGGTTTCTTTTTTTCCGACATTCAATACCCTTCAAGAACTGCGAATGATGTAATGAATATGATGAGAGCTAGCGGAAAATTAAGTAAGCAATTCCCTTCAAACCTACATCTAAAATATGAATTGTTAGACATTCTGTCAATTCTTGCCAGCCCATCAAATCAACCGTTCGATGAACTTCATTACCTTTCCGAAGGGTTTTTGAAAAATTTATTGGAACAAATTTTTGGGCGCGGTTCAAATTTGCCTCGGTTGAAAATTTCGACTAGGGTGGTTCAGGCACTTTCATGTTCTCTGATTAATACCATAGATCCACCGGAAACGCCCTGCAGGTTTGCTAGCCCAGAAAGATTCTCGCGTGCGACCGGTTCAGAGATAAGAAAAGTGAGCAATTTTAAAGTTGGGACATTTGATTATATTTTTCAGTCAGTTCAGTTTACTCTTGCTGCGTTATCAATGACATTTAAGTTTCCTCGCATCATGGAAACCACGTTTTTGGCTTGCTTGTTCATATTTAACAACTTGCTATATATGACAAGGACCGAAGCTCATCTCTACGCAATCCAACAACTTTCGAATTTCATAAAAGGATATATTGGACATGAAAATAGCGAATTCTATACGCTTAAAATGCATGTAAGAAAATTGACTTGTTTAAAACAGAAGAATGGTAGCAATTCCAGCTGATTTTTGATCACTGTGTGGAGTTGATTCGTAGATACGGCAATTGTTCAACAACTTCAACTGCAAGTTTTGAAAAAACGCACTGCTACTTATCGTTAATGACTAATCAACTATCGATTGCGGATATGGCGAAAAAGTTTATAGCGGACAGTTATTTCACAACCGAAAAGAGGTAAATTCTTAATGTAAATCTCTTAAACTTGAATTTCTTCAGTTCGGATTCGACTTTACAGTTAAGTAGTGATATTGAATTTTCGAGGAATTATAGAATTACGAATTCGTCTACAATTTCAACGTTATCACAGAAAGTGGCATCACACGGAGGACAAATTTAATTTTTTGCAGCCAAATGACTAAATAATTTTTTTTTGTAATAAATTATTCCAGTTTTTCGCGAGTACTTTCAAAAAAACAATAAACGTGGTGAAATATGACAATAGTTTGAAAGTACTAAAACGAAGGCAGTACGACACTCCGCGCGTACGCGTGCAATTTCGAAGAAACGGCGGTGGAAAGTTGGAGGAACGAAAGTGTCTGTTCTCTTCACCGATCATCTGCCGCCGTTTTACTCGCTATTCACCGCCGTTTCTACGGCGCGATTTGCTGAGATGAAAAATCATCACTCAAATATTTTTTTCTTTCTGTTTTCCAACTCGTTTTTTTCTATTTTCTTCATTTCTTGCAATGAAATAGCCTCAAATGGAGCAAAATAATAAAAATACGAAAAACTGAACACAAAAAACAAAAATGAAAAAATGGTAATTGGAAAATCCCCAAGTTAGATTTTGAATTTTTACGATGCTATTAAACAATAATAAATAATACTTTTAGAATGACTGAGGAGTTCAAACAAGTCGGAGTTTTCCCATCATTGCCGAAAACGACTCGTGGAATGCCCACGGTTTTAGGTGTTTAATATATATTTGAATCGTTTACAAGATTAACATTTGAGGTAGCAGCCCTGCTGGCGAAAAAATTCTCTATTGCAATGGAAATTCGGTGTACACGGTTCCCGTTGATGTAAGTCAATTATATTTTTTAAATTTATCGTCGTCTTTCTGAAGAATTTGACCGGCTCGGAGATTTACACGGAACATTCGGTAGCAACCACGGTTGCCAAAATGAGTCCGAGTGGCTTCTATTGTGCTTCTGGAGATGTCAACGGCAATGTGCGCATCTGGGATACAACCCAGGCGACGCATATTCTCAAGGCGACGTATCAAGTGTTCTCCGGACCTGTTCGTGATATCGCCTGGAACGATGATAGTAAGCGAATTGCTGCGGTTGGAGAAGGAAAAGAAAGGTATTTCGAAATATTTTTTTTTTTTTGAATAAATATATTGTATATTTCTTCATTAAGGTTCGGTCATGTTTTCCTTTTTGACACCGGAACTTCGAATGGAAACCTCTCGGGACAATCCCGTCCAATGAGCAGCGTCGATTTCAAACCGACGAGACCATATCGAATTGTTTCGGGATCCGAAGACAATACTGTCGCCTTGTTCGAAGGACCTCCGTTCAAATTTAAAACTGTAAGCAAGAAGAAGGATAATTGGAAATAGTTAATTGATATGTTTGGTGTATAGACATTCCACGAACATACCCGATTTGTTCATGTGACCCGGTTTAATCCAGACGGATCTCTTTTTGCATCGGCTGGAGCTGACGGAAAAGTCGTCATTTTTCAAGGGGCTGATGGAAATAAGGTTGGCGAGCTTGTTGATGAAAAGGGCGTCGCTCACGGTGGTAGTGTGTTCGGGTTATCTTGGTCGCCGGATGGCGCGAAGATTGCGACGGCTTCTGGCGACAAAAGCGTTAAAATTTGGAATGTTGCTGATCGAAGCTTGGAAAAGTAGCTGAGTTGAATATTTTTCGCGCAAATCATTAATGATTTAGGAAAATCGATTTTGGAACAACCATTGAGGACCAACAACTGAGCATTCTTTGGACTAAAAAGGCTCTCATATCCCTTTCCTTGTCGGGATTCGTTAATTTCTTAAGTCCGGAACTAGGAACTATTGAAGAGGTTCGTCAAGGCCATAATAAACCAATCACTGCGATTCATCTGACCATCGACAAGAAATATTTGTTCAGTTCGGATTTTGAGGGTCATACAAGTAAGAGCTCAGTTCAAGTATTAATATTTGCAAATTTTTTAAATTTCAGCCCGTTGGGAAATTGCGACTGGAAAATCGAATCGAGTGAAGCCAAGCCTTCACAAATCGCAAATTGTTGGACTTTCTTATACTTCAAACGGCGATTTGTTCAGCGTCGGATGGGATGATCAGATTAGAGTTACTCGGCTCGATGAGCAGAACATTGGTTAGTTTTAAGTTATTTAGATGTGTCTTAAACAATTCGTTTGAGATTCTGTGAAGCCTTCATCAATTGCACTTCCTTCTCAGCCTCTTGGACTTGCCGTGGCTCCGGACGGCTCTCTTGCGGTCGTTGCTTGCTACAAGCATATCGCTGTTATTCGTAACGGATCTGACATCAATGCGATTGGAGTGAATTATAGCGCGAGTTGTGTTGCCATTTCGCCAGACAACTTTTGCGTTGCAATTGGAGGGCAAGACGCCAAGGTTCATATCTACAAAGTGTCTGGATCTCAGCTCATCGAAGACAAGACCATTGCGCACACCGCCGCAATTACTTCAGTTGCGTTTTCGCCGTCGGGAGCTCATCTCGCCGTCACTGATGCTGCGCGCAAAGTCATTCCGTACTCAACGAGCGACTTTGTGACCGTTTCCGACAAGGAATGGACATTCCACACTGCAAAGGTGAACTGTGTCGCCTGGTCGCCGGATGACAACCGATTAGCCACCGGAGCTCTCGACACCAACATTATCGTTTGGGATTTGAAGAAGAGTGGCGAGCATCCAATTATTCTCAAAGGTAAGAAAGTAAATCGATAACTTTTGTTAGTCAATTTTTCAAGGTGCTCATGCGATGTCACCGGTCAATGGCCTTGCATGGCTCGACGAAACGAACCTCTTGTCTGCTGGACAAGACGCCAACATTAAACATTGGTCGATTCCCATCTAAATGTTCGGCTTTATCAATATTATCTACCCCTATAATCAACTGGCTAACTTATTAATTTACGTGTTTTATAAGCTTTTTCATGTGCTATGGTCATTATATAAACCGCTTCACTTTTAAGCATTCGTTAATGCATTAAAATAACAGTAAATTGCAGTAAAAAAAATATAAAAAGAAATCATTATTTGACAAGATCGACAATATTAGTATCCAGCGAGCAAAATATCATTCTCTTCATCTTCTTCGTCTTCTTCGGGAATGATATCCATGTCTTCTAAAACACAATGTTCAAAGAATTTTTGCAAAATTGAATGGACCGAAACGGAGACCGAATTTGTTCGCTCAACGCCAGAGATATTATTGCGACGAGGACCACTGGCTGACTGGTCAAGAAGGCATATTAACTGGTAATTTTTGGTTAGAATAGAAATTGACTACATTACAATTGCAAAGAAAAAAAATTTGACTACATTACAATTGCAAAGAAAGGAATTTCGGGACCCGCCAATTTTTAATGAGTTTTTTTTGTTGAACATAGCTTTTAAAAACCCAAAATAATGGGCCGAACCGGGGATTGAACCCGGGACCTCTCGCACCCAAAGCGAGAATCATACCACTAGACCATTCGGCCACGCTTTAATCCCTCAGCTTTTCCATATAAGGGATAGACAGGTGAGGCTGCTGCTTCTCTTATCAGATCAGATCTTCACGAATCTTCCCCGGGCAAGCATGGGGAGAAGTAGCGGGTTTTGAGCGATACTTGAGGGCCCGTGTTGCGGATAATCTTTTGTCAAAATTGATTGTCAAAAATTAGTCAAAATTGATTGTCAAAATTGTTTGTCAAAATTGTTTTTCGGCAATTTGATGACGGAAAAATCGCCGAAAAAATAAGGTTTGTTCATTGAATAATTTAGGATACCGTGAAAATTCAGTATTTATATTTCGAATTATCGTTGAACAAATTTAACAGCCGGAATTTTCATTTTCGGCAAATTGCTGATGTGCCAAAACTTCCAATTGCCGCACAGCCCTAATTCAAACCAAAGGATAAGTTAAAGGCGCACACGCGCCAAGACTGTCATGGTGTTCTGCGGCAGCGCGAGCCGTTCGGGTGGTAAGCGGCCAAAAAAGGAGTATTAGCAACACCTACTTCCGTCTGCGCGGATTCCGATTAAATTTTGGGACCCGCCAATTTTTAATGAGTTTTTTTGTTGAACATATCTTTCAAAAAACCCAAAAGAGTGGGCCGAACCGGGGATTGAACCCGGGACCTCTCGCACCCAAAGCGAGAATCATACCACTAGACCATTCGGCCACGTTTTAATCCTTCAGCATTTCCATATAAGGGATAGACAAATGAGGCTACGGCTTCTCATATCAGATCAGGTTTTCGCGCACCTTTTTTTCGCGGTGTAGATATTTTGTTTCACGGATCTCTTATATGGAAAAGTTGATGGATTAAAACGTGGCCGAATGGTCTAGTGGTATGATTCTCGCTTTGGGTGCGAGAGGTCCCGGGTTCAATCCCCGGTTCGGCCCATCATTTTAGCTTTTTTGGAAAATACTTTTTCAACAAAAGCTGTGAAAATTGGCCGGTCCCGAAATTCAATTGGAATCTGCGCGGACGGGGGTTGGTAATTCCGTTACACCTTTTTTTCTCCGCATCACCCGAACGGCTCTCATGCTCCCACCAAAAAAAATTTTCTCTGGCGTCGAGCAACCGAATTCGAGATATCTGCACATCTGAAGAAACATAGACCGGGATCAATCCCCCCCCCCGTTCGGTCCTTTTTCTTTTTTCTCTCCTCTACTCTTCTTACCGTCGCTATCCTCATTTCTTCTTGCTTTCCGAAGCATTTTCATCACTTTTTCAGCTCCCTGGTCAATCGAAATATCCGCCTTCTTCGTCCTCGATTTGTTTCGTGTCTATAATCGTCAATTCATTTTGAAATTGTTTGATTCGAATTACATCGTTAAGATATGATTTGTTGGCCCTAGAAGAAGGCCGCCCACTCATCGTTGTCAAATTCTGAACATATCGTATTGTCGTTTCCAATTCCTTCATTCTGAAAAAAAAAACCGAACATTGAATTAATTAATTTTTTATAATGAACTTACGCGGCCGCATCATTTCTCGGAGATTTTGAAGCTGATGATCGTCGTCTGAATATTAATTGCAATTGATTTTATAAAAATATTTGAAAACTAACGAGACACAAAGCGGCGAATCCTCAACAGGTTCTGGAACCAATGTTCTGCGTTTTCCACCTTTTCCTCTCTTCTCTTCTATCATCCGAAGCGGTGTGCCAGCGCCGAGCAACGACTCATCTGCAGAGATGTCGCCGGCATCGATGTCATCGAACGCCTCAACAGATCCAGTCAGAAGGTCTTTTCGTAATTCGCCTTCCATCATTTCATCTCGCATTCTCACACTTTCTTTAACCGCCGCCGCTACACCTCGCCGACGTTTTTCCTCTTCCAATTTTTCCTCTTCGATGCGTTTCTTTTCTTCTTTTTCATCTCGTTCGGGCTCTTTCCATTTCAGCCGATTCGTCGCACACTAAATATTAATTTCTTATCGTTATCTTCTTCTTCTTCTTAATCAATAAATCTACCTTTTTGGCCTCTTCGATCGAAATTCCGTCTTTTCCCAAAAGCCGAAGAACTTCATTCCAGTCCTCATCACTACCAGAAGGCTTCTTCATTTCAAGAATTCGTTTCAGCTTATCCACTTCTCTTTTTGCCCATTTGATCACCTTTGGTGGAGCATACGCCGATAAAGGTGTCGCAGTTGCTAAAAGATCAATTATTTTCTATTAAAAAAAAATCATAAATCATACATCGTTTCGGCCGATTCTTAGCCAAACTCTCATTGAGTTCCGGTGTTTCTTCTCGCTTCTTCGCCGATTTCTTTGCGGGTTTCGTCTGAATCTTTGATGGTTTACTTATATTCCTTTTTATTTTCCCTGATCTTAATTTCATTTCGATTTTAATTAGAAATTACCTTTTTCGCGACCTCAGGTTCACGCTTCGCCCGTTTTGGCCGTCTTTCAACTCTTTCATCAATCGAATCATTCATTTCATTTTCTTGCGCCCATTTCTTCGCCAATTCTCGTTCTACGTCGTCTTCGTCATCTGACTCCGAATCAGATCTCGATCGTGCCGATTTTCTCGACTTGTAAGTTCGATTCATCTAAAAGTTGTAAAATTGATATTAAATCTCCAAATTTTTTAAACCGATTTTTCGTGCGCGAAAGTTTTATCCTTTCGTCGAAGTTTCTCTTCGATTTGTCGTTGTCTTCGACGATTCTCCTCTACTTGATCATATTCGTATCGCGAAGTGTAGCGACTTCTCCTATCGAAATCATCCGGTTCATATCTACTCTAAAATTATTTGTCTGAATTCCCAATTAAAAAAATATAACAAACCGAATAAGCAGAACTTCTGGAATAATCCGAGTGCCGGTGATAATCAAAAGGCTTTCTTCTATCATTATAATCGTCATAATATCGACTAGAAGCTCTTGATGAGTTCACTCGATATCTCGTATTCTCGTCTTCTTCATACCTATTTTCGTAGCGCTAAAAACAAACCCAAAATGTCATTTTTTTTCAATTATTTTAATAATTATACCGGTCTCTTCTTCATATATCCTCTATAATCATCATAATCATATTCATCTCTTGAATGCCTCGTTTCGTTTCGTCTTCGATTAAAATATTCGGGAGATTTTTCGCGCATGTCCGGTAGACGTCTTGTTGCAATTTTTGGGGTCTTTTCCTTAAAAATTTTGAAAAAATTGGAAAATTCAAAAAATATTGTTTGAAACGTACCAATTTTCCGAAAAATTCTCCCAATTCATCGACAACATCGTCGGAATCGAATCTTCGCTCTTCCCGCGGCGCCAATGGTGATGGGACCCGTCTTTGCGGCAAATCGGGTATCGCAAACTCAGAAACACGTATTGGTTCACGATTTTTGGGTGTACTCCGTATTGGGGTTGAATCAAAAACATGCAGCTGTCGAACGTGTGTGTCTTCTTTTTTATTTCGAGACCCTTCAAAAATTGCGAATTGAAAATATGAATAGAATTGAAACTTACATGCAACGGGAGTGACAGCACCCATAATAGCTTCCGGTGCCCTCAAAGTACAGTCGGGATCTCGTTGTTTCATGCAATTTCTGCCCTCGTCCTCATCATCTTGCCTGTTATCCGATTGCCGCTTACTAATCGAAGATGAAGCTTCATGATCTTCACGTTCGGTATTATTTCGACTATCCTTTTCTCGCACATCGGAAACATCCTCGGGCATCGTTACAAACGGTTTGTCGCTTTCTTGACGAACTCTTTGTACAGAATTATTTCCTTGATAAACTGTTTGAACAGTAGCCTCGTGTTGAGGGCGTGGACATTTCATTAAAAGATTTTCCCAATTATTGGGAAATCCATTGATAAATTCGTCAATAATTTCTTTTGGCATTCCTAAATTCGCTAATTATCTTATTCGTTTTTTTTTTCCTTTCAATAAGAACGAATTACCATTCTTTGTTTGAAAATTTCTATCAATTTGCCCAATAAGTTCAAAAAATTTTCCTGAAACATCGACCACCATATTATTCGTCATTCGTCGCAAAATGATTTCCGAGGTCACTTTGATCATCATTGTGCCTGTCTCGTTCATTTGGAATCCTTCAACAACAGCTCCATTGCGTAAAATCTTAAACATTCATTTTTATCTAATTTTTCAAAATAATTTAAACAGTCACCTTCACAGACCATAAATTTAATCTTAAAATAGTTGCATCTAGAATGTTTTGTACACTAATAGGAACGACGATCTCATTCATCTGAAAAAAAAGGTGAAATAAAAATTTAGACATGAAAATACGGATAAAAAACATTCAAAATTTGTATTCCTCGTCATTCGCGGTATATTAACTCGTTGAGCGATAGAGCGCGTTTGCTGCATTACATCGTATTCAATGTCACGGGATTCCAATGAATGCTTTAAATAGCCACCCAATGAAATAATTTCCTTTTATTTTTTCAGAAGCAGTATGTGTGAAATTGAAGAATAAAAATATGTTTCAATATACTGAAATTTTCGATAGGGACAACTAGCCAATTTCAGTTTTCTTTCAAATACTATCGCTCTTGAAATAATATTTCCAAAAAATTATTTTTATTTCTATTCGCAAAATTTCATTGTAGATAACCTTTTTTCAAAGTGCTGCTCCATCTATGGGTTTTAATAAAAGCGAAAGGGTTTCACCGCTATTTGCATAGTCATACATCGTCCAGCTCAGCACCCCATAAATAGCTTTGTACTTTCGCTTCCAACCCACAGGCCCATTCGTCGTCTCCGTTTTATCGAGGTCCTTTTTTGTCTATGTTTGTAAGTGTGTATGTGTTTCGGCGTTTTTTTTTTTGCTTTCCCAATCGATTTGTCGTGCACTCGTGTTCTGCCGCTCTGCGTTTCAACTATTTCGCAATTCTGGCGCGGTTTTCGTCGACTGACCCCCTCATCAAATTAAATGTCCACAATACTGGCCCATTTTGACGTAGACAAGAGTTTTCGGCAAGTTTTCGTCCGCGATTTTTGATGACTGACTTGGCATCTCGATTCCTTTTTTTCGCGCTGCCCTTTGGGTTATCAGAGGAAGTTCCATTTCATAACTAATATGGGCAAACATACAACAGATGTGCAACTAGTGTCAGTTTTATTTTGAGAAATGGCACGACGAACGGAAATTGCCTTATTACAGAATTAATTAAGAGCCGCATCCTCCTGAATTGTACTTTTCTCCTTTCTGCTCTTCATACTTACGTTTCGATGAATTTCTCAAAATGTTTTTTTTTTCTATTTTAAGCTTCATCGTTAATCAAAGTGTTTGTTTGTTCCGCAAAAAACGCAAATATAAGAGGAAGCTCCTCACTCGAGGGTGTTTCAAATCGATATTAATCCTTCAGGATGTCTCAATATCAACCAATGAATCATGATTTAACTTTCATAACATTTGGTTTGCGCTCTCAATGTTGATGATGGTGAGCGCCACCATTTTCGCAATATAATCGCATTTCTCTTTCGTTTTTTTTGCCAGAAAAATCGTGACACTGATAAGAACGCAAAGATTGTCAAGTATGTGCCCAATCAAACTTTCAAGTTTATTGATTTGCACCCGTTTTTTATATTAATAGCGCGGTGACCCGTTTGTGTAGACACCTGGCTACCATCTGGTGGCAGAAGACGCCATAAACATACAAGCCAAACCCTTTTCCTTTCTTTGTTCGTTGGGTTTTTTCAAGACTATTTTCGGAGATTGTAATTCTCTTTCTCATGTTACTATTATTCATTCAATTAACCCAGCTTATTCGTGTTCACCATCCCAAGATTTCAAAATCCTCATTGCGAGGTGGCGTATTTGAAGAATGTGTCACCCGCGATAAATATTTCATGTTACTGTGATTTCTCTGCGTCTCTTCCATATTTAGTAGACATTGTGTGTTCGTAATATTTCTGTTCTCTTCTCGTTTGGTGTACTAAACTCGACTTTACCTTCTTCCGAACCATTGACGCAATTCTTTTGTAACGTGATCTTTTTGCACTTTATTCTTATCAATCGACTTTTCAAGCATTTTGCATTTTTCAAAAAGTTTGTGTTTTTATTTTGTAGAGCGTCTATCACCTGATCGCGTTTCTTTTTCTTCTGCTCATTTTCAAGCCAAAAAAAATTGGAAGTTGAACAAGCACTTGAACAAGAGTCTCGCATTTTTCGTTTCTCTTGCTTTCTTACCCCCACTCGAACTCCACTCAATAATATTTATATAGATCATTTTTGCAGAGAGAATGGCGCGAAAACCGTACGATATGCTATTCAAATTGCTTCTCATAGGAGATTCTGGTGTAGGAAAAACGTGCATTTTGTATCGTTTCTCAGATGACGCATTCAACACCACGTTCATATCCACGATTGGTTGGTTTTCTTTTCGAAAATTAAATAAATAATTCTAGACGTTTGCCTGAACGTCCTTAATTATTGCTGAAAAATGACGATCACTTTTCAGGAATTGATTTCAAAATCAAAACGATCGAACTTAAAGGAAAGAAAATCAAGCTCCAAATTTGGTATATCCTTCGAATATTACAACGACTATTAACGAACTGATCATTATTTTAGGGATACTGCTGGTCAGGAAAGATTCCACACTATCACAACCTCTTATTATCGCGGCGCAATGGGAATTATGTTAGTTTATGACATTACAAATGCGAAAAGTTTTGATAATATCGCGAAATGGCTGAGGAATATCGATGAGGTTTTATTCTAATTTGATTTTAAAAAGCAATATTAATATTCCAGCATGCCTCAGAGGATGTTGTTAAAATGCTTCTTGGTAACAAATGTGATATTACTGAAAGAAGAGCAGTAAGCCGTGAGATGGGCGAGAAGATCGCTGCTGATCATAACATCAAGTAGGATTCAATCATTTTTATGAGGCTAATAAAATCGACAAAAAAACGTTTAAGATTCCACGAGACGTCGGCGAAAATGAACGTTCATATCGACACGGCGTTTTATGATTTGGCGGAGGCTATATTGGCAAAAGTAAAAATAGTTTTTTTTTTACTTGTGACATTTAAAATGAAAAACTATTTCTACAAACCATAGGAAACACTTTCATATTCTTAATCTCATTCTTTGCAGATGCCGGAATCCGTCGACGAGCCGAGATCGGAGACAGTGGTTCCAGGTCAGGGACAACGATCGGCGGCAAACGGCGGCTGCTGTTGATTGAATTTTCGACGACAGTCAAAAAATATATAATGCAGACTAAGTAATGTGCATTCTTGTCCCACTGCATCCCAAACAACACGTTCATTTTTTATTTTCAAATTCTTTTGTCTAAAATCCGGGTATGTTTTCATTTAAGAAAATCCGTTTGTTTTGTGTGTATACATCGATTTTCGCGTTTCCGTAGGTAATCACTTCTGTGCAAGTCACACTACAATATTCGCTCCTCACTCCAAAAATGATATTTTCTTTCCTTTTTGTAAACCTTATTTTTTCTTTTCGCTAACACGAATTGCGGCTGATCTTTATACATTCTGAATAATACGTTTAATAACTGAAATATTGATTGAATCGTTCCTGATCATGTGGATTCGTGCGATGGGTGAAATAAGAGAATTTCGCATTTTTCTCATAAAATGAGATGGCCGAATCGGATAGTTCTGGAGGCTCAGTCTGAAAAAAATCAATAATAACAAAACGAAAGAAACAACTTGATCGTACTCGATAGCAATCATCGGCTGTGAACAAAGTTGGACGCCTCGGCTCAAGCTTAACGCTCAGTTTAAGCTCGCTCAGCAAAGTTGGTTTCAACAGCTCCCAATCCTGAAAATCTAGACGGTGATATCTTCAAAACTCGAGCGATTCGAAATACCTTGCGAGCACACTTGAACGCCATTCTCGCGTATTGTTCGTAATGATTTTTCTCGTGCGTTTTCGTGTGCAAAGTATTCAAATTGTACAATTCTTTGGCAAATTGCAATCCAGTTCCGAGAACCGATTTTTTCGATTTTTGCTGTTTATTTGGCGTCGCCGCTGATGACTTTTTTGGTGACGACGGAGATTCGAGGAAACTTCCTGGCCGATTAACCATTTCCATCCACTCTTTTTGCATTTCGACGACGTCTGAGAATTGCGTCGATTCTTCTTCATCGTCTTCATCGTCGTCGTCATATTTCATTGCTGCTTGCTTCTTCGATTTCTCCTCTTTTATCGGTTCCGCACTCGTCTTCCACAATTTCAGGAATTGTGCCGAACTTGTCGGCTCCTGATTGATTCCATCAACATGAATAGCTCGATTCTCAATGCTGAACAATATTCCGATGCGATCATCGAGTGAGGTGAGTTCGTAAGTGCGGTAATAATCACGGAACTCTTCATCAGCTGTGAATTGGATCAGTCGGTAATAGTCGTTTTCACTTTTTGTTCTTTCTTTTTCAGGTTCTGTTTCTTTAAAATCAATTAGTTTATCCGGATGGTTCGGATCGAAATCCAAAAAAACCAAATGCTCAACTTCCTTCTCTGTTAACATCCAAGCTCGATAATCGGTACGAATCTTTGAAAAAGGGAATTTTGAAGATAATGCGGAAAAACAAAAAAACCTTAAGCTTGAATGGGAAATGGAGAAAAGAATCACTAGTGAGCTCCCATAGCTGTTTTTTGCTGGAAACTTTTGGCCGAAAAACTCCAAGAAACAAATTTATAGCGGCCTGTTTATCATAATCTCCAAATGTGTTGCTGTAATAACGAGAAAGAGTCTGCAGTACGTCACGCCGTCGCTCCTGAAATTTAAAGTTTTGATTCAACCCCAAAATCGAGAACATTCACCTGGAACGCGGCAGTTTTCTTATATGTCTTGATGGAATGAACAAGCTGACTTCCAGCATACTGTAGAGCCATTGTGTCCCCGTGCTCATCGAACATATCTTCTAGTAATCTACAAACTTCACCTTGTAGATTGAGGGTTGGCTCGTCGAGCACTCCAAGAGCGCAGAGTTGACAAGCAAGGGCTACTTTAGCTGAAACCTCGAAATTTCAGTTTATCAAATTTTGTTGAAAACTGACAAATGACAAATTGAGCAACGTTCGTTCTATCGAGACAATCAACACAATTTGTACGACAAAGCCCATGTTGAATCATAAATTTTCCTTCATATTTCGGTTCGAGTGACGCGAAAGCCTCACGTTTCAGCAATCTCACAGATTCTGCTATTGGGAACGATTGAAACCATCCAGTTTTGAGAATCGCTTTGAGCGCGAGGTCTTCCATGACATTAAGAACGTTTATCGATGGCATCGAATTGGCTGCTTTATTGCATCGTGCGACGTCAAATGAGACGTAGCAAAGTCGTTCGTCATCGGGAAGAAATTGGTTCAAATATTCAATGTTTTTCAAAAATTGAGTGTGAAGAACACCCTCGTGGCTTCGTTTTTCCTTGCGTTTGATTAAATTCATAATAAACAACGGATTTCCATATTTGTTGCGAAGATCTCTGAAAAAGAAGCAATTTTGAAAAAAAAAAAGAAGAACTCCGAAGGTCGTGATCAGGTGAACCTAAAATGAGAAGCGGCTGTTTGTGCATGAGGCTCGTGATTATCAATGAGGATGAGCGGTTTTCCAACGACGGCCCGCGTCGACGGATCTTGCGACCAACGAAGCGGAACAGATCCGCGAATTTGGACAAAACTCGAGAATCGTCCATGATTGATGTTTCCCGATGACGTCATATCCCAAATGATTTGTTCAGTTTCGACGAAATTCGCAACTTGTCCATGCGGATTCGCTCCTCGTTTCAAGAATCGCGTTCCAGCGTATTGAGTAGATCGACGGCCAATTAAAGTGAATGACAATCGAGCAACAGGAAGGAAAATATACTCCTGGCCTGAAAATTGGAAAAAAATAGTCTGAAAATTAACAGAGATAGTACTTACGAACATAGCCATGGACAACTTCAACGAACCAACGCTCACTGATCAGGTTCTTTCGCAGAGGATCTAGTAGATATTCATTCCACACAAACCTTTATTCATTACTATGATTAATTTAGAAAAATTGCAGTTTCCAAACCGATTTTCAGCTTCCAATTTTCTTGTTCCATTATTTTTCCAATCCGTTCTAAGCGCATTCACTTGAAAAGTTCTACTCAAATCATAGCTATACGAAAAATAGAAATCGGTTGACAAATCGACAGACTATAAAAGGCAAGTGACTGTAATGAAACAAATGTTTTCAACCTGGAATAGTTTAACATATTTCTGCTCTTCGGAGCTACTCGAGACTCCATCCATCGCGATTGGAATCATGGCAACTTCGGCGACTTTGTACACGGGATGATAGCCCAATGTTGCCACGGCATTCGCTTTCGTGATTATCTACAAAATAATGATTATACAGAAAAAAGTATGTAGATATAAGGAAGTTACAATCAAATAATAGCCTTCAAGGAATTTAACAACTCCCAGAATTCCAAACGCATTGCTCACGCGTTCAACCAATCCGCTTTTAGTTCCTTTTTTAGAAGAAGATCGATAAACAACTAAAACAATTCAATAAAATAGTCGATAGTGGCAATTATTTAAAAGAACACCTGAACTTCCTTCGGAGATCGTTGCGAGAAGCTCGAGAATTTCTTCTCTTTTATAATCACATTCTGGTTCACCGGTTAACAAAACTTTATGATCAATTCGATCAATTTTGAGCACATTATAACGAGAGCCTATCAAAATTCGCAATTGCACAAAAATGTCTAAAATCTGTCTAGACCTGTACTGTCACTCCCAACTATATAAAATCGGCCCGCAGTTTCGTAAACTGTGATTTTCCGTAATCGACAAGGCATTCACTGAATCATTTATTTACATTCGAATTATTACAAAATTGCCAGAAACAAACGTTTTGAAGTGGCCGAGATAATTGAGTCATCAATAACCACATCAAGCAAAATTTTATGAGAAATTTGCCAAAATGTTACACATAATGATTAATTCTTGTCGGATCGAGACCGCTTAGAGAAGCAGGATCTGGCTTCCACGTGAGTTTCGACATGTCTACCGTACGACGACGAAGTTGAGAAAGCGGATGTTTAAGGGCGCGTTTCTAAATAAATTTGAATGGGAGAGGAATTGTGTTACCCAAAATTACCCCTGTTTTGACATAATAATTTCCATTTCTGCAAGTTAACAAACGATCCTTTAGCATTTGATTAACAACGTCGACCGGATGAATTCTAGTCGACAAACTAATATCTTTGATTGTAACATGATTAGTATGTCTAAGAGATCGGAGATAGCACAAGATGCTCGATCTCCAATATCCGCGATAAGCCAATATTCCTAAATCCGATAATGGATGCTCTGGTGAACCAATTCTGAGCTCAAGCCGGGATAAAGCATAGCCTGAAGATTATTTAATTAATTTTCATTTCATCAACAGTTACTGACTCATATCAATCAAATATCTCCCATATCCCATTTTTTGTCCAGACGGGAGTGTAAGCAAACAAGAAAGATTGTTATTCTTCGACGGATTCTTTTCTTTTGAGAAATATCCAACCATCACATATCCTTCCGTGGTTATTTCACAAAGAATGTAGAACAAGAATGTTTCAACCTCATAATGCAACGTCTTCGACGAAATGAAAAGTTTCGCCAAAAGACACAAATTTCGGCAGTATGTCTGAAAGAATTTCATTAAAATATTCTTTGAATAGACGGAAAATATAGGGATTTCAACAATTTATGTTTAAATACCTTTTGTTTAGCCCCATCAACTTCAAAAAATGCCAAATTCCCATCGCGATAAATTTCAGTTCCCGGTGGAAATCTCCAATCGCAATTTTCCTGTAAAAAAGAGCCGGTTGGTAATCTGTTGTTGATCATAATCGATTAAATACCCAGTGCATTCGGTACTGATCTTGTCGATGAGTTGAATGCAAACAGAATTTACACACATAAATCATTGAAGCGTTTTGAACATCTTCAGGGTATGCAGATGAGCAAATTGCCTAAAAATTGAATAACTAACCGAATTCCACAATGAATATTAGAATAATACCTTAAAAGCTTTTCCTGTTCCCATATAAACCCATTGGGTATTCGATGGTAAATTTAGCTCTTGTTCACTGTTGTGCGATTGAGCAGCTTGTACTGATTGATGATACCTGAAACCGACTAATTGTAGACAAATTCACATTGGCATAATTACAAATTCAGATCAAATTCGGTTGAAAGGCTGTCTTTTGAAAATCGCGGCGTTCCGTATTCTTGCTTCACCCCCAGATTTTTTCTAACAGAACTATTTTCTTTTCTAGGCGAGACGTAACCGCCATGCCTTGCGTTTGGCGTCTTTTTCATTGGAGACGCCTTTGAAGGCGAGCTTATTCGAACTATATCAACGGCACGATCCCATTTCTTATTTCGTTCTGCCATCAAAGCTATTTCCTCTGGAGTTAACGTGATTTCAATAAAATCATCTTGAAATGTCGGTTCCGGTTTAATATCGATGAGTCCAACCATCTTCCTTTTCCGGTTAACATGAGATCTAAATTTAGCAATTTCAATTCATTCGCTTACATTACTCTAGTATTACTTTGGAAAATCACTAGACTTCTTCTTATGGCAATATTGACAAATGAATTCGCCATCGTATTCCGAAGTCAATCGAACTCCTTTTGGAGCACAATTTCCATGCCATGCTTTACAACACGACCAACATTCGACATTCGATGGATCCGCAATTATATCCTCGCATTTTTTGCATCGAATGCACTAAATTCATCGAGTTATTAAAACAATCAAATTATTCCAAAATTCACCCTAGCACATTTCCAATTTGAACATTGTCTAATAGATTCGGCAAATTTTTGAGGATATTTTAAACAACCCGTAAGATGATCTAGAAAATGTGAGTTTTAAGATTAGGCGCTAAAAATTTCAAAACCACCTACAATGAGCTTTACAATTTGTGCATGCATACAATTCTTCATCACTTCCATTTTTGCATAACGCGCAACGCGGAATACTTTCCTTACTGTAAACATTGTTTTTTTTTAATTTCACAAGATTTCATTACGTTTTCTGAACTCTTCGTGTCTTCACTCCATCATCTTCTTCAGGATTCGGCGCACTTGTCGTTGGCGTTTCCAAACTGAATTTTCGTCCAAGTGAGGATCTTCTAACAGTTTCGATTCCATTACTCTTCGATGAGACAACGGAAATCATCTTCGGACTTGCTTTTGATGGTACATTTCGTGAAGCAGCCGTTTGTGATCGACGAATTCTTGGTTCGGGGAGTTCGTCAGGCTCTTCCAATTTGATCTCTTTGAGTTTTCTTTGAATTTTTTCGTCGTCTTTCGTCTAAAAATGAATTATTCAAAAACTCACTTTTACGAGTTTGAGTTTCTCATGCTACCAACGTAAATATATGGGCATGGTCTTGCGAGGACTAACTGACTATTTGGAGTTCAAAGCACATTCCGATAACTTTCAATTTCAATTACGTCAGAAAATCAAGAAAATTTCACTCATAAGGAAAAGAAATAACGATTGTGCAAATAACAATCAAAGAATTTTCATTTGACGAGATGATTAAAAAATTTAATCTACCCACCCGGTGCACAGCAGACTTTGACACTACGGAAGAAAAAACTTTTTTTTTTAAATAAGGATTGGACATACGTGAGGATTCAAACGAACCTGTTGCATTACTTTCGTATCTTTTCGATTTGCGACTCGCCGCGTTTTCCTAGATGAAACTTCGTTCAACCTGTTATCGATTTTTTTTGTAATATATGCATTCAATTCCGCATATTTACCTTTTGACGTTATCATCTATTTTAGCATTCATATCGTTTTTCGTTCGACGACCAACCATTTTGTCTAAATTTCATTAATAAGATTTTTTCTTTTTTTAATCAATATAATCGAAGAAATAACGACGGAAACAAAATTTAATAGTTATTTGTATTTTATTTTCGTCAAAATATACAAGACAAACCACTGAGAAATTAATTATATTAAAAAATACAAATTATAAAGTCATGGCTAATATTGATGAAAACGCAAATAAATAAAAAAGAGTCGCGATTTTCGAGCTAGAAGTTTCTGGAGAAGCGGTAGGAGGTGGAATGGATGAACAAGCCGTATTGCAAAATGTTGAATTGCAAACTTTAACACTGTATTGAACAGACGCAATGGTTCTAAAAAATCAATAAATGTACGTGTGGCCGTATAGCTATGTGGCCTAGTTTTTTAGATTTCATGCGGCCGCGACAAAATTATTCAACAATTTAGTTTGTCCTAAAATTCGCAATTTCTCACCTGTATTGGCAGTGTCCGAAGTCGGAATATTTCGAATTATCGGGATAATCGACGTATGCCACTGGTGAACATGATTTCTTTACATTCCATTTTGCTGGGTCGATCATTGACCTCTCTCGAACTAGAAAATATCGATTAATTATTTTATTGCGACACTTAGTAGAAAAAAACTTACAAAAAACGCAATAATTTCCCAAACAAGTATCTCCATTGCAGTCATCCTGTCCTGTAGCTGAACACTGTGTGCATGTGACTTGTTGCTGACCCGGAATACTGTTACTGCACACTGCGTTGCAGTTCGGCCCATTATTGCACATTTTCACTTGATACTCTACATCATTAATAAATCTAAAGATTCAAATTAAATTCTTATTTATCAGCCATGCTTTTACTTTTGTTCACACTGATTTACGGTACGCGTGATAGTGTTGTCAGGGTACTCAGCATATGACAATGTTGAACAAGATTTACGATAAAAAGTGTTACCAGTTGATAAACGCCTTTGTTTCTCTTCAACATTGATAAATAATATAACTTTAAAGAAATAAAATACCATAAATGCAATAATTTCCTTGGCACGAGCCAGTAAAACAATCACTGCTGCCGTCACAATCGTAACACGTGACTTGAGCCTCTAAATAAAAAAATTGTTATAAATTAATTTTTCTCTTTTTGAACGTTTTTGAAGTACTGGTGGCGACTGTCCAGGACTGCAGTAATTGTTACAAAAGTTGAGATCGTTGCAGATTTTGACATAATATCGGCTGTTCACAGTATTTCTAAATTGTTCGATACAAAACGCTTTCAAATGATTTAAGCCGCACCTAACTTCGCAAATATCTACATTGCGAACAGCCGTGTCGTCATCTAGGACAATAATCGGTTCTATTAAACAGCTTTTCTTCAGTTCCATTCGATTTCCAATTAATCGACGTTCTTTAAATTCGAAAAATTATTTCAACAGAAGATAAAAAGTGTTACGATATAAGCAATAAGCTCCTTGACAAGTGTTGGTCTGGCAATCGGTACCGTCAGATGTTGAGCAATCATAACAAGTCACTGAACCCAAGGGTACAGGCAGTACTGGATTCGGTGGTAAAGTAGGCTGTGGTGGTTCTGTTCGGCAGTCGACATTACAATAATCTTCATTTGTACAAAGAGCCACATAATATTGTCCTTGTCTTGTAGTTCGCGTAACGCATTGATTCAAATTATTCATTGTTACTCCATCGTCAAATTGATAGCTGTTTGATTTTGTGTAGCATGTTCGTAATGTGTGAACAATTCCATTAGCGGCATTCAATTGCTCTGAAAAACGTATTATAGTTGATTAATGAATACCTTAATACCATAGAGACATATATTGGATTCGCAATCAGGAGCATTTACGCATGCTTGATTGCTATAGCTATAACAATTTTTGCATTTAATTCCAAATATTTGTTGGACTTGAATAAATAGGCAAAATAATAGATAAATTTTTTGCATTGCTAGAAACGCGCGGTAGTTTCAAATGATCGAACTTGGGTGATTCGAAAAAAAAGCTCATAGACTTATATAAATATTTGGAGTTACTCATCGTTTTTGGATACACTTGGGCGAAAGAGTATGCAATTTTCGTATATGGAGTATTTGTGTTTGAGATTTTTCGATGTATATGCACATACACCATGATTTGGAACTATATCGTGTTAAGCTCACAATTGACTTTTTGAAAAGTAAATAGAAAAATCAAATGCGCGTATATGACATCATTAAATTGAACAATCTCTATGGAAAAATTAAACGCAAGAAAAATTTATTAATTTAGCAGTATTATGCAGGTTTCGCAAAACTTTAAAAACCTGTAAAATTCTTCCCAAAATCTGCATTGCACCATAAATTAATAAAGAACAATTGCTCGAGAAACTGAAGAGCTTAAGAAAAAACGGCGAAAAAATCATGAGAGAATTTTAAATCACATACTGTATCTCTAAGGGACAGTACACAACTATTACGTTGGCTCTCAACACGAAATTAATAAATTTCTACAGTAATGCTAATTTTTGTCTGCGTCTGTTTTTTTTTGAATTAATTAATCTGGCCTAAATTTTTTTAAAACTTTTTTTCCAAAGTCCGTAACGTTTTCACATAAATATTCAACCTTATTGATCGACATTTTTTCTTATTTTCATGTAATCGTCAATGTGACAGAACACCGTTTTCTATTTTTCAAGATTTTCATTTTATTTAATTTTGCAGGTAATGGCTCCAGCTAAGAAAGCTGCACCAAAGGGCAAGGTTGCCAAGGCTGTTAGCGCCAAGAAGTCCGTTGTGAAGGGAAACCACAAAGCCCACCACAAGAAGGTCCGCACGTCCGTTCACTTCAGAAGACCAAAAACCTTAAGACAAAAGAGATCACCAAAGTACATTACACATCATATGAATAAAATAATTTTGTGTTGTTCAGGTTCCCTCGCAAGTCTGCTCCTAGCATCTCCAAGCTTGACGACTTTTCTATCATAAAAGCTCCGCACACTACCGAAAGTGCTATGAAAAAGATTGAAGATCACAACACTTTGGTATTCATTGTTGATGAGCGTGCTAATAAGCACCAGATCAGAAAGGCTTTCACCACGATGTACAAAGTGAAGGTTGCTAAGGTAATGTTTATGAATCCTTAAGTTGCAAAAGAGAAAGTTTAAATGTTTAATATGCAAAAATACTTATTTCCCGAGAAACGCGTCGGATGAAATAGAGATATTTTGTGTTCGGGGAAATAGTGACAAGTTTTCTCATATTGTATATTCAGATCAATACTCTCATCACTCCACTTCATCAGAAGAAGGCCTACATCAGACTTGCCCCAGATTACGATGCTTTGGACGTCGCTAATAAGATCGGAGTCATCTAAGCGTTGTTTTCGTTTTTGTTGAAATAAAACTTCATTAATGTTGAGGTGTAGTCGTTATGACCCGATAGTTATACATATAAAACAAAAATCAAAACAATCAATTGAGATTCTGATCAAGAGCTGCTTTTCTCGAATTGTAATAATTGATAAAGGCACGATGCATCATTGCACAATCTTCCGGTGGAAAACTCATGTCTTCAAAAATTCGAACATTCCTTATATAATGGTTCTCCAATTGTCCCATGGTTTCAATTTTTGCACAATGAAAAACCACCTTGTAATGGGTAAGCTTCAAAGCCGATAGCCAGCTAAAAATCAATAAAACTTAGAAATAAATATTAGTCTATATTCTTGGAAACCTTTCAATGCAATCGAGATGAGAAAATTGACCTTGCACACAAATTGGATTAACTGATGAGCTTCCTTGGGCGGCAGCCTAAAATAAAAAAGTTTTTTTTTTTAATTAATAAATTCTCACATCATATCGTTCTTTTCCGGCACGAACAGCTAAATATTCAGCAACTTCAGAAGCGGCTTCTTTCCCATAAACTGGAAACATGAAAACCTTTTGCGGACATTCTCGAACTCTTTTCGTCGTTTGAACATTCTCGTTTGAAAAATCTTGGAAATCCATTGATTGTTCTTCAACTACTTGAGGTTTCTCTAAAACAACAATACAATTAAAAATAAGTCAATACTGCTTACTTCCAAGGAGCAACCTAGTATGGTAATCAACTTTTACTGGTTCTGAAGGTTTTAGGGGCACATATTGAGAAGCTGGTCGTTTTCTTGATGGCATCGTTGAATTCTGAACACTCATGTGGTTTCAAATTTCAAGAAATATGTCAATCTACCGCATTGAGATTTGTGAGATTATACATTTCCGTATTCATGAAATTTGATGATTTCTCTAAAATTTTGATATTTCCTGAAGAAAGAAAAAACAGAGGAAACTAACGAAACGCTCGTTTTTTTATAAAATTATTGTAATCTCTTGACGGATAGCCAACAATTTTCACTTCTTCAATGAAACCAGCCACCAGTTTTTCTCTGAATATTTTGAAAAATTGAGAAACAAGCGATGCATAGGAAATACAAAAGGCGTGCGAAAGAAATAGAGAAAAAGTGAGATGATGAAGAATAGTGAGACACACACACACAAGCACGCACACTTTTTGTGACAATGAGCAATTGGAAGACAAAAATCAAGATTTAAAGATTCGAACCCATTCAAATCTTCCAAAATTGCCGCTAAACATAATCGTTTTTTCTCGTTTTTGATTCGCGGACACATATTTTGGCATGCAAAAATGATAGTGACATCGACCGATTCTTCGTACTCATCAACTTCCCTCACAATGCCTATATTCGTATCTGCATTTTTTTTAAATTTGATATATAAAAACTTTTCATATTCGGAAGAAAACGCCATCGTTTCGATTTCGATTTGTCGACCAACGGATAAATGAAGCTCTCATGTGGGATTTCAACTATAAAAAAATATTATAGATTCAAGAATTATTTGCAACTAAAACCCTCTTTTTCAATATGATCGCGACATTTGGAAACTTCCATTTCTGGGAACTGAATTGCTCGTTCTGGAGGTGTATCATTATCCCAATAAAACATCTTGAGTTTTAAAAGCTTCTTTGCCGGATGAGTTTCGAGAAGCTTCCAAGATATAGTTAAAGGAAGTTGACGTTTGAAGCGAATCCATAATATTTTTTCATTGTTTTCATGTAATGTCTGAATCGTCAAAAATTGTGCAAAATATTCTAAATTAAGGAAAAAGTACCCAATTGAAATCAGATGACAACACAGGAGGGAGAATATCAATCTTCAAGTCTTGCACAACTTCAATACTGTAAAATTATGATTGAAAAATACGAAAAAAAAACTAATACATTTGACTATCATCGAAAATATCCCCAACTTCTGAGTTTACGAAAACTGGATCAAGTTTTGGAATTGACATTTTCTCTTCACAAATTGGTTTGTTCTTCAATTTCTCACTCGGCGTTTTTGGTCTCAAATATGAGAAGGCATATTCACTGTCTACTTTCTTTTGTGATAAGACGAAATCCTGAAACTAAGCGATAAATAAAATAAAAGAATTACAAGAATTACGGATTCAACAGATGCGAATGTGTCTTGTAACGGGTCGGGTTCAATAAACAAATCTATTGAAGAAGGTTGATAATTTTCTGAAATTCAAATAAAAAATGAGTCCGATTAAAAAATTACCATCAAATTCCATTTCATCTTCTTTCTTTGCTAATTCAGGGCAGTTTCCAGTTTCATTTGGAAATCTTAAATTACCGTTATTTGCATCTCAAATAACTCGTGAAATATTACATTTTATCTGTTCTTCGTTTTAATATTGGTGGGTTATTGTTTTTATTATTATTAATATTATTGGCACAATCCATTCGAATAGATGAGTCACCGCTGACTTTTTTCGAAACGTCTGAATTGGTCATTATTTGTCGAACGCTGTAAATTTCAAACAGTATTCTGAAATGTTCTATAAAAATTAACATATCAGCAGTATCCGCAGCTTGTTCTAATTCCGCAAGTGTATTAGGACTAAGCCCATCCATTATATAAGTGCCGTTCTGAAGAACACAAATGTTACAGGCCGTTATTTGAAATAATACCTTAATTTTTTCCTTTGTGTTTTGCGAGAAAACGTCATATGAGGAGCTATCGTTACTTCTTTGGGTCATTATAAACAGGCTATTCAAAATTAATTAGAACAATTTTCAGCTTGGCACACAAATTAATTCAGATACGCAAAATAAAAATTATACAGTGAGTTAAAGGAGCACTATTAATGAATTGTTCGAATCCCGATTGTTAAAACTACTGTAACGTGATTTTATGAATATTCGGCAACAAATCGTGAAATTTCCATTTGTGTTTTATTTTTTTCGACAAACTCCTCGGGCGAAAGCGTGGTTTTTCGTATTCGGCGAAACAAAAAAACAGAAAAAAACGGTTTTTTCGTCGAAACGAACCTACATAAATATTCCGCCAGAACCGAGTAAGTTTGTTTTAAGTAATGTGGATTTTTTTTGAAAACTCAAATTTTCATCATTTTTATTTAAACTTTCCCATTAAAAAATATGTAACTGGAATTGACTATTTGACTTTGCGCGATTGACACGTAGATAAAGGTTCTTATCTTGTCGGAAAACTCATCATGCAGTGGTTTTCTTTGGTTTTGGTGAAACGCGCAGATTGCACATTTTAACCGCGTTTTTAGACGTATACAACTTATTTTCTTATTTTTGCACATCTGTTTCTTTCAAAAATAATAATTAATTCGCTAAATACGAAAAATCCTCTGTTTCACCAGGTGAGTTGTTCGAGATATTTTCGGTTATATTTTATCAAGTTGATGTGGGTACTACATATTATTCTCGTTGTTCATTAGCTCGAATGAACAAATAAGTTGGACAACCACTGGTTGTGGCACATGTTTGAATGCTGGCCGATGAAACTGCGCAAGAATTGACCGGTCATTTTATTCTCACTGTGTCGCAGCGTTCGTCATACATACACACAGATGTGGTATTTTCTTGGTGTCTCTCTCTCATGAAACGTATTGACATTCACATTTGAGCAATTTTATAAAAAAAAGGCACTTTTAATCCATTTTTGAAGTGGGAAACATTTTGTTTCGTGGTAGAGTCAATTTATTATTATTTTTTGAGAACTTTCAATTTCTATTTAATTTCTTTGATGTATGTCGACATTTGTTCTTTGTTTTTTTTTTTTAAATAAATGCCCTTGATAGTGTTTTTTCGTAACGGTTTTTCTTTGAATCTTTGTCACTTTTGGCATCTCTTTCATCATATTGCCATTAAATTTTTACGACCAACGCGTTTCCCAATAGCGTCCATCGATCCAATTGTTCGTTTCTAATGTGCTCCTAATAAAATTAAACTCAACGACGAAGTGCCGGGTCGCGGACTAGCGGACAAAATCCGCTAGCGCCGCCGCGTTCTCTTCTCGCCTCGACCCTCTATTCATCCAAAAATTGCCTGCGTTCTTTGCTGCTTCGTTTCCACGTTCCTCTTTTGTGTGTTTTTCGTTGTCTTGTGCGGTCGATGATTTGTCCGCCGTTGAGTTGATACACTCACAATTTATTGTTTTTTTCCCCAATAAACTTGCGGTTTTTTCCAGAAAAATGGTCGTCAATGTTTTCATCTCTGCGGTTACAACCGATAATTTGAGTCGAAAGGAAGCAATTGCTTGGGTCAATGATACCTTGAAGGTAGACTTTTTTCTTGTTTTTTTAAACGTAACTTTACAATTTAATATTGTTTTATATATTATCATCGCAAAAAACGATCGTCGTGCGCTCATATATAATTATGGACTGTAATTCAAAATTGCATTTAAACAGTGGGAATTCGGATTCCGTACTCTCACCGTAAATCGGCGCGGGATGCTCGTCTTTTGCGATTGTTTTCTAGATATTTCAATTTTATAATTATTTTCTAAAAGCTAAAATAAAAAATGGATATATTTTTAACATAGCCGCTTTTTTTGGATGATCACGTAGGGCCCGCTCTGAGTTGTAATCGATAATTATGCATAAATTAAAATTACTTATAGACTCATCTGACCAAAGTGGAAGAAATGTCAACTGGGGCATGCTATTGTCAATTGACGCACTATCTCTTCCGGGATGGAATCAACCTTAAAAAGGTAATTTCTTCAGCGAGTTACTCATCACTTTGTCGGGCTTTTAGGTTAAATTTAATCCACGAAATGAACCAGAAATTCTCGCAAATTGGAAATTGCTCACAACCTCGTGGAAGACATTAGGAATAGACAAGCCTGTTGATGTCGAGAAATTGAAAAAGGGCAAGTTCCAGGACAACATGGAGTTTCTGCAGTGGTTTTTTAAGGTAAGATTTCGAAAATATATCCTGCTCAATAACTATTTTTTATAGTTCTTCAATGCCAATCTTGGACAGGAGGATCCAAACTATGATCCCGTAGCTGCTCGAGGTGGAGAAGAAATTCCTGCCTTGAAGGGATCAATCGGAGGTCCAGCACGACCTGCTCCAGCTGCTAGGCCAGCTGCTGTTACTCGTATTACTCGTCCAGCTCAAGCCGCTTCTCCCGCAACGCGGATTACCCCGAAAGCACAAAATGTGCTACAGCCTTCTGCGCAGCCAAATAATTCCGCGTTGCTCGCTGAAATCGATGAATTGCGGAAGTTGTTGAAGGAAAAAGAAACTGAGATAGCTGACTGGATGGAGGTAAATCCAAAATAATGTTACTGGCTAAAACGCCGAAGAGGTCATGTGTTTAATAATGGAATTTAGAGCTCGCAAGATATGGAACAAGAACGCGACGCCTATTATGGTATTCTTAGAAAAGTTGAAGATTTGGTGAATGAAACCGAAAAAGTCGGTAGTACATCAATTTCGCTAGACAGTATCAAGGATGTTCTTTTCTCGGTAGGTTATTTTGGTTTTTAGGCGTTTTCGGCGTCGGTCGCGCGTATTCAGAAAATTAGCTCAATGCCGAACAATTTAAAAAGAGGTCTCGGTGCGCAGTGTGCGCTTTTACTCTATCCTTATACTTACGCCAGTAAATCTACAATTTTAATTTGCTCTAAGGCCACTGTCGTTTTAGCCAATTTTCGTGTTGATTTACGTACGAAACATAAAAATAGGTTTAATTAGCATACTGCGCGCCAAAATTTTCCCCTAAATGTTTCGATATTATTGCTTTGACGTTTCACAGCGCGCGACGTTTACAATATTAAAAAATGAAACAATTTTAAAGAGCGATGACAATGCTACGACGGACGCGGTTGCCGAACAGGAACCAGTGGCAGCTGACGTTGACGACACGGAAACTTTTTAAATTAATTGATGATTGGTTCGGTATTGATGGTTGTCTGTGAATAACTAGATTGTGAATGTAAATACACCCAAAAACCCCCAACGTGCGTACTTTTATCTAATACATCAAGTGCCATACTTTTCGCTTGAAGAAAAACGCACTTCATTCTATTTTTATTGTAATCATAATTGTGATGTATTCAAATTCATAAATTTTTGGTCGTGTGAATATTGCGCAATTTCTGTTTCTTTTTCTCTCGATAAATTGCATTTCATTTGATTTTCACACATTACCGTCCAGTGCAGGCTGAAATTCGTGGACACACCCAGAAGACCTTATACTAGTTTGACCTTATACGTGTGCACACCAGGGCTGTGCGGCAATCGGCAATTCGGCAATTAGGCAAGTTGCCAAAAATAAAAATTTCGGCTATTAAATTTTTTCCACGATAATTCGACATATAAATACCGAATTTTCACGGTATCCCAAATTATTCAATGGACATTCCTTTTTGTTTCGCCGATTTTTTTGACACCAAATTGCCGAAAATCAAGATTTCGGCAATCCGGCAATTCGGCAATATGCCGATCGAACGTTCTCTTCGGCAATTTGGCAATTCGGCGATTTGAAAAATCGGCAATTTCGGCAATCGGCAATTTTGATTTTCGGCAATTTGATATAAAAATAAATCGGCGAAACAAAAATCAATGTCCATTGAATAATTTGCGATACCGTGAAAATTCGGTATTTATATTTCGAATTATCGTTGAAAACATTTAATAACCGAAATATTTATTTTCGGCAAATTGCCGAATTGCCGGATCGCCGAAATTTCCGATTGCCGCACAGCCCTGGTGCACACTTACAAAAATTTCCAAAACATGAACATCCCTTGTTCGACCGAAGCATTTCGTGGCTACATGGCGTTTTGTTCGAGATATTCCCTCCTTCGAAGGTGTTTTTTTAAAGATTTAGATCATTTTTTGCCAAACTTAATATATTTGTTTCATGAGATTATTTGAAAGTGAGTTTAATTTTATTAGACATCACACAATGGAGGTAGAAAATCAGGATGGGGATTAAAAAATGAGTATTGATGGCAATGTGCCAATTAAATTTCAATCAATTCAAATGCATAAAATTTGATTGTGCGAATTTTTTGTATTTTTTTCACGACGAATTGCGTTTTGTTTTTATCTCAAAATGTCGAAAAATTGAATTAGCGAGGAGACGAAACGCGTGTGTTTCGTCCGCATTTGCCGTATTTGACGACTATTGTTATTTATCGAGTGCTCGAAATAAAATTATGAACAGCGGAATCCATGAGAGAGGTAAAATATTTTTTGTGAATTAAAAATATAATATTTGGAAACTCAGCTTCTTGTTCAAAATAATCTTTTTAATTTTGTTTCAAAAATATGTGAAGATAGAATTTTTCAAAATTCTACGTGAAAAAGTGTTTTCATTTCTTACAGTACAAACTTTTTATCGCCTATTTCATTAAAAAATTAAATTTTTGTGGAAATTAAATTTAAATTTTTATTTGAATTACAATTTTCATGGGAGGAATTTGATTTTTTCAACATAAAAAAGTTAAATAAGACGAGAATATTTCTCAGGAAAATACTCACCAAGAAAATTGCATAATTGCGAAATTATCAAAACATAACAAAAACGAAGTCTTCAATTTAGCTGATTATTGGTTTAATGTCGAAAAAATTGATATTTTGGTTGATTAAAACAATTTCGTTTGTTTCTGAATTGGTTAAATGACAAAATGTTGTATTATTCAGGTAACCCGTATGTATTTTTCAATCGAGCAACAACTTCAAAAGCTGGTTCAACGTCTTGCTATAATTCCGAAACTTGTCGGATATCTCTGGGAAGGATTGATGACGAAGAAAGTTGTCGAGTTCGTCAAATCATTCATGATTCGGTTTCGGAGGAAACGAAAAGCTCATGGCGAAGTTATCGCGATTTCATAGCACTTAAATCGCGAGAATCGTTTTTTAATGTATCGGACCCTGGACAGCAAACATTTCCCAAAAAGGTCAAATTGTTAGTGGTAGTAGACGACGACACAGCGGAAAATTCCGAGGAAAATAATGGGAGGAATCCGACGTCAGCACCATCACAATATTCAGTTATATTTGGTATCTCTCGCAATTGACATTTTTTTTTTGTTAAAAAATCGAACATTTTAGAGAGCAAATACAAAATCAATCGAAAAGAAGAACCATCTCTGCCGAAATGCGCGACTGCCCCTCAATTGTCAGAATTTGTTGAGACGGGAAATGAAGGAGTTGGAAAACAGTTGAATGCTCGAGAACGACTCGAATTGGTATTGAAGGAAAGGAAACGAAAACCACGGGTTGAGGATGTTTTAGGAGAAACAACAAGTCGCGAGAACACACCCCCGGTGAGATTTTATCGGTTTCTTTATTTATTTCGTAAAAACATCGTTTTGTTGAGTTTTTCTAAAAACTATTTTCAACTGACTTGGTAAAATTAAAAGACTATTAAATGGTTTCGAATGATTTAACAAAAACGTAAAGAGAACATTATTTTTTTGAATTCAAATTCGAAAATGTGCTATTGTTCACAATTATGCAAGCCGCTCGTTTTTTTTTTTGCGATGGTAATAAAAACCTTTTTGGCCATTTTCAATGTTTTTTCGACGAAAATTTGAGGTTTTTGAAATTTCACAAGCCGTGCCTTGAATAAAAAGTAAATTTCTAGGACGAACCTGAAAAACAATACGGTTATGTCAGTAAAACACCGAGTCCGGTGGAAGAGACACAAGCAAAATCTTCTACAAAGCCTGACCAGCAGGAATGTATTTTGAATAAATATGGACATTGCGTGGTAAATTACAAAAAATTAATTTTTTCAATCAAATATTCATTTTTAGTTTCCTCAATTTTGTAAATTTCTGCACAATGGAAAGAAAAACGATTGTAAACCAATGAGGTAGATTACTTTAAAATATTATCTGAAATACGTTTATTCAGCGAATTTGTATTTCCTCGATGGAATCAAGCACCGCCAACATTGCCAATTTGTCCGGTAAAAAATATTGTACAATTGATAAAGTGCGAATTTTTCAGAGATATTTGAATCAAACTTGCTGGAACATGTCATGTAACCTTCGCCATACTCTTTACGCTTCAGATGCCATTAACTAGAGCCATAGAATTTCTTTAGTACTTCTTCTTTGTTTTTCTTTATGTTTATTTCATCGATTATATTTTGTTTTTATTTTCGGCGAACCATTCAGTTTTAAAAACCCGTTCAATATCATAAACTGACTAGAAGACTTTGAGACCAAATACATGACAAATTTACAAGATTATTTAGAGAGGCGGTGCTCTTTGGAGACCTCGCTAACATATCCGCCGTCGGATTGACTCGAACCACTTAATGGACGATGAGATTCCCGTCTGGAATTGTTTTTTAATAGGAAACTGAAGAAACACGCTTACGAGAAAGTGGTACGAGCTTTCTTGATACTTTTGATAAGCTGCTGCTTCAATTGAGGTTGACAACATTCGATGTGATAAACCGTATTCGGATTTGCTGGAAAATTTCAATTTAAAATTCAACTCTCCTATAATACTTCACTAACAATGACTCAGCTGTCCATTGGGACCTTCGAATGCAGCGTGGTACAGTCTGAGATTCATTCCGTCTTGACTCATTTCATCAACGTCAACTTCATTAATTGGGAGAACTCTAGTCCATTTCATCTGAAACAGTTTGTTTCTAAAAATAAAAAAAGACAAATTGGGCTACCTTAATTTCTTTTCGGGCATATGATGGAAGCAATAGGACGACGGTGTGGAACACAAATATTACGTAGTGGTCCGATGGAGCATCTCGCCATTTGATATGTGCAAATATTAGGAGATCTCTTGTGTCGATTCGAACACCCTACCATTCAAAATTAGAATTTATTTCGAAACATTTCATACTCACCTTCTCGATTAACATTGGCTCATGTGCTTTACGCACAGTTTCGATGTATTGCGCATATTCTTCATGAAGCCTCTGCATTTCATTCACATATTCCGCCAATGTTTGCATTTTTTGCAATGCCGTTTCCACCTATTTCGAATCATGAGTTTATTCAACAATTTTCATCTTACATGTACTCGCTCTCTGACATCCTTCGAGCATGCTTCCATGATATTTCTTAGAAGCAGCGGGTATTGCACAATTCTCTGCACCGGCTTGATCATCCTCGACTCCCAAGAACAGTGTTGCTCGCGAGTACTGTTAACAGCTTCAAGCTTTGCCAGCAATTCTTTTTGATGTTTGATCTCATGCTGCAGCCGGAGGTATGCGGCTGCGTACTCGGCATAGATTTTGAAGTCGGCGCATTTGTTCACGAACACAGCACTCACGCGCATCGCTGAATCCTGCAAAATGAGCCAAGTTGACCGCACAGGCAAAATTCAAGCAATTTGCTACGCGAATTTGCGATGCCGAAATATCTTGTCGTGACATGTCCCCGATAGCTTCTTCAATACTATCAACGAATCCGGTTTGTATTTTATAGAGCCGCAGTGCTGAATGCATAATTTCGCGAACTGCCCGAATACACAAAAATACGTCATTCATCTGAAAATATTTCCAATTTTCCTACAATATCAATAATTAAACGCCTTCTCCATTTAGCTTCTTCAATTTTCTCCGTGGGAAGCCATTAAAAACGAGAAAAGCAAAACCAATTAAACATTCTATGCAATTTCTTTACGGAAAATGAATGAAAAAAAGGTCAATGAAGATTGTAATTCATTTTCTACTGCAGAACAATTCGCTTACCTCTCTTAGATCCGCGACATACTTCTTTTCGGTAACCAATAGTTCTTGAAGTGCCATCGAGAGTTTCGCACAGCCTCCTTTTTTATCAATTGTACGAAGTGTCGCTGGGTCAAGTTGGACTGGGGCTTTCGGAATTTGTGTGTTTTTCCTTCGCAGATGTATCACTTTGCCGACACGAAGCAATTTCTCAACGTCCGATGCACACCGAACAGACGAAATGAGTTCACCATCAACGGCAATCACCGCATCTCCGACTTGTGCACACCTCGGTGCAAATGAAGTCACACCGCGAACTTCGGCTCGTATCACTCCGTCTTCGTTGTGCGCATAAATTGTGAGCCCAAGCCTGCCGTTCGTCTTTCGAACATGATAATCTATACCATCGCCGTCGCCGTCAAGCTCTTTTCGCTGCTCAGCCATTTCTCGCTTCCTCATTGCTGAAGCTTCGGCTAAAGAAGTCGTCGGTTTTGGTGGAGGCTGGAAATAAATAATCTCGTATAATTTTCAAAACAAATCTAAACTACTACCGTAGTTGTGTGAAACGTTGTAGTCCCATTAACAGTAGTGATATGTTCTCCAGGAATAATATTAATCGGAATCTGATGAACGACGCCACCAGATGTCGATGGTTGTTGGTCATGAATATCCATCGGTTTGCGCCATCTAGAAACTGCAATATTGGTTTGGCGCCTTTGGATTGTGGTTGAGCACAAAAAGCGCTTCAAAAAGCCCATTAATGTATGAAAACAATAGGCGAATGCTCTCGAATGAATGCAACAAAAATAAAAATAAAAATAAAGAACTCACATTCGAAATGAGTTCATATTGAAGTGGAACAGAAACAGCGACGGTAGGCGACAATTGGCGAGTAGTCGCGTCGAAATATGCGGAGAAATGTCGTGCTCGATGAGCTGTAATACTACGATGTACAAATTACGGACAAACAATACCGGAAGCCGGTTTCTCGCTCGCGCGCGCGGCCTTCTCTCACCACGAGACAAACTTCATAATCCTCTTGTCAGTCTTTTCGCGCGTCTTAGACACTGAGCAAATGCTCAGAAGCGCAGCAACAAAATGCGCATTAATTGAAACCTTCGAAAAGCGAAAAAAAAAATCATTTTAATTCGGGTTACAGTTTAGGGAATAATCTTTTTTTTAATGAATTTTCGATTTCTAATATATGTGAGAATTCATCTAACTCAATTTCAATATGCAGAAATCGAACAACACATTTCAAGCAAACCGAAAAATACTTTCAATTTCAAAACGACAATAGCAATTCGCAAAAAAAAACTTTAGAACAAAGAAAATAATAATAGTAATAACGAGTAATCGGCTGAAATTAAAAAAAAAAACCGAAAATGGCCATTTCGGCCAGAAAAAATGAATAATAAATAATATGAAAAATTGATTTGGTTGAAACTCTTTTTTAAAATAAAATTTAGCATCAAACTACTGGAAACGAGCTCTCAAAAAAAAAGAGTGATTTCCAAGTCATTTTTCACTTTAATCTGAATATTGAAACCAGATGAAAAACTAGGAAAAGCATCGGCGCATTCTCATTTCGTCTCTCTGTCTTATTTACGATAAAATTAATGCCCCAAAAGAGAGAAAAAGTCTTTTGCGAGAAAAAAAACCAAACGGAAAATAGCGATTAGTATGCAAAATATCGGTGGGCGTGGCTTCCAACTAGTAGGGCATCAAGCGCACACGAGCGAACGAGCGAGAAGGGGGCGAAAAAAGTTGTTGAGAAAAATATGTGTCTTCCTTTCTTCAGCTTCATCTACGCCTTCTCCTTTTCCTTCTTTTCATTCCTTCCTTCAGCACGTCGATTCTATTTGCTTCTCGAAAAAAGGAATCGAATGAAATAGAAGTGAAGATGAAGAATCGCAGAGGCGACGAACCAATTTGGAGTAGGAGTAGGGTCCGTACGCGAAGCGAAATATATAACACAACAAATAGATAAACTTTGTAGGTGCTGTAAGTGTACAAAACGGAGAAGAGAGAACAGAACACCTTTTTGTTGATAATATGTATGTAATGCACGTTGCAAAACTAAGCGCACGACGGGGCCCCGCGCGTTTTTCGCAGCCAATTCCTTTCTATTCAGGCATTTTGTTTAGGCGGCCTCGTAACATCGTTTACCCACGCGAATTAATTTGCGGAAATTGGTTGTAATGCCAAAAAAAGCATAAGAAAAAGTGAACACTTTAGCTTAATCGGATTCTTCATGCAAGTTTACAAAATCGATGTGAAAGTGCCAATTACAATGGTTTTTAGTTCGAGTGAGCCTTTTCAATTTTGGTTCGCAGATTCTGGAATCTAATTATGTTGCGAATTGAAATTTAACATTTGAAAAGCTTTGTTAGTTCTTGATTAGTTTGAATTTAGGTATATAAAATTTTATTCATTAAAATTTGCCGATTATTTCCGCAAATACCTGAGCTATGATTTTTTTTTACGTTTAGAAAAATGTGGCAAAAATGTGTAAAAGAATTGGGGTCCATCGTTTCGATTTGATAAGCAAGAAGCAAATAAAGTGAGCTGATTGGTAATATTTAAAAATTTGTTGCACTCTGGTGTAATTGAAGCTGATAAATTCAAAATTTTCCAATTCCTCAAAAAATGTTTGATTGCTTCAAATTTCTTTAGCATGAAGTCAAATTTTTAAAACAACATTTTCGATTCGTACTGATGATGAATGCGCGGAGGTAGGTTTGAAATTCGCTCCTCAAACAGCCCCGTTTTGCATTTAAATGAACTTTTACAACTTGGCAAATAGTCGTTCTACATGAATTATATATTGGAAAAAGCAAACCTCGATTCCGGGTAGTGGTTGTCCTTGCAGCGAATTCAAACGTTGCGTGACGACGACATTTTTCAGTAACAATTGCTCGCGGAGCCCTTCATTGCCATCTGCTGACGATTCCGAGGTTTCCAATAGCTATAAAATAATGATGAAAATAAAAAAATGATTTTTTTTTGAAAAATCGAACCCCAATGAGTTTTTGCTGGATTTTCTCGTTTTGCCTTGTCAAATAGTTGATGGCGACGGCTGTCGATGTGGTGCGAGCGAGAAGAAGCGATGAAATATTCAAAGCCTTTCGAACAAATTTATGAATTTCGCGATTAGTTTCGAAACAAACACACCTGAATGAGGAATAAGTGAGCGTGAGCCGAGATGAGAATTCGAAAAATATTGTTGGCATGAGCGATGTCGACACAATTCTCGACTTCAGAAGGGCTCGCAAAACTCTCAAGCTGAACAACAAATCAATCAACCAAACGGTCTTAAAGGGATATCCGCAATTACCAAATCAATACAAACTGGAGATCCTTTGAAGTTGAATGTCATGCTCAAAGGGCTCAAACCTATCTGAAAATGGTTCGTCGCGTTTCGAAAAAAAGTTCTTAAAGAGTTGTTCTAGCGTAAAATATTATATCTAATATCTGGCGCATACATTGGTAACTTCCGGCGCTTCTTTACACTCGACAATTGTGTCTCCTTCAAATGTGGCAATTCTCGAAATCGAAGCACTAAATGAGTGCTGAAACATGTTGAATGGAGTTGTATTGCACGTCTGAAAACAAAAATCCATCAGAATTTCAGTCAATTTTCGGAAAACCTGCGAAATGAACAATGAAGTATCGCGGGCGCTTAATGTATTGAATCCGATAGTTCGATTTTCAGCACGAAGATAAACAAAGAAATCGCTGACTTTGTGCACTTTTTCACCTAAAAATTGAGCGATTTTGACTATTGGTGGGCGGAAATTTGTTTATGAAAGAAAAATAATGGAATTACTAAAAACGATGCAATCGACTCTTAAATCAATTGATAGATATCAATTGGGATCTATTTGCGAAGCACTTGAACACACACCCACCCAACCGACCAAAAGACACCGCTAGTGACGAGATTTTTAGCGCTAGTCTTCGAACGAAAAGAACGACGAAAAAAAAAACAGACAAAACGAGGTGTCGGCAGGAACACAGAAAAGACCGCCAAAAAAACGAGTCGAATGCTCATGCATTTCTGAGCGTTTTTTTTGCTTGATTTCGTCGTGCTTGCGTCTTTTGGGTGTGGTCTGAAACTCACCGATTGGTACCAGAGTGTCGAGGAGAACCTGACCAGATGACGATGTTGCGATAAGACGTGGTTGCGATTCGTCGAAGTTGTTGAATACTCGCACCTTAAACTTATTATATGGGAATTTTTCTTTTAAAAATGTTACTGTAATGTAATACCTATTGAAAACCTGTGATATATCGTCATTTGATAACAATTTTGAGAAATAAGTCCGAAATAAAATATTCCGTAACCTTATACCACGTTAAGGCATTTATGAAGGATGTTCCGTTAGCTGATTGATTTTATGAAAAATTAAGAACATAATTAACTGCTAAGTGACAGCTGCCCTTAATTATTCGCAAATTGTTTTTGAAATGTTCCATTTCTTATATTGTTGGCGTCAGGCAACTAATATATGGCGTGTAGATTTACGAGCGTTGTCATGGTCTCGCCACGTATTAATGCTTATTTTGTTATTTAACTGTTTGATTTTTCTTGAACAATTTATATTTTTTTGCATTTCTTATGGTTGTAAAAATAAAAATTTCTGAAATTAATCATTAAATGCAAAATAACCAATTTTTCCGTGCGAGACCACGCCCGTAAATCGACCCGCAATACATCTGTTGCCGGACGTCAACTATGAATTTCTATTTTCCATGTGAATTTTTTTGTTCGAACATCTTCCGTTATTCAAAAATGGGAAAATCTCGTTGGGGGAGTAAAAATAGAAAGATTAGCCAGGATTTGCAAATAAAATCGACGAGATAATTAAAGGAAGTTTAACACAATTTGTCAAATGCGAGTCATAGGTAATGGATGCTAATTTTGTTTTTTTTGTTGTTAAAACTGCACGTATAACTCCGCGCACCTTCGCCAATCTTCCATCGAGTTTTTCCCATTTCGATCCATCCGCCGACAACTCGAATAGCTCAGCGTCGATTCTGAAAATCCCCGCGTAATTTGTTTGTTGTCAGGAACAACACAAAACACATCGTGTATTGGCTTGCGGAAGGCACTAGTGTGACGAATATAAATGGGTTTCGCGTCCGGAAAAAAACACACACTCACTCTCGGACTTCTATTAGCTATTCATCAAACTGAATGACAATTCGGACAACAAAAAGTCGAATTTGGCGCCGAAAGGAATCGAACTCTCGACCCCTTTTTGTTTTGTGAATTGCGTTGCAATGCTAATTAATAATAATTATTTTTTTATATTGCTACCTTAAAGAAGATTCATCGGCATTCCAGCATTCCGCCTGCGAGCACGAGCAAGACAGTCGTGTGCCCATTGTTCAGAATTTCGAGAATATTGGCTCTGATTACTCAAATACAATGAATCAAATGCATAGAGCATGGAGGCATGGTTAATTGATGCAGCAGCCTGCAAAAAAAAGATTATAACGGAAACCCTATCAATATATTCTTTCAAGGAAGGCGGCGCGAAAAACAAACAGAAATAATATCGAAATGAAATGAATTGAAGAGTTGGGAGGCGATGAATGCAAAATGAATGAAGGAGAGTCATAGTGAATATGACATCAGTCTTTGTTGAAACTAAACGAAACGTAGTATTGAATTCCCAATGCTGGCAGCATGTGTTCAGTTAGGCGTGAAAAGCTGCCATTGTTTTTATGATTTTTTTGCCAAGCAATTTAGAAAAATTCGCAAAATGACTTTTGTTGGTTGATTAATTATTGTTTCGTTCAAGAAATGCGATGCCTATTAGATACGGTAGCAAGAGAAGTTGTGTAAACACGAGGCGGCAAAAACGCACACCAATTATTCAAATGGGAGATATTCATTGAAGATATTTGCAACCAGTGTGTTGCGTCTCGCGGGATTTTCGATAACTTTCAATCCGACACAAGAAGTTGTGGAAGGAAAGGGCCGCCTTCCGAAAAAAAAGGGCGCCGCAGCCACCCAACGCCGCCGGCCGCGCGCGCACCGCATTTGGTGCATTTTTGATTTAGTGGGTGAAGCGAAACGAAAAACGAAACGAAAAGGGTGCGCGAAATTGGTGGGAAACGCCGTCGGGTGCACATATACACCCAACACCCACCGCCCAAAACAAAAACAATAATAATAATATTTGTGGCGGATTCTGCTCGGGGGCGCAACAAGAGGTCACTGGCTCCCCCAACACACACAAACAAATTCTCCGCCCCCCCATTTTTTTTGACGAGGGTGTCAGAACAAAGCGAGACTAATTTGTGTGTCATTCACGGCTTCCCACCACCAATATTTCGATATATTGGCACCATGTTTCGTGCCCAATTTATGCGTTTTGGCTGGCTGTCAAAAACGTTAATTTCGTTCAATGCATTTTTGATGAGCTCTGTTGGCAGGAAGAAGGGATTAGGTCGTATAAAATTGGGAATATTGGTGGCACACGATGTGCTGTGTGTTGCACCCATTCATTCATTGTAATCGCCTATATATGGAAATTATGGGCAACCGGAAATCTCAAAAACCTTCTTTTTTAGTTTTTTTTTTTCGTCGACACAGAATCCAAACTTCAATCATCATAAAAAAAATGAGCGGGTTGGCATCGCCCGTCGACGCGATGACGACGACGAAATTGGAACAAATTCCCGATCGAATTAGTTAGGCGGGAAAGGCTTGAATACAATTTAATGAAGTGCGAACGCCCTTGAAGAAGTGAACAAGATTGGTGGACGACTTTTTGAAAAGAATAATAATAATAATATGCTTGAGACAGACGGGGCCGGACGTTGGCTTAAAGTGGTAGAAGGAACACTTGATGCGGGAGGATAAAAGCTAGTTTTGTATGTATTGTTGGTAAATTGAAAGTGCCGATTTGGACAACTGAGAGTCGAAAAGGGACAACCCTTTGATGGAAAAGCTCCGAAATTGAGCTCTACTTTGATTATTGCCAATTTTCATCATGTTCTCATCAAAATTATTAATTAATTTTTTCTAGTGACGGTAAATTTCAAATAAATTTCAACAATTTTTGACGCATTCGTATTGTTGGAAAAAAAAAGTTAAATATCTTGAGAATTGTGGACAAGCAGTGGAAAAGCTCAAGGACCATCGTAAAATCGCGGGTCCGGTCACGCATGAATGGCGCTCGAAACGAGAAGCACATGCTACATTTCGAAAGTCGTTCGCCAAAGTGCTTTGACCCAATAAATAATTTATTGTTAATAAGACACGACGACAACGTCTCGCAGGGTTACTGTAAGTGCTGATTTAGTTTTCTTTCTGGAAAGGACTATTTAACAAAATCATAATTGATTTGATATTTATTTAACAAGTCTATATATGGTTTCAATTAGGCCAACACCAAATAGGATAGAAGTGCTACGAAAATCATTGATTTCTCTGCGTTGTGCTGAATTGAACTTTTCACGCCGTTCAACGAATCTAGTGCGGATTTCTTCTGAACATTCAAAACATTTCCCTCGATGGGACAGACTCCAGAAAATCGGCAAATGTCCGCTAGATGATAATAAATTGGGGTGACCAAGTCGACGTTGTTCAACACACTTTCATCGAATACCAATCGATCCCTACAGTGGATTCCTGCAAAAAAAAACAGACAATCCGAATTTTTGTTGGGTACTTTTCTGGTCCCTGACTCAAAAACTATTAAATGATTCATAAATTGAAAACTTTTTTTTTCTTGTGTGAACAAATGAAACGATTTAATACGTATCAAATTTTTCAAAAAATCGGACCTCTGCTTACTGCACCAGTCAAATAAACTCTCGAGTTCGATTTATAGACAACTCCGCTTCCACTGTCGCCTTCGCACGCTAATTGCTTCTTCGTTTCAGAAGCAATGCAAAACCACACATGTTGTGGAAGATTGCAAGAAACTTGCTTAAAATGTTAACGATTAAAATAATTTTCGAAAAACAAGGCGGAATTGCGATGAGTGATGATCACCTTAGCTTTTTCTAATCCTAGTACTCCATACAAATCCTTTGCAAACAACGCTTAAAATTCAAATTGTTTTGTAATAAAATTGAAAATTAAATACGATTTAATCCGTATCCATAAAATCGAAGTTTTTCGTTGAAATGATTTTGTCGAGCTAAATTGTTTGTTTTTTTTTCGGCCAATCATTTTTTAGACATACTGCTCAAACATATTGGATAAATTTCTTTCGTAAATTCGACTTCTCTACTCAATTCGACAATCGCCAAATCATTAATATATCGGTCGTTTCGAAATGACACTGATGTATTGCAAAAGTTTGGAAGAAACACCTGATATTTTTATGTTGATCTCACATAACTTTTTTTTTTGCAATTTACCTGTCGAGCTCTTTTACTCACAAAATTCAAAGCTCTTCCAGTTTTACTGCAATCGTCGGCATGATTGCAAACTGATCCAAATCTTAGTTTCAGTCCGCGCAATGTGCGAAGTGGAACATAGACTCCGCTGAAATTAATTCATATTGATTTTTAAACCATTTTCGAAACACAAATCACTTGTTGTAACACTTTTTTGGATTTAAGGGTCGGGATTCGATGAATTGAACTTGCAAGTTTTTCTTGTCGAAGAAACAATGTGCTGCTGTTATGACATGTCTCGAAGAGATCAAAGTGCCGGAGCATGTGGTCCCTAAAATCTCCTATAATATCTTTTCACCGTCAAAAGTCTTCTACCTCTGCTGTACCTTAAGAATACAGTCCAAGGTGCTTGAGCGAGATTAACTGGTTCGGGATTGAAAACTTTCCGCACGACGTCATCCGACCCTAAGATTTTGATTCTCATTTTTCAAATTGATAATAACTTGTTATTACAGTCCATGTGGGTACCGCAAACATTTTGAAGCAACTTGTTCTCCTCTTCGTTTAAACGTTGACAATTCACCAAAAACGTTAACGAAAGAAATGTGGAAATTCTTATTAAACACATTTTGGATAGTAATGAATATTAGAATTTGAAAAGTTTAAGGTTACACGTTCATTTTTTGAAAAAATATTTTTTTAAACATTAACAATTCCGATTAATTTCTTTTTCAATGGTTTTTTTGATGACCGATTCTTAAGTTTTCTTCGTTTCAAGTTGTTGCTTCAACTACTTTCTCTGGTAATTCATTTCGAATCGAATACGACACATTTGAAACCGAATACGACAAATTTCGGCTCCGAACGTGACCTAATTAGGTTCGAAATTTCTCGTATTAGGTTGTGAAATTATCGTATTCGATTATCTTTGGAATACGTTTCGAATGCAGCCGTATTCGTTTTGAATGCAGCCGTATTCGTTTTGAATGCAGCCGTATTCGTTTTGAATGTAGTCGTATATTTTTCAAATGTAATCGTATTCGGTTTTGAATTGAATTCGATTTGAATCAATTATGGAAGAAAAAGAAAATCGATTAGACAAACAAAATTATTTATTGCAATAAACACAATAACAACCAACAGCAGGAATGAAACAAAAAATATGTATAGCAGGATGTGCGATTTTTTCAATTTATTTCTTCGGAAATACTATTTCGATTATTTGTTTTCGCCATTTTTTGACGAAAAATTTATAACTTGCTTCAATTTCGACATTTCCTTTTCTGGTAAATGAAAATCGATCGAGTTCGAAAATAATTTTCTTTTCAATCGAAATCGATAATACATTAATCTGTTTCGAATTATTTCAAAATTTAAATCGAATACGATTTCAAAATTGAGAATGAAGAATGAACCAATCGATTTCGAAGATTTTTGAATCGAAACAAGTTTTCAAAGCGAATCTAAACAATTTCTCAATCGAATTTCATTTCTTTTTCTATCGAATCAGATTAATTTATATTTTGTTTTTTTGATTTTCATTTAACTACGGAAATTCTAAGCCAACGCAAACCTGATAAACTGATATACAGAAAATTAACTATGGCGCGAGTTCGAGAGCTCCTCCTCAATTCGCAGCCTCCTTGCGCGATTACTAAAAATTTTCCAGTAAAAAAACTATAAAAATGAAATATTGACTAACCATAAGTATTCGATATAATTTTCCGTGATTACTGTAACGGCAATTCGCATCATCTTCTCTTCGGTGTCCGGGATTGATATACAATGTAAAAGTAATTCTGTAAAAATTAAATTATTGAAATATTATAGAATTATAGAAAACTGACCAATAAACGTATTGATTATGTGCGCTTCAATTGCAATATTACCTTTTTGAGGATTTCGGCGTGGCGTATACTTGCATCGAATGTTTTGAGGAATCACCTGTAACTATGAAAATAGTAAAAACATCGAAAATTATTTTTTACCTCGTTCATCCAAATCATAACTGCCTCGTGCACTATTGTTCGCAGATGACGCTTACAGGGACGCATCGACTGAATGATAAGTGAGAAGTTAACCAAATCTTTAAAAAAAAGTTATTTACTGTAACGAATTTCTTTTTACCATTTCCTTCAATGGCCGGCACAAGGGTGTCGTCATAAGAAGCAAGCTTCAGCGGGTCGAACATTGCAAATACCTTGTCCTAAAAATAGTAGGCAATTTATCTGTTTGACGCAATTAAATCACCAAATTCCCGCTATACGACGTCCTATTCGCTGGTTTATTACAAATCTTTTCCACCTAAAAAATTGAATTGATAGAAATTGAAGGAGTGTGTTTTAAACTGCACATAATTAAGTGATCTGAGAAGAATTTCAGAAGTGAATTGCAGTGATTAATTGATATTTGTAAAATATAGATTAACTAACCGAGTATGCGAGAGATTTAATGCAGCATAATGCCGCTTTCTCTGTATCCGTTCCTTTTTTGTATATAGCCTTCAGAAGAGAATCATCGAAGGATATGAGTCCTTGGGCGTGGTCATCGAACTTTTTCTGAATAATGATCATATATTTTTTATTGCTACACGCTTACTTCAGCAATTTCTTTTTCTTCTTTGTTTTCGCTCAGCAACAGGTGCCAACTTCTGTTGCAATTGATATCATCGAATTTGTTGAAACTATTAAAAAATATATTTACATTGAATCATACTGTGGAAAATTGATAAATATAAACGTGCGCGCACGCGAACCGCACGCGCCCGAACGCGAAAAAATCTTGTAAATAGCTGCATTTCGGTGTCTCGCGGCAACAAGGAGTAAGCAACACTACTGGGCATTCATTAGTATTAAATATACTCAGCTCGTCAGCTCGGATATCATACGATATCGTTAACTTTTCGAAACCGACAAAATATTTTTTAAATAGAAAATTTAGGATAAATATGTCGCCGAATCCGGTTAATTAATTTGCGTTCGATTGTAATTCGTATTCGTTTCGATTTTACTGCCAATTCGTATTCGATTCGAAATTTTACGTATACGTTTGTAATACGCGTTCAATTCGTATTCGATTCGAATCGAGTTACCAGTGTTTTTTCGAACGTATACGATTGTAATTCTATCGTATTCGTTTCGGTTTTACTGTCAATCGTATACGATTCGAAATTTTCCGTATACGTTTGTAATACGCGTTCAATTCGTATTCGATTCGAAATGAATTACCAGAGTTGCTCATGGATTTGTTTCATGGATATCAGATCCGTGCAGAATTTTTTTGGTTTGTTTTTTGTATCATTTTAAGAAGAAAAAAATAACACAAAAAGCAATCATATTCAATTTGGCTTATTTCTCCTTAAACAGATTGTGATGTGCCTCTATGTGTATTTATAATATTTAATAAAATATTTATCCACCATCAGTCGCTCTAATCAAATCGTAATATCTGGGAACGGATAGTAATAGTATTTCAAATAAACGCCACGAAAAAAAACACTAATAGAAGTATTTTATAATTATAAATATTAATTAGAGACGAACTTTGATGCAAAAGAACATAGAGGTTTCTGCAAATTACTTTTGAAACCACAACAGTTATCACATGAGGAAGTATGTTCATTTTATTATAGACCAAAAATGGTATATTCTGATAATTAAATTTTTGGATCAATACATTTTACGATGAGTTAAAGGCCCGAGAGTCGAAAAACCCGATTTTTCGGCATCAAAAATGCTCCAATCGGGACCAAAAAGAGTGTTTGGCACGAAAAAATTGGGAAAGAAAAAAGTCAAGATTTCAAATTGTGCGGTTCTTGTGTTGTTAGCCCGCAGCCACTTTTCATGAGATACTGTTTATGGTCCCTTTCGCGGTGGTTTCGCACGGACAAACTAGCTTCTGCTTATTTTGCATGCGATGGCTCATTCAAATATTTTTTACACAGTGATAAAAATACAATAAAATTATAAATTGGTCAAGAAAAAGTAAAAATTTCAAGTGAAAATAATAAAATCTACCCAAATAGTACAAATGATTGCGAAAAAATTCTGTTTGAAACGGGCGCATAAAAATATGGATGCAAAAGAAGATGATGAAAATGTAAAATTGCCGTATCGTAACCGTTTTCTGAATATTTCGTGATCCCGTTTGTATTATTTCGTATCCGATTGTCTTTTACCAGAACAAAGACTATAATCGATATTTTAAAAAAACGAAAGATGTGATGAGCAGGGCAAGCAGTGAGATCTGTTGATCGTTGGATGATTCAGAAATAATTTGCAGTTCAAAGACCTCTCAATAAGATGGACAGACTCGCTAAATAAAGAAGTTTCAATTCTCTTCAGGAAAAAGAGTGATCATCCCGTGGATTCATTTCTCAAGAAATACGCGCCATAGTGCAATGCAGAATTTCGTGGCGTCAACTATGATGCATTGTACGCAAAGGGTATTTTCGGTTAATGCACACTGCTCTTATAATGCGAATTTTTTCGACTGTTCTGTTTGTTCGTGCTTTTTCTCACTTTTGTGATGTAATTTCTTGCGAAATAGAAATCAACCACAATTTTGAAATGCGTTGGCATCTTATATCGTCATCATATTCTTGTGTTCTTGTTGTCATTGAAGAAATACATGCAAAGTTATATTTCATATTTCATCATTTTCAGAAATGTGGCGATTTTGCCGCAAATCGCCTCGTCAGATTCATTATTCTATAAATTCATGCATTAAAAATGCAAACCGTCGCCAATTTTCATTGTCTAGTTTTATTTCAGCAAAAGATGATGTAAGTAATCGCAATGATGCGATATTTAAATATCGTTGTTTTTTTTCAGAAAAACGCGGTACTGAAGCAAAACGAGGTTCTTTATCTTTTAAATAAGGATAAAAGATTTGAAGAGAAATTCATCAACCAAGTCCAGGAAACCATTCGACTGTTTGCACAAAAACCCGGAGACTTCAAAAAGTTTTTCAAGCCAAACAAGGACAAACCAAAAGAAAATTCGACGAAAAGTGAGTCTTCGGGTGGTAAAAAGGATGATCGGAATCCACTTAATTTGTAAGTATCCATGGATTCATTTTTATTAATTTTCCATTATATTTCAGTCCGGGTGGATGGCAACAGATTGCCGTTTCTGTTGGAGTTCTCATAGCATTGTATCTTTTCATGGATTATCAGTCATACAAGGAAATTTCGTGGAAGGAATTTTACAATGAATTTCTTGAGCCGGGAATAGTGGAACGTTTGGAAGTCGTCGATAAGCGATGGGTTCGAGTAATCAGCTCGTCGTCGAAATATCCTGGACAGACGTGCTATTTTAACATCGGAAGTGTAGATAGCTTTGAAAGAAGTCTCGGTGCTGCGCAACATCATTTAGGATATGAGACGGAACGTCAAATTCCGGTTTTGTATAAATCTGAGTTCAATTTGTAAGGAAAACAAGAATGGCATTTCAATATGATCGATTTTCAGCAAACGAGAAGTGCCGAACCTTATTAGCATTGCTTTTCCGCTTCTATTCGGTTATTACATTTATCGAATGCTAAAAGGAGGTGGTGCCGCAGGAGGTAAATCAAGTTTACCCTTGATTATCAAACAGAAAAATGATAACATTGAAGGTGCCGGACGCGCCGGTGGTGGAGGTCTAGGCGGAATGTTTGGCGGATTCGGTCAAAGTACGGCGAGGTTGATCAACAAAGAAGACATCAAAGTCAAATTCTCTGATGTTGCCGGTTGTGAGGAGGCGAAAATCGAGATTATGGAGTTTGTGAACTTCCTGAAGAATCCTCAACAGTACAAAGATCTCGGCGCAAAAATCCCAAAGGCAGCAATTTTAATTTGAAAACGTTTCGATTTTAATAATCTTCTTTTAGGGTGCTATCTTGACGGGACCACCAGGAACCGGCAAAACCCTATTGGCGAAGGCGACGGCTGGTGAAGCCAACGTTCCGTTCATTACGGTATCGGGATCAGAATTTTTGGAAATGTTCGTCGGTGTGGGACCTGCGAGAGTTCGTGATATGTTTGCGATGGCTCGCAAAAACTCGCCTTGTATTCTTTTCATCGACGAAATTGATGCCGTCGGTCGAAAACGTGGCGGAAAAGGAGGAATGGGTGGACATTCGGAGCAAGAGAACACACTCAACCAGCTCCTCGTCGAAATGGATGGTTTGTTTCGACTTCGTACTTAGCAAAAAAAAAACAATTTTGCTCAAGGATTTACCACGGATGAGTCGTCAGTTATCGTGATTGCTGCAACAAATCGCGTCGACATTCTCGATTCTGCTCTTCTTCGTCCTGGTCGTTTCGATCGACAAATCTACGTGCCTGTGCCTGATATCAAGGGACGGGCTTCCATTTTCCGTGTGCATTTGGGACCATTGAGAACATCGTTGGACAAGACGGAACTTTCGCGTAAACTTGCCGCCCATACTCCTGGATTTTCAGGTTTTTTTTTAAATTTTTTGTGAATATATTTTTCCAGTTCCCCTTTTCTCTAATCAATTCTGAATTTCTAGGTGCTGACATTTCGAATGTATGTAATGAAGCCGCTCTTATTGCTGCCCGAGACGCCAACAACGAAATTGGAGCCAAGCATTTTGAGCAAGCCATCGAACGTGTTGTAGCCGGAATGGAGAAGAAGACACAGGTCCTTCAGCAGGAGGAAAAGAAGACTGTCGCTTATCATGAAGCTGGACATGCGATCGCTGGATGGTTCTTGCAACACGCTGATCCGCTCTTGAAGGTTTACCGAAAATCATTTTTATTTTGATTTTTCAATTTCTAGGTGTCAATCATTCCACGCGGTAAAGGACTTGGATATGCGCAATATTTGCCAAAAGAACAATATTTGTATTCAAAAGAGCAACTTCTCGACAGGTTTTATTTGAATTTTTCAATAAAAAATGATTACGAAATGAAATTGAATAATATAAAAGAGTTTTATTACGTCAATATTGATCATCTTTGCAGAATGTGTATGACGATGGGCGGCCGAGTTTCCGAAGAAATCTTTTTTGGGCGAATCACAACGGGAGCACAGGATGATTTACAAAAAGTGACACAAATGGCGTATTCTCAGGTATATTTATTGCACAATTTGTAGGAAATCGATTTAAATTGCAATTGAATGGAGTTTTTTTTTTTAAGTATGTAAAGAATCGGGGGATTCTGAAAATTTCTTTCATTTTATTTGATCTAGTCGATGAAGGATACCTTTTAATCAAGAATTGGTGTCTTCTTGTCCATTGCTTCGGTGAGACCTTCGCAAAATGTTGAAGCGATTCCGGTGTCGGGATCGATTTGGCATTTGCACGGCACAGGCAGCGCAAATGTAGTAGCAATGAGAATAATAGCGATTAGGAGGACGTGAATCGCGAATCGCATTCTTGTGCGGAATCGAACGATATCAAATGCGAAACATAACCCCCAAGCAGCGATTTGTTGTGGTTTTCGTGGCGAGAAACGCAATCGAATTGAAGAAACGCAGGATGTTGCGGAAAACGCGGCATGTGCTCATCAGGGGAAGAGCCCGACTGCAAAAATGATCGTTTTTCGTTTATATTTGTGTTTTGTTTTTCGATTGGATGTGTCATCGCCTCTTTTTTTTTAATAGTCGAATGATGAGTGCAAAGTTCAATTTGTCATGAGATTTTCGAATGAAGAAGCGTTCTTATAGGAGTGAGTCACACTGAATCGTAAAGATTTTTAAAAATATACTTTAAAATTTTTCAAATAAAAAAAACCATTTCAAGCCTAAAATTCATTTGCCAATGTATAGTCGGCGTCCGGCGACTGATGTACGCGGGTAGATTTACGCGGATGCTCCTTGAAAAGGTCTCGCCACGCGTGAACGCTTATTTTGCTGTTTTCGAACTGCTTCAGTTTTCTTAATGAGTTTCGCATTTCCTTGAATTTCCAACGTCATTCTATTAAAAAATTTTTCGAATCGGTCCATAAAATTTGAAATAACCTGTTAGTCCTTGCGAGACCATTTCGAAAGACGCATTCCCGTAAATCTAACCGCGTACAGCAGTCGCCCTACTTTACTATTCCTTGAAAAGGATTGTTCTAGAATTCAAGTTTAATCACAATTTTGATTGATAGTATTATTGCTTGAAATGTTTGAAATTTGCTCGAATAATTTATTAAAATAACAAAACCATTAAAAAGAAAAATAAAATCCCACAAAGTTGGAATACAACTTATAAATTATGAAGAATACTAAACAATAACTTAAGAATTGCGAATTTACTTATTCGAAGTAACGTATCCTTGTTGTTGCGGCTGTGGCTGCGGCTGTGGTTGTTGTGGGACGGCGACATATCCTCCATTGCTGACGATCGGGCGAGTGTTGATCGGTTGCGGGTAGACCGTCTGACGTGGTTGTTGAGTTTGGAGAGGAATTTCAAATGTGTATTGAATTGGTGGAATTTGGTTCTAAAATGAATCTTCTTTTTTAGTAATTCGGCGAGTTTTCTTACGCGAATCGTCTCTCCGAAGATTGTTGGAACGAAGGTGGTTGAATCGATTGGGCTCAATTTGAAATTATTTCCGGTTCTCTCCTTGATTTGCTCCACAATTTTACTAATAAATTTATCGAGTTCGCTGGACGAGATTTCGGACTCCAATTTTCCTTTCTTAATAGCAAGAAGGAAGGCCTTGGCGATTTCTTCATCAGTCTTCGACGACGAAAATATGTTTTTGTGTCTCAGAGCATACTTTTCGAAATCGGTTAGCTGATGGTTATTTCCAAATATGTTGCTCACGCTGTTCGTCTTGCACGTCGCATGGCATTCCTTGTTAAGCTTCACAAGCTCGTCGTAGCTTCTGAAAATGTCCAGAAATTAGAATTGGATGTAAAAATGAACGTTATATCGCATACTTTTCGCAAGCCTTTTTCGTTTGCTCGAGAAGTTCGGTGTCGCTCTTTGCGGTAGTTGCAGCATTGGCAAAATAGGCGGCGAGAAGCGCTGAGACGGTGATGGTGGCGAACAAATGCATGTTGAAGTGAACGATGTTGTAACAAGTCGTCGTGAGCACCTTTTATAGTCTTGAACATATCAAAATGGGGAGGAGACTGTTTGGGTGGTACTTATTGTACAGAGTAGAACCATTGTGCTCGATGAGTCAGTTACGAATAACGTAGTACGACGAGTTAGGGTGTGACGGCCAGCACCATTGAAACAATTGTTGCCAGCATCCTGGTCAAGCGTGATTTCGATTTTAATACCGAACTCACAAAAGCCGTACGCTGTCCATTGTTAAGAAAAAAGTAATATTTTGTGAATAGCTGCAAATTCGATGGATGTTATTTAAATAATAATAAAGTAATAAACTAAATGAGCAATGCGCGATAAAAACGAAATTCAAAATTTGAAGATTTCCTCGTTCGAGCTACAACGTTTTTGACGAATTGGATTTTTTTCTGAAAAATATTAATATGAAGCACAACGCAATTATATCGATTGCCTATTTTTTTTAGTATTTCTTTAATGTGAAACAGTTTTTGGCTATTTCAGGTTGTTAAATATGGAATGAGCGAGAAAGTTGGACCATTGTCGTTTGATACACCTGCACCTGGTGAAATGTCATTCGACAAGCCATATTCTGAAGCTACCGCGCAGCTCATCGATCAGGAAGTTCGCGATATGGTCCAGAATGCGTTGAAACGTACGAGAGAGTTGCTATTGGAAAAGAGAAGCGATATCGAAAAGGTATACCGCGTTTAATAATTATAATTATAACCAGTTATTATTGAATTATCGCTTTAAAGGTAGCCCTTCGCCTACTGGAAAAGGAAGTTCTTTCACGAGAGGATTTAGTAGAATTGGTTGGAAAACGGCCGTTTGTTGAAAAGAACACGTATGAGGAAATGGTGACAGGAACTGGAGGTTGGATCCATCTGCATATGATCGTTGCTTGATCAATGGATTCCATTTTTGCAGGTCTTGATGAAGACACACAATTGCCAAAAGGTCTCGAAAGCTGGAATAAGGAAAAATCAACACCTGGAAAGATTGATGAGAAGAATTAGACGAATTTGTACAATTTAGTTTGTGTGTTGTTGGATGGATCTCGATTGACCATGCTGTTCGAACTTTATATCTTCCCCTTCCCCTAAAATCGTATATTATGTTCAATTCGCTTGTTTCTTTTAGGAATTTTATAGAATAGATTTTTAAACCACAGGTAAACACTTTTATTATTTTTTTTTCGTTCTTCTCGAGTTTTTGTTCATAATTTATCGGTTATTGCGAGAAACAATAAATTGATTTTTTTTCTCATTTGAATATTCATCGAAATTGTTTAATATGGCATTTCGTTTGTCTTTTTGTACCTTTATGCAATGCTTCTCATATGCAATCCCATTCTTTTTGTTTCAGAATGGGAGGTCGTGGACGAGGTGGTGGAGCCGCTGGCACAACGATGCGCAATGTGGCGAATGCTCTCGGTATTGCTCGGCACGAAATGTCACGAATGGCTCAACAGCAGCAGAAGCTCGAACCTCCTCCTCTTTATCCAGTACGCTCAATTTTATCTAGAACTCGTCTAATTTGTTGCTCATCAGAAAGTCCAACGCGATCCGATTCCATTGGAAATGACGTCTGATATGGTTTACGTGTCACGGCTGAAAATGGAATTGGACCAGCGATTGCGAGATTCGCCGTATTTCATTGAGGCCGAAAAGAAAAATGATGTGAAGCGATATCTCGACAAATATTCGATTGTGAAACGAGAAAAATTAGAATTAGGTGACAAAATATTTTTCGAAAATTATTTAAACATCGACGTCATCAGACATGTCTTGTATGCCAGCGGAACTTTCATGGAGGCGGAATCCGATGAAGAAATCTGAACCCAGTGCAAAACGGCGAAAAATCGATAATTCGGATGATACAGTGATTCGCGAGAAGCTGACGAAATTAGAAGAGAAAGAAGGACAAATCAATGAGGATGATGATGAAGAAAAACGGAATGATGATGATGATGATGGAAGCGAAAAATCGGCAGTTGACGATGCTGAAAATGCACTTTCCGATGATGATTATCAAGAAGAAGACAATGATTATATATCGAATTATTTCGATAATGGTGAAGGTTATGGTGATGCTGGAAGTGATGATAATATGGATGGAGACGAATATTAGAATTATTCCCTTTTGACCAATTACATTTGTAAATTCTAAATTCCATTAAAGGCCTTATGAGACCGGCACAACATTTTCAACAGTTGTCAATGTTTTAAATATAAATAAGAATTCATTCAGATTTTTTTGAACTTTCACTAATTATTTTTATAGGAGTCATTTTTAGCCTATTTCCTTTTTTTCTTCATACGGGCCCATTTTTTGTTATTCGCTTTTTGTTGGTTTTGTTGCATTGTTGAATAAATTGTTATACTATTTTACGGTTTATTTTAACCCATTATGGGTATGCGCCTTCCCCTTTTTTCTTTGGTGCAAACATGCTCTATTGCACATTACCGCCATGTTCAAATTTTCGCCAAATTTTCGCGCAAAATGGTGTTTTGCAAAAATATTTACAATTAAAATTTAAAACAATAATGTCTGTGATTATTCTTAATCTAATGCCTCTGGAATTGTGTTATTATTCGTTATTTCCAAAAAATAAGGAATTATTTGCGTATTCTTTGTAATATCTGGATTGTCATGAGAAAAATTTCAGATACCATATACTGACAAAACTATTAACAATTTCTTCGCATTATGGGAATTAAAGGACTTTCACAAGTTATTGCGGATAATGCACCAACTGCAATCAAAATTAATGAAATCAAGGCATTTTTTGGTCGAAAGGTAACTTGAGTGAGATGTAAATCGATTTGCTCTATTCACGGATCTGATTTATTTTCGATTTAAGGTCGCAATTGATGCATCAATGTGTCTTTACCAGTTTTTGATTGCTGTTCGTCAGGATGGATCTCAATTGCAAAGCGAAGATGGTGAGACGACGAGTCATTTGATGGGAATGTTTTATCGTACCATTCGAATGATTGATAATGGAATTAAAGTAGCGGTTTTTTGTATTCCATTATCATTAAATTTGTTTTTTTCAGCCAGTCTATGTTTTCGACGGAAAACCGCCAGATATGAAAAGTGGTGAGCTTGAAAAACGAACCGAACGACGTGCGGACGCTGAAAAGGCGTTGACGGAAGCGAAAGAAAAAGGCGATTCCAAGGAAGTTGAGAAATTCGAGCGGCGATTGGTGAAAGTGACGAAGCAGCAAAATGAGGAAGTTAAAAAATTGCTCTCGCTTATGGGGGTCCCTATTGTCGAAGCTCCATGTGAAGCTGAAGCTCAATGTGCAAGACTTGTTAAATCTGGAAAGGTTTGATTGAATTCTTCACGTTAATTGTATAATTGATCAAATAAGGTTTATGGTACTGCCACTGAAGATATGGATGCTCTCACATTTGGATCAACTGTCCTTCTTCGTCATATGCTCTACTCCGAAGCAAAAAAAATGCCAATAAAGGTAAAAGTAGTGATTTATTTTTAAATTAAGGTGTAGTAATTTCAAAAAGTTGCGTTTATATATAAACAAAATGACAAAAAAAATCAATAAGAGAAATTTTTATTCTTTTTAAGATAGTTGTTGTAATTATGACTTTTGAAGTTAATCGCCATTTAATTTATACATATATATTTGCACGTTGATAATTTTAATTAATTTTGAAACTATTCGCATAATTCAGGAGATCACTCTTTCCCGTGTTCTTGAAGAAATGCACCTCAGTGAAGATCAATTCATTGATATGTGTATATTGCTTGGATGCGATTATTGTGGAACAATTCGTGTAAAAATTGATTTTGTTTTTCAAACAGAGATTTCTTTTCTATTTTTTCAGGGAATTGGACCAAAAAAAGCTGTCGAATTAATCAAGCAACATCATGACATTGAAACAATTTTGGAAAATATTGATCAAACGGCAAGTTTTGCATTTCTGAGTTTAGATTGAAATAATTTTGTCTTTTTTAGAAATATCCCCCACCAGAAAATTGGCCGTATAAGCGTGCTCGTGAACTGTTCAAGGAACCTGAAGTAATGAATCCAGATGAAATTAATGTATGTTGCGGTTTTCGGTGACTTTTCACGAAATGAAATATATTTTCAGTTGGTTTGGAAAGAGCCTGATGTCGAAGGAGTTGTCGCATTCATGTGCGGAGAGAAGAACTTCAAGTAGAACAATTTTAATATACACAATAATTTTTGATTCTTACAGTGAGGAACGTATCCGATCTGCGCTGACACGAATGCAGAAAAGCCGAAATGCTGGAACACAGGTAGATCAAATAAATGGAATCCGATTGCATTCTCATATTCAGGGTCGTATTGATTCGTTCTTCAACGTCTCCGGACAGGTGAAATGCATTACCGCCGCGAAACGAAAGGCAATGGAGGAAGACAAGAAGGCGAAAGGCAAAAAGTCGGCTGGACCGCCAAAAAAACGTGCAAAATAATAAAACACGAAACGTTTTCATTATTTATTTATCATACAACGCATAAATCGAACCGGAAAAGAATAAATACAAAACAGTACGATCGAATTATTTATGGAGCAATTAAAAAAAAAACAGGAAACAACCATTTTTCTTCATTTATTTTCGATTTCGTTTTTTTTTTTCAACGAAACATGAATCTATATGATACATTTAAAAACAATTATGTGCAATTTTTTGAACGGAAGACAAGAAATCGAAAGACAAAAAAGTCGTCTGGAAACGTGCAAAATAATAACACACGAATCGATTTCATTATTTATTCATCACACAACACATAAATTGAACCGAAGAAAATAAAGAAAAAAAAAGATATAGAATAAATATATAAATGATAGACACTTTATACACAAATGTGGCAGAAATGAAATTAATTCCTGGACGCTAACAGGTTCAGTTAATTCAAGAAATGTATTAAAACAGTATCAGTGAGGAAGACAAATAATGAGTTTTTGTTTCTGCTTGTTGCGAAAGACTTGTTTCTGCACAAGCATCGATTTTTCAGAAACCAATTTCCGACGTGTTAATCGAGGAATGTGAATCACACATTGAAAAAGAAAACATTAAGGCCATGTTCCAAATTGGACACTATTTCTTGTTATTACTATCCCAATGATATTTCGGGTTCGAACACAAGAACTAAACAAAAAGGTAGTTGCTTTTGCATTTTCAATTTAAGGAACTGCACGGAACAAAGATTCGAATTCACATCGATTTAAAATCGATATTGTCGGCGTCGCGCGATTTCGCAAAAATGGCTAAATGCCAACAAATTATGGTATAGGTCTTGGTGCAAAACTGAATGTGTAGATTAACGGGCTAAACATAATAAAATGTTAAAGGCGCACCCGACTCACAAAGACCGATTCCATAGTTTTCTGGCATTTGGCCAATTTTCTGTAGTCGCCCGACGTCGACAATACATTACTTCAAAAAATTTTTAAGAAAATTGTAGTATTAATGACTTGCATAAAAAATAAGAAACGAATAATAGTTTGTTGGCTACCCGAGTGTTTCACTATCACCGAATTCTATTAGCCGTCTCCTTTTGGTGGCGTGTACCAGCCGGACTTATTGTGGATTTGAACGAGTGACTTGAACGATTGTTGAGCACGAAGAAGTGAATAAGGCGGCGCAGTCTGCTTAAAAAGAAGTTGATTTGATGCCGTTTACAATAAATACGGAAATCACCTTGTGATCGAAAGTGATACGCGCTTTTCCTTTGACTAACGTGGCCGCGATTTGAAGAATAATGCTTTCAACAGAATATGCCGAAGACCAGCCATTTTTTGTTAGTAATTCCATGCAAATGGCCCCGCCGCTAAGAACGAAACCATTGGTGATCTAAACTCAATATATCAAACCACAACTCAATCAGAAATCCCTTTAACTCACGATTGGAGCAACGAGGCGCACAAACGGTGGATCGAATGGGAATTGATCATTGAACATAAAATGAAACAGCAAATGGTCTTGTTTGTGCTCACTCTTGAGAACTTGCATATCTGCGTAAAGTAAGCTATCCTCGTCGACCTGTAACGAATACTTATTATGATAAATAATAATTACCTTTAAAAAAAGACCTTGTTCAATTTAATCCACCATTCATACAAATTATCCATTTCTCCAAGCTCAAACGAATAAATTCCCGATTTGAAATGTTCACTGCGATAAATATCGCGAATCTCTTTCATAAGACGATCAGTTGCCGTCACTGATCCTTTGACTTTGCCATCTAAATGCTGTTGGCGATTGACGCGCGAAACCTTATCGAGCATATCCAATCCTTCTTTTGGAACCCCTTCATCCTGACTACTTCGTGGCTCTTCCTCGGCCATTTGAACAAGCTAAAATCTCAAAAATAAATTACAGTGTGCTATAAAGTATTCCCACTTCATCTTCCTCGTTCTCGTCGCCAACACCCATTTCATCATCTTCCATTTCGCTATCACCATTATTAAAATCATCCAGCATCTGCTAAATCAGTTCAATTTATTCGATCGATTCATTCAACAGCAACCTCATCATCCTCAGTTTCGTCGCCAACATCGCTTCCTTGTCCCTCGTCGACATCTTCTCTTGGCGGTGGTGCAATGTGTGGCAGCTCAGCCGGTGTTGACACATTATAATAGGCGCAGAGTTCCGAAATGAGACGATGCACTTGATGAAGAATATTTGTAGATTCGGTTGTTTCTGTGAGACGCTGAAGTGCGGCACCGACTGCTGGAACATCGTCCGATTCCGAGAACCAAATTGGTGGTTGACGTGGATAGTTTTCCTGCAAAATTGATTTCAACTTTAATTAAAAGTAGAACTAATCCGACGTTTGAAAAATAAGTTATTTGAGGAGATAACAAAATGAATCTTCTTATTCACTAAAAAATATTCCAAGTCGATTGACAATTCGCTGAAGGAATCTCACAAATCCAATTTTCTTCTATATACTATTCGATTTAAGATTATATGAGTTCTAACTAAATTTAAGCGAACATTTTGTGGCGGCAGAGACAAAGCTCTACATTTAAGATTTTTTAATAACCAAATTCATATCCGATTTACCTGAATATTTGCATTAATAATAATGGATCTTCCATTAGAGTCTATAAACTTCATTGTGACTTCATCGACAGAAGCATTGATAACCTGTAGAGGATTGAAGCATATTTTGAAAGAGTTCGACGCTTCTACCTGGAATCTTTGATGCTGCTTCGGGAAGATGCTTTCGAGCACCACGAGGTCCTCTTTCAGCTTACGAAGACACGCCATCAAGTCCAAAAACCTAGAAAATGTGTTAAGATTTATAAATTTTCTTGAAAAATCGTCGAAGAAAATTGCGGCCAATTTTATTCATAAACGAGACAACGAGAGGCATCAAAAATGCGAGAGACACACAAAACGCAACGAAAATCGATGATGCGAAGGCTGTGCGCGCGCTTGTCATAGTGAGAGAAGAGCGAGCGAATAGGCGGAGAAATGAGAATGGAATACGAAAAAACACTGGCAATTGATGGTGAAAGAGAAAAAGATCGAAAAAAAAACTCGTCCTCGTTGCGATTTGCCGAGGCCGATGAATTGCCGCCCAGACAATACGGCTCAATTTTAAACGAGCATGATACGTCACGAGTACACGCGTACTGTGTCTCTTCGACGCGTAGCTCGAAAATGTGGGAAAAAAATCGAATGAAGGTCATAAAACATATAATAAAAATGTATCAAAACGTGAGCAATTTGGTATGTCTTTAGCATTTTCATAATAAAAGTACCGCTTATGACATACTGTTAACTATGCGCGTATTTTATTTAGTTTAAAAACCAACAATTTTACTTGTCAAAACTTGATTTTACGAAAGGTCAAAAATTACGTCTTTTCAAATCATATTAGCCATTTTAGGCCGAGAAACTTGTTTTTTTTTTTGCCTCCTGTCTGTCACGTATTGCGGAATGATAACCCTCAACTAATAATAATTTTTATTATTTCACATGACGTATTTCTTAATAGGATGTCTGTTAAATTCAGTTCCTTAAAAATATAAGTCAGCTGTTCAATGAAATGAACTAATAGTATAGTTTTGAAAACGTTTAGTTGGCGAATGTTTCGAGGAATTTTTTGATAACGTTTTGTATAGGAGCGATAAAAAAATCGTAAAACGAAAAAAACCATATTGCGAAAAACCGATTTGTATTCGAATTATTTCACCAAAACAATTATTTTTCAATTTAGATTTTTCTGAAACGCCTACAATAATGCATCCATGAAAATTGAAGAACGACAAACCTGAATTTACACTACTCCAGAAAACTATGATTTTCCAGAAATATAGTTTAGCAAGTGTATGAAACAAGAATTGCTAAGATGAAAATTGAAAAAGGCTGTTTGCACTGGCAGGCGGCTGCGACGCGGTCGCTCAATTGATTTTCTAAGTCGACAGTGCTACACGTGCCGGGGAATGCTGGTCTATGCCAATCGCGCATTCTTACGGGTTACAAAAAAGAATAAATGGACTGAAGTTGCGCATGAAATAATGGTTGGATTAAAATCTGGTTAGTCAATCGATAATATCGGATAGTGGGTCATTTCGAACCATTTGATATGGAATTTGATATCAACAGACCTGACGAATTAATGATGATTCGAAATAAGTGGTGACTGTCTTACGGAAAACCGGGGCATACTTGTCCTCAAGTCGTACTCTGCACAAGGAACGGAGTAGGCACCGTCGTGACCGTTTGTCATCGGACACGACGACTATCGCGGTCATAATCTTTGAACGCATTTGTTTTGAACGGTTCCAATATCTGATGAATGCGAAAGAACAACAAGCAATGAGAAAAGTAGGCATATCAAAAGTTATAATGACTTCCGAAGGGTTTGCGAATCGATTCGCAGACGAGCGTTGTTTTAGAAGTTAATAAAACCGCAAAAGAGGATTCTATCGAGTAATACCATGGAAACCGCGACGACATCAAGTCAAGCGCAACGTCGTTTTATGAAATAAGCAATCCAGCGTGCGTCGAAAAGCGAAAGACAACAAAAGCGAAAGAGATGGACGGAGGAAAAGAAATTGGGGCGTGAATTCAGCCGCATTTCCGCAATAGAAACTGTTCGGTGTTTGCAGAATTAGCAACCGTACCATTGGAAAGATTTGTTTAATTTATAGAAAAGAAAAATCACAATGTCACAAGCAAATAGGCGAATTAATAGAACAAAGACCGTGAGTGTAATGCAAATGGTAACAATATTCAAAAATCTGAAAGTCCAAATATGCTAACTACTCGTAACAAAATGGCTATAATGGCTTGTAAGTATTTTAGTACATAAATGACAAAAATCTTGATTATGCTCTTAATGGAATTGAATACTTTGGGAAATTTGGCTAAAAACTTCTTCTTGGTCCTTAATAAACTCAAATATACGAATATTTACATCAATTACTGTAGATATGAACGAATCCTTGTATCTCCAATTCAAGTGAGCTTCTGCAGTAGTACATTTTCCCATGTTAAACGGCGATTCGTAAACAATTGGTGAGTGCCAAGCAGCGAAAATTCTCTTGTCAAGTCGCCTAAAAGTATCGGAATTAATTATGGAGAGCAAACATTTCTTTCTCTCTTTACTTTTCTTGCCATCCATGCAATATGAAATCTTCTTGAGACCAAATTGAATTGGATAACCAACCGTCACGAGCCCAAGAGAATCTTCCCTGAATTCAAAAAAAAAAATTAATAACTACAGCGATATTAATACCTTTTCGAGAATTAAAATCTTCTTTAATCTTGCTGATTTCAATATTTTCTGAATACAAACTGTATAAATTGTCAATGATTTATAATCAATTGATGTTTTCCAATATTTTTCTTCGCAAAATTCTCTTTGTGATTTCCTTTCAGGAATGAAATATTCGACGATCACACTCTAAAAATGGAGCTATATTAGATGAAATATTTAAACGTTTACATGAATTGCTCCGTTATCGCTTCCGTGAAAACTATTCGGTAATTTGGACTCATAATTCGCCCAGAAATTGAGAAAATTCCTAGAGTTGACATTATTTCGCGCCAAATATGAACCGGCCATCACCTCTTGATTCATTATTCGATTATAAAAAACGAAATCTGTCTGGAAAGATTTTAATTCGAAAAATGGAAATTAGAATCGAATACGTACATAATTATCTTTGGGAATATATTTTTCAATAAGGTTGTTCGGATTGATGACCCCCATGTCAGCATCGAGAAACAGAATCCACGAATTCTTCGAAGATTCCATCAACTTCGCCAATGCGCAATGGCGGCGGAACATAAACTGGAATTTTTCATTTTTTTTTCAAAATCTAAAAATCTATTTCAACTATATTTATTTGTCAAACGCTTGATTCATCATTGCATTTTTTGTTTTCTAACAACATCAGCCACCATTCAAGAATTTTTTTTTGGTTAGATGTAACAAAATATGACAATATTTTTATAAATTTCAGAAAACTTACATCTTTTTGTGTGCACTTTTCCGCCAATTCTTTCGTATTTTTTACATGTGCGATCATTAAATCATAATCGAAATATTTCGCGTAACATTTGACTGAATCCAATGCCATTCGGTACTTCTCCTCATCTTCTCGTGTTTCCAAAATAATATAAATTCCAATATCGATTTGATTTTCTGAAATATCAAAAAAAAAACCAATTCATTTTTGTACCATTCAAAAACCTCTTTTTACAGTTATTGGAATAAAAACCTCATTTCGATACTGATTTGCAACAAAATTCGAAACTTTTCCAATATTAATTTCTTCGACGACTAGAAGAAAAATCAGAAAAACAGAAATAATGCAAGCACAAAAGTATCGTTGATTCGTTTTCATAAGAATATCATTCAAACTGAAATTTTTTTTTTAATTTTCCCAAACGGAAAACGATATTTTTATCAAGAAGAAACCTGCGTTGAAAAATGAAACAATTTACAATTAAATCGTAAAATTTTTTTATATTTGAACATAAAAAATCGAATAAAATTGAAAGAAAATCACAACCAAGACTACAAATTTTTTTATAAACACATTAGTTTTCTACATTCTGGATTAGTAAGCTTCGTTTCAAATGGAAAACCTTTTTTTAGGAATCTGATTTAAAATTTTCATTCGAAACAAAGACTAGTTGGGTAAATTTTACAAGAATACAAGTGTTGCTTCTGACACAGTCAAACTTATCAACAGGTATCGCATAATATACAACAGAAATTAATCAAGTGAGTAAAAATTTGGCGAAAATTCGTTGCTTAAATGCTTATTGGCTTATCTCTAACGTTTTTCTGCACAAATTCGGTGAATGTTCGCAAGAATTTCGGGTATTCCTTCTTGTAAACATGTCGAAGGGCAGATGTTGGAACCCAACCGCCAGGATGCACTGAAATCATCATATTTTTATGTTTTAGCATAATCGCATCGCTATTAGGCCACAATGTAGTCTACATCAATGCAAACAACTATTTATTTTGGCCGATTAAAAAAAGTGTCATAATCTTTTCTAACACACAAACATAAGGCTACAAAAAATGTTCGTTTCAAGACCATTGAATTTTCTTTGAAGTGTTTTGATGGGCCCAGAAAATTACCTTGCGAAACATAAATGACGTTACAAGTCACATCGTCTCTGCTAAGTGGCCGATCGACATGAGGATCCTTGACAATTGTCTCGCAAATCATAGAAACCGTAAGTCCTACTCGAACAGATGAAGAAGATGCAAGCTGAAACGGCGAAAATTAAGATACGGCCAATAAACATTACGAACCGGAACATCTGGCCTCTTCACATCGCGATTGCAAACGATGTACAAATCGTGGGCTCCGTCTCGTTTGTGCTCGTCGACACGTCGAATATGTGAAACGAACAGAGATTCTCTTGGAGCTGCAGGCCACACCTTCAAATCAATTTATATCATTCAATTATTATTTTCATACAATTCACACCGTTTTGTGTTTTTGATGAAGCACAACCGCATCGGGACTGATCTGCTCAACAACGCTCATCGATTCCAAAGTATGATCCCATTGCAATTTATATCGAGCATCGAAGAAGTAGTGCATAAACTCAAGAGCAGTGACACCCTGAAGAAATGCAATTCGAAAATAATAATTAAAAAAAAAAATAGTAGAATGAAACCTTCACACAGTGAACTGCTTTGAGTGGATCTACAGGAACGCCGCCTTCATCTTCAATTTGCCGAGTATACATACGCATCGGACCATCTTCAGCGAAGAGTGACCAAACGTTATCCTCAACTCCAGCGAGAGCATATCTAATGAGAATATTTCAAATATTCAATATGTTATTCCCAATCAATACCTTAACTGTTCCATTGCCAATTTATCGATGGTGTCGAAAAGATGATGATCTCTGCTGACTACCAAGTCATCATAATGTCCAGTATGAAGAGTTTCACTCTGAATTAATTTCATCATTTCAGTTTCAAACGATTGGATACCTTTCGGAACATATTTCGTTTTGGTAATTCTTGAACAGCCTTCTCTTCTTTACGTTTCTCATTCTCCACAACACTATTTGATCTACCAGCTTCGTCATATTCATCAGCATCAAAGAATTCATCACAATCACTAGTCTGAAGCACGTTTGAAAATGTTGTTTGTAATTGGAAAACCTACCACGTCAACATCAGGTCTTGAAGCGATGACAGTCGACGTTGTTGTCATAATCGAAGAGTTCCCATCTGAAGAATATCCGCCTCGAGAGATTGATTCACGCCGATTTTCGCATTGTGATACGCTTTTTGTCAAATGCAAAGGTTCTCGTGGTGGCGGAGAACTACGAGATGTTTCGGGAATTACAACCTGAACCCAATTACTCAGAGGATTTCCCAAATTCAAATCGTACCTTCGCAGATTTGACCATGTCAATAATATGATTGATATTAACTATTAATGCGAGGTGAGTGGCTTTAACGGAAAGAATTGTTGGTTGAGGAACAATGCAACTCGCACCGCCTTGCTCCAGAAGGCGCTCGACAGAAGTCATCTGAAGTATAAGCTTTGGTTGTGAAAAAATGAGAAATACGAAAAAAAACCAACTTGATCTTTACACATTGTTCTGTAAGCTTCGAGTTCGGAGAGTTTCGAAGCGAAAAGTTTCGTATCGTCCTAAAAATATCATTTTGGAGAATTGTTGCAAAAAAGCTTCTTTAACAAATGCAATTTTCGAGCTAATTCAAAGATTAATTTTTAAAGTGTGAATTTTTGACACCTACTCCGGGTAGTTTGCAAATTGAACCCACCCTAAAGCTATACAGGGCGTTCGTTTTGTATTTCTTTGCGGATGTAACATTTGTATCCGTGTAAAATCAAACAACGTGATCGTACCTCATTTTTTGCAATATTGACCGATGATTCTGAAGGGTTCCTCGAATGACTTTTAGTGCTGGTACTACTATAATCTGAGTCGTTTTGAACCTAAACACTTTGGTTACTGTCACACTACAAACAAACATGCAAACACGTACAGTTTCCCGAACAATCGACCGCATCCACAACAATTTCGAAGCCGCATTTTCCGCTTTTAGGTACCACGTCACATTTTCGCCCATCGATATTGAAAATTCGCATTCGTCGAATTCATGAGCCTACAAAGAAGGATGAAAACACCAAAATGATTATCATGAAAAATACCGTTATAATTGCATTTTTGAGATAAATGCTTCCTCTACATCCAACAGGTGCTTCAGACTTTGATTTGTAATACATTAAATTTCCTTCGCGAATCTCGAAATATCGATCTTGCCATCCGCCAACATAGTTCGTCCATTTTTTCAGAACACCATTCGTCGGTAATACACTGAAAGAAATATGTAAAATTCAAATTCAAAAAAAAAACATCGCAAATTCACCTTTTGCACATTTTTCAAAGAATTGAAATTATTTCCCCTAGCAACAAATGCTTTAAAATTAAATTGTCATGGTGAAGGAAAATTATTTCTCTCTGTTTTGTGATTAATAATAAGACAATGTTAATTTCGTATTTTTTGAAATCAACGAAAAAAATTGATCAAAGCGATTTGGTCTCGTAACAGTTTTCGATTTGATTGCCTATCAACCATATTCAAGACTACAGTATACATTAAAATGAGCATGCAATACTGAATTTGGCCTAAATTAATTGAATGTTCGATCGTTGTCTGTCATTGAAAATATCAAATTTCAAACTTTTTATAACCCACTTCGTTCCTAAAATGAATTAATTAGTCTGGAATGACGGTCTTGAGGGTCCACATCAAACAATGAAAAATGAAAGACAAAAAAGACAACTCACACATCATTGTCCATGTTCGCAAGTCGTACTGATAACGGCGGATCGACGGGTTTCGTTGGCAAATGAGCCGGGTTCGCCGTTTTACTAACACAGTTTTCGCTCTGCAAACATTGTGCCTCAATAGCAAATACTCGTTTGAACTTCGACGGCGAGAGCAATGAGCGAAATTCGCAACAAAAAACTCTTGTGGAGAGTTAAAAATTACTTGGCCAACGGGTATTTGTGCTATTCATAGACTTGCTACTGGTTTCGGCGGCGAGTACGATGTCGATGATGTTCCTGAAACAAACAAATATTTTACGCGAAAAAAGTGGAGGATGTTGAGAAAACAAATGGAAAAAATCAGACAATCAACCAAATTAAAGGTTAGAGATATTCAAAATCAGCAGTTAACTTAAAAATATTGAAATTTTCGATTTGCTATTAAATATTGAAATTTTCGATTTGCTATTCTCATATCAAACACATTCATATGATTTTTTTCCAATCAAAAATGCAAAAAATGGAAACGAAATCGATGAGAACCGGTATAATAACCAGGTGATGAGGAACGTGCGCGATTACAATGTGTAATGCGGTCTTTCGTTGATCTCATGAGGTCACATCTTTTACGGTGTGATTGATTTTGCATTTAATTATAAAAGAAAATAACAATTTTTCAATGGAATTAGTCAAAATTTTCTAAGGTTCAAATTATTTTTTAAATAAATTGTTTAAAAAAATAATATAATTTTCATTTTATATTGAAAATGAGTTTTAAATTATCACACGAATAATAATTTTAGTTTTTCCTACATTTTTTTTTTAAACTTAAGTTCATAAAATGTCTATAATATTTTTTAATGTGATTTTTTCGGGAAACAAAAAAAAAAAGAAAATTCTTGAAACAAACGCGCTCCATCGTAAGATAGTTTGGCCGTCGGCCAACTATTTCAAAAAATTGGGGCGTGGTTATATCTTGCCACGAATTTAACTACGGTGACGCAAGTTTGTGTGTGTTTTTCGAATGGGCTGCTGCCCGCTGATATTGCTCGCCACTTCACTTATCGTCTCCGTCGTCGCCGTTGACACTTGTTCAAAGTCGAATTGCCCCAAAATGAGCACCACCGAGAGAACTTTCATCGCTGTCAAGCCTGATGGAGTCCACCGGTATGTTTTACTAAATTTACAAATACACTGTTTCCATATTTTAGGACTAATTAAAAATTAAATTTTTTTTTTAATTGATTGACTTTTCTTTTTCAGCGGACTTGTCGGAAAGATCATCGCTCGTTTCGAGGAGCGCGGTTACAAGCTCATCGCTCTTAAGCAGATCACTGCTTCCAAGAGCCACCTCGAGGTTTGTTATCATGAAAAAAAAAAACAATTAAAATTATAAATTCTTCAGACCCACTACCAAGACCTCAAGGACAAGCCATTCTTCCCAGCTCTCATCGAGTACATGAGCTCTGGACCAGTCGTCGCCATGGTCTGGCAAGGACTCGACGTTGTCAAGCAGGGACGTGCCATGCTCGGAGCTACCAACCCGCTTGCTTCGGCCCCAGGAACCATCCGCGGAGACTTCGCCATCCAAACCGGACGCAACATCTGCCACGGATCCGACTCTGTTGACTCTGCCACCCGCGAGATCGCTCATTGGTTCAAGCCGGAGGAGATTAACGACTACGCCAGCCCATTCATCAACTCCTGGGTTTATGAATAAACTGCATAACGTTATTTTTGAATAACCTTGCTATGTTTTCGAAGATAAATTTATTGCTCTCCATATTATATTGTGTACACATTCTGGTTTCCAAGGAAACAATTTATTCAAAACAGGAAAACGAGTTATTCATCGCGCAACCCGAAAAGAAGGATTAGAATGAATTGAATGGGATGGGATTAGTAATAAAGAGATGCAATAAGTTAAGCTCTGAATTCGGAGACTTGCAAGATTTTCTTTCCCAAAATCGTATTGTAGAAATCGTTCTCCGGATTATCCAAATGGTTTTCGAAGTCGATAAGGTCTCGATAAAGCTTTGCATTTATTACCGCCTGCAGTCCTTCGAGAATATTCGATCCATTAAAAATGTTTCTGGAAAAAATTCTTGACACTGATTAAAAATTCATCACGAACTTCGCTGGCTTCCAGGTGTCGCCATCTTTTTCAAAAGGAATTAAACGATCTTCATAGCATTCCGAAGCGAGTCGCTCATTCATGACTTCGATAAGAATTGCAGGAGAATTTGTGACAACTGAAATGCGATCCGCCAATCGGGTCGCATACGGATTCAGCGATGGATCGCGACATCCAGGATTCGAAAAATAAACTCCCACAAGCGAATTTCCATGCTTCGCATGAACAATTGTGGTTGCAAGTTCCAGCGATGGCGCAAGAGGAGTCGATTCATGGCAAATTGGAACACACCCAGTTACCTAAAAATGAATGTTATTCAGAATTTCATAACGATAATAATTACCGTGATCATCGAATCCTTCTTATTGCCAATTAACAAACCCAAAACCCCCTTGGCGGGATATTTGAAACAATGCAAGACAATTGTCGCATATGGTAGTGGTTGAGTCTCGACTTGATATTTCATCTAAACAAACATTATAGCAATATTAAAATGAATATCTGAAAATATAAGCAAAGTAGGGACAACTTTGTTTGTGATAAATTAATATAGATTATATAAATTAGTGGGCACACTTTTATTAAAAAAAAAAATAATATATGAAATGAGATAAATTAAAGCCAAAATATTTATAAATCAATTATTCGACGCCAATATGGAACATTGGATCAAACATCCGTCGTGCAAAATATCTCATGTCTTCAATCTTCATTTTTTTGGCATTTTTGTTCCATTAATCATTACTGCAAATTGAATATTACAACTTTTAATAAATATCTTATAGAAAACCTGAAAATCGTTTTGTATTAAACATTCATTATTATTTAATAAATTAAATTCAATCCATTCCTCTCCTTTTCCTAGGGATCGAAATTCTACTCAGCTGAGAGAAAAACTAACGGCAACTCGTTCAAAAAATCACGTTTCTTCGAGTTTTCGATGTTTCATATTTTCGAAACCAAAGATAACCGAATTCAACGCCTTATCATTTACGCCAGAGTTTGTCAGCGAAAGCGAAAAACGATTTATAGTCAGTTTCCGCAAAAAACGGATGCCAGAAAAGGACGCTGCGAGGCTCGCATAAACTGCGTGCGTCTTTAATTACCGTATTCAATTTTTGATTTTCGACTATCAAGAAATTTCCATTAAAAATGTGAGTAAACACTGCAACTCATAAAGGAGAAAATATATTTTTATCACTTCCAAGTTGCAGTGTAAACTCAAAAAAATTGTGGAATTAAAATAATTGATTAAACATTGATATTGCAGAAAATGAGTTGTTCTTTTAACGACTACCATGGTAGCCGTTTTTTTAGGAAACGGATCCTAATAATTTTTCTTTGATATATTGATAGCAATTTTTTGTAGTTATTTTTTTATTATTTCTGAATTGCCGTTTAGAAATAGACGTGCTAACATGAAATGTTCCCTAGATGATTTTGTTGTCTTTGATTATCAAGATATTCTAGAATTTTGATGCGAAAGTGATTATATGGAATTTAAATTGTCCATAAACGATTTTTCTATATTAATGAGAAATTTCGTTGTTCGAAATTTGACGACTATCCACCACATAAAAAATTTTCGAAGAAGTGAACAAAATATATCAAATATTTTGTTCACTTCTTCGAAATTCGTGAATCTTTAAAAAAATTGTTCAATACTGTGAAAAAAAAGAAAACTGACCATGTTCAGTTGTTTTAAGTATATATCTTAAGTGAGTGCCATTTTGATATTCACAAAAAGAAGACACGTATTCAATTGGATTTCTTCAATTTAACGACGAGTATGTTGAGAATTGTTGGCAAAAATAGGTGAATCCTCCGTCTGAAATTTTTAGTGATGAGTATACAAAAAATCGATGCAACGTTTGGGGAAAACCTGTCAAATGTGCGCCTCATAGACAAAGGTAGCATTCAGTAATCTGTGCGACTATTTAGAATATTAATTAGGGTGATGATAATAGTTGAATCCAACCATTGTTGTATGCAAATTATTACAAGAAATACGTTTGGAATAAAACGAAGCACACATTTATTGTTGGCTATCTAACAGTCACGTCTCTCCGCGCTCAATGCACACTCTGTGCAGTTTCCCGGCACTCCTTTTCCTCTTTTCCCATTTATCGCTTAATCACGTCGCTTGAAAAACTACTTAAGTAGAAAAGCATAATCGAAATGACACGATTTTACGATATACAATATCGCGATTTCTATGTTGCAGCAAAAAGAACATTTCGAAATAAATCTAATATTGAAATTAATTTATTATGAACTTTTAAATTAATACACAAATCAAAAATCGAAAAAAAAAGAAAATCCGTTAAAGAAACTTTATTGCGCTCATTGTGTGCAATCACCGTGACGACAAATCACACCACAAATGGAGGAATTTATTCAACCAGTATAAACAAAAAACTGTCATCAAAACAGAACTGCGTATGTCGTGATTGGCTTACAAAGAAAATACATAAATTTGTATCGTCATGAAAAGGCTTGGCATATTAAGAAGGACGTCATTATGAATATTATTACTATTATTATTATTATTACTACCATTTGACAAAATCGCTTATTAATTACAAACATTTTACAAAAATGTTATGATGACCCGTATAAAAAACAAAAAAAAATTATGCAATGAAACGTGAATATGTTAGTCAATCCTATCTCGATGTTGTTCAAGAATACGCTTATCGAATTTTATCTGAAACATGTAATGAGACGGTTCCTGGCTTCTGTTGTGATACCTTTTCCGTTACGTTATCATTTGAATTAGTTGAATTGGAACTATTTTCCTCGTTTGACAAAGATGCTTCTGAATCAAATTGTTGTCGCCTAGACTCGGCTCCAATTTTCCATTCCGATACCATCTGATACTCAAATTGAACCTCGGCAAAACATTCGGCCATATATTCCGCCTGAAGAAGTTCACTATTTGGAAAGTTCCATTTGATAATCGCTTACAAATGGTGTCTCAAGATAAATCGTTTTAAGTTTTCGGGTTTCGACGTCTTTCTCGTAATCAAATGAAAACGATGCGCCGTCTTCGCAAACCCGAAAATCGACGACTCGCGCCCAATCGATGAGCAGACTTGTTTCCTAAATAATATCACATATAAAAACCAATCAAAAATGTCATTTTTGTGTGTTTCCGTTCTTCTTCTAGAGATTTAAGCATCAAATTCGCGAATTTCACAATAACTACAACGGTCTCGCGACGATTGCGGTGCGCGAAAATTGCTGGCGGAAATGTCACTTGATTATAACCTTCCATCGCTCGTGCAACTTCCAGAAGCTGAAAATTCATGCATATTGGTTAGACACGATTGTTTCCTACTTGATCCATATTTTCCTCGTTTTGAAGTGCTTTTAATTGATAATTCTTCTTATTCGAGACAACTTTGCCATGTTTGATATCGGCTAGAGCTTGACGATAGCAAAAATGTTTGAAGTGAACATCGCGACGACAAAGTGCTCGTTCGCGCTCGGTGTCGAAAATGAATTTGCGAAGGACAAGACACGATGAAGATGCCGACGAATAGTTGTGAGTGTAGATGTCGTGAACACTCTCGCTGTCCATTACTTTTCGCTCTGAAGTTTTACATATTTTTTCTGTTCGCCAAACTGTTGACTGGCATACCAAATGAGGTGTCGAGTACTTCGAATATCGCGATTGCCGATGAAACCTCTCGTGACATTTGCAATTTTCGCTGAATCAGCGAGAAGAAAAGCGATGCTGATACGCTACGTCTCGTCCGAATCGACATTGGCACCCCATCGGGAAACAAAGCGCGAATTTCGACTTCGCACATCGGATCGCAATCCATCAAAAAATGCTGAACAATATCGGATTCAGCGATGACACGAACCGAGCAGATTTTCTCCAAATACTGCTCCAATCCTCTAAACGAAATGGCTAGTAGTTTCAATCCGAAAAAGGAAACAATTATGTCGAAATACCTTCTTCTCGCATCCAATTGTTGATCGCTAAGTTTAAAAGGCCATTTTCCAGGTAGCGGCGGAAAACAAAAATCATAGAAATGCTTTTTGAGCATATTATGAAGCTCAACAAACTCCGAATAACGTCTCGAACCCAAATGTCGGCCGGCCATGTGAATGTTGAATACCTTCAAATATTGCCTCTCATCATACTTGCAAATTTCCGGGTCGACCCGGGTCGACCCGCCATCGACCCGCCCCGCCCCGCCCCACGGGGCGGGGCGGGTCAGTCAAAAAATTCGCGACCCGCCCCCGCCCCGCCGACCCGCAACGACACTCCAAGTTTACAGCGAGGCCTTTGTTTAGCGAAAAAAGAATTTCGAATTACATTATTTGAGTAGAATTAATTATTCTCGCAACAAAAATTGTTCAGAAGTCCTCAAACAAAATTGATTGAACCAACTTTCACTGTTTTTGTTTCGTTTTCGATTTTTTAAAATAAACTTTTCTTCAAAAAATCTATTAGCGGGTCGAGCGGGTCGGGGCGGGTCGGGGCGGGGCGGAGCGGGTCAGGGGCGGGTCGGGGCGGGTCGGTAGAATTTTCACTCTGACCCGCCCCGCCCCGCCCCGACCCGCCCCGTTGCAAGTATGCCTCTCATTATTTCGAAATTAAACTAAATATACACGTACCACAAATCGCTCAATGCCGTCATTTATAGTGTTGTAAGAAGGAACAGAAATCGGCAAAGATCGACTTTCCGAGTAATCATTCGCATAGGTTATTGAGCTCTCTTCACAGTAGTCGTATCTAAAATCAATATTCTCGTTCGGCTTTAATTCTTTGGCAGAGACGGAGAGGGAATTCGTTCTCTGCCTATCTTGTTTATTAGTTAACTATATTTCCATTCCTTTTTTTCGAAAATATTTTCCTTCATATCATCATTAAATAAATAATATCGTATATAGTTTACCTATCGGCATCAGCATCATTCACAGATATCACAATCATCGTCAGTGTGTCTCCACCGCTTTTTATCAGATCCACAACTTTTCGATGAGTTGACCCTTCGACACTTGTCCCATTCCTACAAAATGCTCAACCTATACATATGTATGATTTTAATAACGCTACTTACACTTCAAGTATCCGATCGCCTTTTCTCAAGCCGGCTACATCGGCGGCTCCTTTGTGCAATACGGCGCTTACGTGCTGAAGCGGCGCATAGAGTTTTCCATTGAGGCTTCGCAGTTGTCCGCCTTCACTAACTTGGCCTTTTACGTTGAATCCGAAACCCGTATTTGTTTTGATGATTTTTACAACGTGCGGATGCGGATTGAAAAGAATTGAGGATGATGGACTCGAACGCGCTGAAAATGGGGCATTTTCGAGAGGAAAAACATAATTTTTCGTTTATCAGTCATACAAATTTTGAAAAACATTTATTTCGACTGTAAATTTTAGACATTCTAATTATTTTTAATCATTGGATATATGCATTTTCCATCTGATTAAAGCGAAAATCTAACCTATTCTGTCAAAGTAAAATTCACAATTGTCACATACTACGTGTTTCTGATGAGCATCAGAACAATTCTTCCCATTGTCAAAATTGGTATTTGCTTATCGCATTTGCTGATAACAACATTTGCGACTCGTGTTCTTTTTGAAAATAGCCGCCAATAAAAAAAAAAACGAAACGTACAATTAGTCGACGAGGAGGCGCCTTGCTCGTCGGACATCGCCTGGGACTCGTCCGAATCGTAGTCATATGACTGCATCATTCTGTAATCAGACGAATTGTGAGCAAATTTGCAAATGAATTCGTGCGTAGGCAACGATTGTGCAGGTGTTCCAGATGGCGAGATAAACAATGAGAAAATGCGCTTGCAACAGCAGTAGCCGCTGTCGTCAGCGATTCTTCGCAGTCAGAAGAAAAGAGCAAAAGAGCAATGAATGAGTGAATGAAATATTGGGTGAAAACAACGCAGTTTCGCCTGATTGGAACAATCTGGTTACGGTAGAAAACCGGACAATCGAATTGATCCATCCAATATTGATTCATTCGTTGCCTGATTCACATTTAAATATTTGCCGTCGACTATGTGCATCTTGTTCGATAAAAAGAGAGAGAAGAGAAAAAAAAACTTCGGCGTAACACATAAAAACTGATGGTTTTTGGCGATGTAATAATAAAAACGAAAATTATATGAGCAATTCGATAAAGTCTTCACAATTGAAGTGTAAAGCTCATAGAATGAGCGCTTTCCGCCCAATTTTTTCAGTATCGGGCAGCCGAAAAAAATTGAACCGGCCGAATTGAAAGAGAATGACGGACGGGGTGGAGAGCGAGAACATATAAATCAACGTGGTGAATTCGTTCAACTGTTTGGTTATATTTCTTCCGTGCCTCATCGACAGCCACCGACGGCAATCGGCGAACGTGATTTGTTTTTTTTTTTGTTGGCCCTCTCAACACCACAATTATATGCGCTCGTTCGATTTGGCTGAATGCTCATCAAACATGGATTATGATGAGAATCGCCCAACCGATATGATGATGACGATTGAAGTTTAGAATGCAAACAAACTACGAGTTTTACGATGAAGCTCGTTGTTTTTATGTAATCGAATAGTAGAATTCTTGATTGATTTCATCTGTCACTTGTTTCGCGGTGAATAAAAGAATGAGTTTGGAAATTTCTTTGTTAGTAGCTTTATCATTTATTTTTAAGCAGCAGCTCTTATTTTCTTGTTTTCGCTGCCGACATTCCTCAGAAAAATACATGCGTTTTCCCTAGGAGTAAAAAATTAATTAATTTTTCAAATAATGTGTATAATCTGATACTAGAGGTATCGAAAAAGTGCTTAAACCAAAACTACGTTTCTTAAATTTAGCCTTTTATTAGAAAAATCGTGTTTTTTTTTGTGCTACCAAACGAAAATAAATCCAGATATGAGAGAAAAACCTCACTCAAGTTTCTACACATATTCAATGTTGAATGTCAAGTTTTATTAATCATTGCGACAGCAAAAAATAGTGCTATTTGAAAACTAAAGCACAAAAAAAAGACAATTGTCGTATGAAAACACAAATTAGTAATTGAAATGTTCAATGGAAAAGTTCAAGAAATGTTGATAAGAATTGATGCGAACCAAAAAAAAGAAACAGGTTTTGTTGCGAAATTTCAATTGAATCTGCTGCAAATTCTTTTGATTTTTCGATTAAAATGGTGCAATATTTAAATTGAAAACCCATTCAAAAGCAATATGAAATATTTATTTGTATGCTGAATTAAAAAAACCCGAGCTGTGGATTTACTAAAAGGCTTCTTCTCTAGTGAATGTATTTCCTCATTCAAAAATAATATTTAACCACAATTTAATATCATTCGAATACGTTTTCATATTAGGAATGAAAGGGCAATAGGCTATTAATAGCTAATAGCCGTAGGTCATTATTATGTACTATTGCGTTCGTTTGAACGTGGTAATTTGTGGTAGACATACACAACATATAATTAATTACACGTTGATTGCTCATATTTGGAAAAAGCTCGACGAACGAAACCATCAATTTCAAAGGTTTTTAATTTGTCTCTTCAAAAAGATGCGAAAAAAAAATGAAAAACGAATGTCCGCTGAGTTTCTCATCTGAGGGCAATAAACAATTTGTGACGAGGAAAAACGATTTTCTGGAGACGGCCAACGAGGGACGCAATCGTCCAGAAAAACACATTGAAAAGTTGTTTCGTCAACGCGCGCTAAAATGGCGAAGAAGGGGCGGGCAAAAAAATGCGGCATCTTTCCCGCTCGCTCTCTGTCACTCACAGGCTCTTCGAGAAAGCATAATGAAGAAGCGCCGAAAAAAAAGGAAGACAACCGAAATGGGACGCCAAAACGTTTGAAATTAAAAAAAAACGAAGCCAAAACGACACAAAAAGGAGTGGCTGGGGGAGAAAAAAAAACAAACGCGACGGACTTCTCAGTGACTCGGAAACCAGCGGCTAGTGACCAGTTATTCTCCGGTTGACGGGCTAGAGACGCAGAGTCTTATAGGAACCCCCCGGTGTGGTTTGTGTGATGTCGCGCGCGAGCGCTCACCGTCTCTCTCTCTCTCCGTCTCTCTCTCTCTCTCTCCCTCTTTGAGTCTCTCGAATTGTGCGAGTATCTTCGTACGCGGCCCGTATAAGGCGAGAACATAATACAACTCCGCGTATCTCTTTCATTTCGTTTATCGTTTTGATCTAATCACCAGTGAAATCATTGCTTTCAGATGCCTACTGAATCTGTTGAAGAACGTCGTCGTCAGGTATTCACAGTTCATGTGTTTCGTCATCAATCGGCAGTGTGTTTAGGTGTTGCTCGGCGAGCTTCCGTCGCACTTTTTGCGACTTGCCGTGCCAATTCAGTCTGGTGAACGAGTTGAGCAACTTGAGGTGAAAATTTTTTTTTGATTTTGCCGATTTTTGAGCTCTCAGCTTCTTACTGTAGTAGGAATTCTGCGGATTGCTCTTACGAAGCTAATGAAGTAGAAAAAAGACACACATCTCAGAATATGCGATGTGTACTTAATTTGTCTTCTTCTCGTGCTTCATCTTTTCATTTTCTTCTTCAATATAGCGGGATAGTTATTTTAGCGGCGTCAACTCGGATTTTTTCCGCCAAACACCCGCGGGCGACTCTCAATCACAATCCAAGATGCGAATTTGGTCAAAAATTATAGCATTGTGAGAATGGATCCATATTGCAGGTGCGAATTCTCACATATCAATTCTGTCTTTCTCTCAATTTCAAATCGATTCGCTTTCAGAATTCGCGTGGGAAATGTGATATTTGAAACGAATGTTGCTTCGAGCGGCGGACGAAATCCGAGTTGGAATCGAACATTGCACGCATGGCTTCCACACAACGTCGAAAGCGTTTATGTGCAGATTTTCGATGAAGTAGGTTTCGAATATTATTCTAAAACAATTAAACTAAATTATTAAACTAATAATTAATTAATTAAAGAAAACGTTTGGTCCTGACGAGGTGATCGCGTGGTCTCATATTATTCTCCCAACTACAATTTTCAATGGTGATGTTGTCGCTGACTATTTTCCACTAAGCGGCCCACAAGTAAGATGAGCTTAAGTTCAAACAGAGGCTAATACATATTATTGTGAAGGGGGAGAACAAGGAAGGTATGATCCATTTGACGTTTGCATTTGCTGCAATCGAACAACAACAACAACAACAAGAGCAAATGGATGTCCCACCGCCAAGACGTAATCGAATCGAAATCAATATTTAAAAAAAATATGATATCAAATAATTATAGCGGTCGAAATCACCGATGAAGATACGAAGGAACTCGAAGCAATGTTTCCGTCGGTCGACAAGGAAGTTATCAAATGTGTGTTGGAAGAACGCCGCGGCGACAAAGATGCCACTGTCAACGCGTTACTCGAAATGACGAATACCGAAGGTTCTTCGTAAATACATTTTCATTTTCAATTCTTCTCTAATATATTACTTAACAATACTACTTTCCATTTGAATCTCGTCTTCCTACGGTAGTCCGACTTCTCACTCAACTCTATCTTGCTTGTGATTTTCTCTGTCCAATTTACATATTAGATGAATTATTATTTATTTCGAATAACACACGCTGAAAATAAATCATTTCTATTTTTGTGATGATTGAAAAATGTGTTTTACTGATATTTTTGATAATAAGTGGTAAAACAATAAATTTACTCATTTTTTCAGCTTAAATGAAAATTCGTGGATTCACTAGCCACAGTTAAAATGCGACCGGCGTATAATGTGTCGCCAAGAATCGCATGTGTATCTTGGAGACAAAATTATTAATAAAAATAGCTTCCATATAATATTCATGCGAACCCACGAAGCTGGGAGAGACAAATAGAGCCAAATAATATATGGGCCAATGTCCCACGGTGGATATATTTTGTGTCCATCGCATTTTACCTGTGGCAAAATTATTCATTATATATTTATACGAAAATATTGCAGCAAATGAAACGACATTTACGTCAAAATTTTCGAATGTTTCTTTAAAATCTGACTGTTTATCTAGCCAAGAGTCGGACGAAATATTTGGTGTTCGATTCAATCATTATGTCGATATGCTTGGGAATGTTTATTGCTATCGGTATTCTGTCTTCTCTCCTTTCTTCGCAAACTCTGCTGAGACACGTCGAAGTCTGCCCAGGCCTTCAACAGACTTTGCGAAGTAAAACTCCGCACGACTGTTCTCAATTCGTTTTCTTCTTCTTTTTTGAATATATGTTCAAACTTGGATTCTAGAAAGTTTGAGGATGGAACATTTTTGGGGTCGACGTCAAAAAACTTCGACGATCCTCGAATTGTGTGCGCAAAAAGCGAAATGGAATGGTATCGAGGACGAAAAAATGTCGCATTTGAGTATAGTGAATGACAAAAAGAAATGCTTATATCAAAACCGTTTTTAGTGGATCTCGGTGTGTGTTTTGGAAAACAATTCCACACGATGTCTGGAATTCCACCAACTCGTCGTCATTTCCGTATTCTACGACATATTCGCTTCTACGAATTCTGCCAACCAACAGCGAAAATTTTTGTCGCAATCCGAATAAAAATACACTGGGACCATGGTGTTTTGTTCGTGAGAAAAAAGTGCGAAATTTGTTCCAAATTCATATATTTCGTGATTGTCGTATTCCAGAGATTTGTGCCAAAACCATGTTTCAAACAATGCAAAATAGCGAGCACGAGTTTCGCATGTCTCGACAAAAACGTGTTTCATCATATCGGAGAAAACGGCGTCATTGGTAAATTATTCACTGATTTTTGTTTGTTTGTTTTTTCCTCGCAAAACGCCGTTTTCAGATGTGAGCGATTTGCTCGATGTGCCACAATTAATCGCGACATTCCCAAATGTGCATTTGATGTTTGAATCACGAGTTTTGCTCGATGAAAATGTTGAACGAAAATTGAGAAAAACGTAAGTTATTGAGATTTATTAAAACTTAAAAAAAAACATTTTCCTGATTGTATTCACTTCTTTCCTTATTTAATCCCATTTTCAGATGCATTAGTAGTGGGAACGTTTCCAATTATTTTGGTCCGTGGATTGCTGTGCTCGATGAAGAAGCAAAAAAATTTATCAAAAATGTCGGCAGACGGTATATTGATATATTGTCGGCGTCAAACGACTGAAGGGAGGCGGAGTCTTCAAATTCGCGAAATCAGTGTAGAAAATTTATCGTTGACCATTAAATGCGCGTATGCTATAATGTAATGTACTCAGAATCGCGTACTTCTCACGGCCTCGAGACGCATTGGCACATAGCCAATATTTTTTCTTAAATTCGTCAAGTCGTTTGAATTCAACAATAATTATATATATATATATATATATAGTTTTGAATTCAATGATTTTAGAAAGCTCATATTGACGTGCGTACCGCTTCCTGAATGGATTGATCAACTTCAAATCGAATCATCGCATCAATCGAATATTCGCGATGTTCTTTCCGAAGACGAATTGACTGTTGGCGGATGCTCGTTCTGGCGATCGTGTTTCTCTTCGTGCCAAGACGATGCCCGACAGTATATTACTCAATTCGGAATTGAATGCAATAGTTTATTTTTTGATTTTCTTAGATGTTGGTCCGCTAACGAATCATCCTATTATGGCACAAAATCAAGCTCAAAAAACATGCAGGAATGTATTAGTTGGACTAGTGCTACTTCGGACATTTTTCAAGCAGTTTCTGCCGGAGGAATTTCCGAAAATGGAACCAATATTTATCATTTATATCATTTTTTATTGTTTGATAATGATGAGAGTTTCATGGCAAAATCGCGATTGTTCTTGAACACTGAGTCAGAGCAGAATGAAATTTTGATTGATAAATGGAAATTTCAGAAATCGCTGTATGCTTCTTCGCTCAAATAATCGAAGTCGAATGGATGAAGAGTTTGACATTTCGGATGTCTCTTTTTTTTCTTTTTTAATTGGGCTTCCTCAAACGACAAATTTAGGTTTCTAATTACACGAGTTTCGAGGAGTACAGGGAGGCGTATGAATCGTTGTTCCTGTCGGGACCCGGATGTTTCGTCAGAGAGGTTTTGTTGAGACATATCGTTTTAAGCGAAATTGGAATTTCCAGAAGAATATACTGCAATATGTGCCGTGCTATTTGCCTTGCTTGAACAACTACGTCCCTTCAGTGAATTTGACCAAGGAGTATTGTTTGGACGACGGCAAATACAAAGTGTGTCGATTGGTAAACTAGATGTGCATTAATTCGAAATCAAATGGAAATGTTCAGAATGACGACGGCGATTATTTGAGACGAGGAAGATTTTCGAGAAGCGCCTGCGCTTCATCACTCATTTTCCATTTAATTGCCTTTTTCGCATTTTTCAATTCAAGTTGATCAACAAGAAGGAATTCATTAAACAATATGTACAGAAAATGACATGATCCGAATGAATTAATGAAAAGAAAAAGGGTTTTTGGGTCGCATTGGGCTTTGAGAAGGCTGGAATTGTAAAATGGGAAGTGCCATTGGAAGCGGAACAATGGGAACTCCGCGAGCCGACACTTGCGCGGGCGATATTGGAAGAACAGCGTGTCGGGGCTCGTCGATATTGAACGACACTGGCGGCAGCGTGGCGATATTGGAATGACCGATTGGAGGCTGATACAGAAGTTTCTCGAGGGGCGAGATTTTAAGATTTTGAAGGGCTGTGAGACGAACTAAATTTCCCGGCTGTGGCTGGATAGGCGACGACAGCGATTCTGAAAATGATACATACGAATTTAGTTTTTTTTCTATTATTCAAATTTTTCGGCATTTTCGATTTGATTAAGTATGAAGATAGTATTAAAGGTGCATGCGAAAAAATTGAGATATTTTGGGATTAAAAGAAATGAAAGAATTTTTGAACCCAAAAATCGGTTACCACAATCAATTGGCTCTCCATTTTTGTCGACGAGATCAACGGAAGCGAAAGCAACGAAATCATCGGCAGCCGTTGATGAGACGATTTTAATGCTAACAGGCATCGGACTGAAATGACGTTCATTTCTTTTGCCTTCTTATTTCCAAAAATACCTCTCGATTGGAATTAGAATTCGATTCCAGCCTTGTGCTGATTTCGTTTCCAGCTCTTCAGTCTTTCTCCAGATTTCCTTCTCCGTCGTCATTCCAATGGTTTTCGCGAAAACTGTTGTCATCGATTTTGGACTATCGAAGAGTTGAATTAGCAAATGTGCTCCACTAGGAGCTCTGATTGTCGGAGACGTTAAAACGGATTCACCAGATGCTTCATTGACTATTTTTGTGGGCAGAAGCTGCATGTTCGAGGTCTTCCATTGACATGAAGTCGATCGAAACGGACATCGAATCGCCTTGCAGAATTTTGTGGTCTGAATTGGCTTTCGACGAATCTCTCTGTTGTTCAATTCGGTTTTATTGAACAAATTTGAATCAAGCCTAAATGAGGAAATTCGACAATTGTTTCGTAGCGTCAAAATGGTTACCCCGCCCAACTGGAAACGACATTCGATGGTGTGTATACTTCGACGTCATCGATTCCGAGAAGATCCCCAGCTGTTCGCACATTCGAGCATTCAAAAACTATTTTTGAGTTGCTCGACACTGGCGGCAACACCACACTTCGTCGACGCCACTCGCCAACAATCTCATCGGAATTGATTGAATCGAGTAGAAGCTCCGAACTCCCATTGACAAGAAGCACTCGAAGCCGTGCCGATCCATGTTTTTGGAATCGAAAAGCCAAGATTTGAAGAGATGATGCATTTTGAAGACGTTGGCTCGTACTACGAGATGAGCTCACACTTCCATACTTGCCTTGCGCCAATAGAAATGGTCCTTCTGAAATCACGAATTCACATATGTAGAAGACTATCGCATTCTCTTGCGGTCTATTTGACTTCAACAGCCGCGATCAGCGACTGTGTCGACCATAATCGTTTTTGGCACTCTGATTGGATACGAACAGACAAGTTGCACTTTGAAAATGCGAAGACAACTGTGTATTTAAAATCCGCGACAATTATTGACAATTTGCCGGCAACAAGACATTATTTGCTAATTGGACGCGTGAAGACTTAATGGCAAAAATCCGAACAAAGTGGATGCCGACAGCGAGTACAGTAATCGCGAATGAAAAGTGAAATGTAAACAAAATTATCCGGTTGAAAAGATCTTGAAAAGAAAAATTTGACATCATTCAGACTTAATAAAAGACATATTTTAATATTTCAATAGCTTTTAAAGAAAAAACCAATATTAATATGTATAATCACGAAGCTTTCGTAATATTTTAGATTTTTTGCCAGTTTAGAGTACTCAGTTAAATCGAATAAAATATTTTGAGATTCATTTTTAATTTTTTTTAAGTGTCTCTACAATATTTTAGAATTTTCTCAATGAACTTTAGAATTTCTCATAATTTTTTAGAATTTATTATTGAATATTTGATTCTCAAAAAAATCTATTTGATTTGCCTGAGGAGTATTGATTTCTCAGTTAAATCGAATAGAATATTTTGAGATTCTTTGAGAAACTAACGTGTCTCTATAATATTTTAGAATTTTCTCGATCAATTTCAGAAATTATTATAAGATTTTAGAATTTATTAAGATAATTTTGAAATTGCTCAATAAATTTTCGGAAATGTTATAAGACTTTAAAAAGTATTTTTAAGTTTAGCGATTCTCAAAAAGTTTTAGAAAGTATCAAGAAAATTCCGAATTTCTCATAATATTTTAGAGGTAATTTTTGAATATTTGATTCTCAAAATATTTTATTTGATTTGTGATTTGCCTGCGGTTCCAAATATTGATTTCAAAATTTTTATGTCTAAATTTTTCAATGAAAATATTTCGTGGAACATTTAGAATAGAAGCGATAATGAAATTCAGAAGAACTGCAAAAATCGCAATGAAATGGATAATAATAATAATAATGAATTTAGTTTTTATTCTGGGAGGTAAGAGCTCAAATGTTTCCATTCGGTCAATTAGAAACCACCCCGACTTTTTAACCCCCACCCCTGCTATTCCACCCCGACTTTTTGACCCATCCTTTTATTTATGATACCACCCCCAATTTTTAGGTTTCACCCCCCCCCCCACTTCTTCACCGCACTTCAAAATTTGCAGTTTCAAACAACAATGTTTAGCAGTTAAATTTTTAAAACTTTTTTTTTAAATTTGCAATAATTCAAGTTATCAAGAGGAGATTCGCAGGTCTAAATTAGATTTTTCAGAAACTATGTAGTGTTCCTATGAAATGCTGAAAATTTTAACAAGTAATGAACTATTCTCAAAAAAACCCAGTTCAGAAAGATTTCGTATTTCGTAAGATTTTCGTATTTTCCAACAATTGTCAATATTTCAAGTGTCCAATTGTGTATTTTGATATCAAGCTTCTTTGCAAGCCTACATAGTTTCTGAAAAATCTAATTTAGACATCAATTTTGCCAATTTCTTCTTGATAACTTGAATTATTGAAAATTAAAATATTTTTCTGTTAAAAATTACTGTTTGAAACTGCAAATTTTGAAGTGCGGTGAAGAAGTGGGGGGTGAAACCTAAAAATTGGGGGTGAAAAAGTGGGGGTGGTATCATAAATAAAAGAAGGGGTTAAAAAGTCGGGGTGGTTTCTAATAGACCTTTCCATTCATATGATTTTATAATAAAAAGGTTGATAATTGGATTGATTCTTTGATATTTTTATCAATTGCTTCGCTAGTTTCAACATCGTAAAAGATGATACAACTTGCCCGCGATGAATGAACCTTGTACGGTATCTCTCGCAAAGGAAACAATGCGTAAATATTTTGCACTAAGATGGCATACTGTAGATTGTTCTCATTTCAACGCCCTTCTTTTATTCTATCATTGATCAATTTGGTCTCATTTTTTGATGGCTATAAATAAATTCAACAATTATCAAAAGTCTGGGTGGGAATTTTCCAAAGCAAATAACGCATTCCAACTTGAATTGAATATTGAGGAAGTCGAAAAATGTCAAGAAATCCAACATTTTTCGGATATACAAAACCGATTTGTCTTTCTTTTTTGATTGATAGAAATAAAAAAAAAACTTAGAATGAAAACCTGCGCGTATCGGCTTCGTAACTCCTTGATCACTGGGAATCAATGCGAGACCGACAATATTCCACGGCGGATTAATAAGCCAGCCACAATCGCCTTGCTCAAACGAGCACAACATGGATGCATTAGCATAATTCGATAAGGCTAGGAATATTATGAAGTATCCATCGAAGTGATGCATATCGTCCAAATGTGCGCGTATGACCCGTCGGAACACCAGGACTGGTTGCTAGCCTAATTGCCGGTCGCAATTTCAAAGCTTTCAATCAGCCAACCATGAAACATTAATTGGTACGAAATACTAATAAAAATTTATTATTAATCAAAATCAAATTGTGCCTACATGAAAAATGCATTGGGATGATAAAGCTTGAACCGTTTTCACAAAATGTACATACACGTAGGAAATGGGGCGAAATTGAGCACGAAACGGACGGAGCCGTTAGCGGCGAAGTGCGCAGAGTTTGAATGATCTCGGTGCTCGCAGCGAGGATGTGATGACTTCCACTGGCGGCGGGCTGTTCGCTCGTTCAGGCTTCCATTCGAAGTGCTGAACGAGAGTGCAGAAATAGAGGAACACTTCCATTCTTGCCAAGTTCTCGCCGAGACACGATCGTTTTCCCAATGAGAATGGATTCACTCGATCGTCGCGCACATAGTCGCCGTTTTCCTGAAAGTTCGATTCACTGTGCTTTTTAAATGCTCGGAAACCCAGAAAATTGTGCTCTAAGGTTTGATAATCTTCGGTAGTTAATCAAAAAAAAACTCACATTCAAAAATCTCTCTGGCCGGAACACTTGCGGATCATCGAAGTGTTTCTTGTCGACGTGCACCGACTGGAATTGTGCGATGACTCGCGTGCCCGGCTGTAGGCTGTAGCCTGCAAAACTTGTCCAAATTGATTTGAAAATTTCGTTGACCTACTCACCTTCACAGTCGGGTACATGTTGTAGTGTCGATCGCAAAAAATTGACTGGCAACACATAGCCCAGACGGTAGACTTCTTGGAGGAATGCGCATGTGTAGGGTAGTCGTTTTTGATCGTCCATCACGATTTGCTGAACGCGGAAATGTTCGGTTCGAATCGCGAATAAGTCGACCTACTCTCTCTCTGCCAATCTCGCGATCGATTTCCTCGTGAATCCTCATCTGCATTTCGGGATTGTTGATCAAGTAGAGAAACGCGAATCGAATCACAATTATGATCGTCTCCATTCCGGCGCTGTACAAATCGTAAATTGCCACAATTAGTTGTTTTTCGGTGAATCCGTCTAGAAGAGTGCGATGTGTTGAACAATTCGAACGGACCTCGTCAAATTCTTACCAACTAGAGCATTTTCCGCCGCTCGGCTTTTGATTTCTTTTAGAAATGCGTCCATGTAACTCGATGGCTCTTCATCGTAGTTTATTGAGCTTTTGTGTTCTGCGAGTGCCTGAAACAAAAATAATATTAGAAACCTAAATATTGATTGCGCATCTATATCTCACCTGCTCCAATGTTAGAAGAATTGCGTCATTGGCTCTGGTGGCCGTCGGGATGCCCAAACTCAATGGCCGATCTAGATATGCCAGCCACGGCCACGCATCGAGAAGTTGGGTTTTTGGTGATGTGAAATTCTCCAGAACTTCATTGATCGCCACATGGAAATCGTGAATATCAGTCTCCTCCCACTCGCGAGTGAAACCGAACAAATGTTTGTGGATCACATTGCCGACGACATGCTGATAATTCGAAATAACTGGCTTCTATGTACGATGACAATTTACCACAAGGTACGGCCGCAACTCGAACGCATTTCCGTTTTCACTTTGAACTTTGTCGACGAGACTCGTCGCCAATGACGCAATCGTGTCCTGTGTTCCAGCCTGACCAACGCCCAATGAGCGAAAGATGTGGGTAGTGAATCGCCGCTGCGCTTTCCACCAGTAATTCTCCATGAAAAACAAACCGTAGTTTCCCTGGAATGGTTCGGTGCGGCTGATGATTGAAATGGATATCGGCGAGTTACCTGAACAAGCATGTCCATGATGAAAGTGTCAGGACGGCCGGAGAATGCCTCGCCATTCCGTACAATATTTCGCTTCAGCATCTGCAAAATTCAGTCATTAATTTAAAACAGAAATTAAAGCGACTCGGTCAAAATTGGAAAGTTATGTTTTAAAAAGTTCATCGGTATTTTTATCATTTTTTTGAGGTGAAAATCCCGCCCGAGAAAACACGAGAATCGCATGGTTATTATTTTCAGCTTCTGAATAACGAGATATTGCCACTAAATTCAACTGGATTAAATTATGCATCATATAGTTTTGCATTTTTGTGCACGTCATTCGATTGAATCGCTGGATTAGTATCGTTTTGAACGTTGAAAGACCACAAGTTCGCTTGCGCTCACATACTTCGTGGTCGGCGATGACAACCGTCGGATATGGAAGCCAGAGTGTGAAAATGCCGCCGTATTTTTTCTTGAATTCGTTCAGAACCAGATCGATGTTTTCCATTGGAGCTTGCCACACGTTTCCTGAAAACCGTTCCGAATTGGCGTCACGTCTTCTAGCTCGAAATGAACGTACCCACGAATGGCCACGGTGTTGGTCCGGCCGGAAGACCGCGCATTCGATTCGCGAATTTGCAGCATAATAGCATGACAATAATCACGAAAATGGCAATCTGCGCGAAAATCATGGTTAATTATGAAGACCACTCGAAAGTTTATTTGTTTATATACTCGTGTTTGTACCCAATCTGTTTGGCCTCCTTTGTGTTATCGAGACCACGCCCATCGTGATGTGTTTTGGCCGCTCCTCCTCCAACTCTTTGCTATTGGTTTGTTGTGTGTGACCTGCGTCGCTTTCAACAAATTGCTAGTTGTTGTTGGCGTGTGAATGAATGAGAGACTTCCAATTGGTGATTATTGTGAGCCGGTTGGTATGGCAACAACGGGACGTAGAAGCTGATGATTAGATATAAGAGAGCATTCGAATGCATGAGAGTTCCGACGTCGCCACTTTGAGCTGCCACTTTCCTTTCATTTCGCATTGTTTTAGTTTTGCGCGTTTGTACGTTAAAATGCTAGAATGTAGTTCGTTCGATAACATCTTCATAATTGTGATGCCAAATCCGAGAAACAATGATCTGTCGATCAAAAGATCGTAAAATCGCAATCATCTTCTCGAACACATTGGTCTCGAACATGATCCACTTTTGAATAATCAAGCGATATTCATTTTCTTATGATCAAATTCAAACCATTCGACGAACAATTGTTTATTTCCTTTTCATCTCTGGTTCGTGTTCAATGATTCTTAGATCCGAGCAAAGCATTCTGTTTAATCAGCCGTGAAATCAAAGGGCATCATTGATCCTCCCATATACGGTCTTGTCACAGTAAAACTAATATGTGTGTGTGTGGTATCTTTTTGATTTCGATTATTGTTAATCTCAAATCAATTTTTCAATTATTCATTGTGAAAAAAATTGGTGGATAAAAAAATGATTAGTAATAATTCGGATTGAATATTTCGAAGAAATTCAAAAGTGAATGGCAATCTTCAAATAATTTTGTGAATTCTCGAAATTACCCAAACAAAGTTTTCAAGAAACTTTGGCCGTTTTATCGCAAAAACGGGAATCGTTTATTTAAAACACGAAGATTAGTCAGTCGAATTCGCTTAAACACGAAACTTTAGATTAGATAAGCAAATAAATCGACAAAATAAATTGCCATTCGATTTATCACGTTTTAATGTGCCCATTATAGGAAAAATGGTAGAGCATATGTCACAAACGAATTGCTAAGTCGTCTGATTTCGTATTGCAATAAATACCTTTAAAGAAGCCACACAAACTCGAAAATTTCCAAGAGAGACGTTTGAATTGCCGCCAATAATAGAGGAAATGCGTGATTTGTGCATTTTCTCGCTCTTAATTTTTTTTTATAATTGGTCATGGTAATTGATTTTTTAATGTTTGAGATTTATAAGATTTTTTTACCAACTGAAATAAATGGTAGCGCGCGAGAATGTGTGCAAACACCGTGATAAAATATCACGGAAAAACCCCCCATCTTATTTTGAGTCGCTTCATTGCGTTGAATTTTTCGCAATCAATATTAATTTTTAAAACGTTTCTTCTGCTTCCATTCTATTGCGAATATAATCGAATAATCAGTTTTTATGAGGGTTTTAGGGTTCCTTTAAATTGGTTTGAAACTTTTCGAATAATTTGAACTCGGCTGATTTCATCACGTGATAGATTTTTGATAGTCTAGTGAAAATCTTGATAATGTTAACTATAGGGCTTCGCATTTCGTCGGCTTTCGTGTGTTTCTAGCGGCTCTCAGGAACTTCGATTCTGATTCACACAAGACGTTTTCGCGAAATTCAAAGTTCAACAAGCTATTTTTAGAAATGAACTGTTTTGCGTAGTACCGTAGACAGACAAGCTACAACTTGGAATTGTCTGATTGTCGGAATTTTGCGACACACCGTAGTCGATATCAATGCCTATACAAGGTGTAGTCGTCTAGGGTTTCATCCAATTAGATATCACCATTTACCGTAATCCCCACTGATCAAGGTTCAAAATAGAGATTCTTTGAATGAACGGTGGCGATGATGGTTTGATTCTGAATTGAGTTTCTACCTTCGATCAGCAATCTGGACTTTCGAACTATCGCAAAGAAACTGAAATGTTCCAAATCTGTGTGGCATCAGATTCCGAACTGATTTCCAGTGTTTCGCTATCGAAAACGCTTCCCGAAATACGCGTTGATTTGATTTTTGGCAAATTGCACTTGAATTGAGCACAACGAAATTCTGTTAGCTAATTAAGAACAAGAAGGTCATGGGCTCCAATGTCCGCAGCATGTTTCATCATAATACCGTCATTATTTAGTTGAGAGTTGTGATGGAATCGCGAACCATTTCGATTAAGCCCCGCAACCAATCATGGTGCATTTTCGGTGCAAAGACCGTTTTGAGATTCTCGAAACAAGAATTCGTCTGAATGAAATGGCGACGGTTTGCGAGAATCTTCGCGTGTTTTCGATGCGCGCCAACAATACATTATTGGCGCATTTCGCGATCGTCGTGAGATCTTAAAAAGAGACGTGCGTAAACGCGTCGGTTTATTTCGTTTTCGCGCGAAGCATGCGTTGATTTACTTCGTTCATATCGTCGAAAACATTCTTCTCAAACCGTAATCGACAAAAGAAAAAGTTAATCGGATGAACTTTCGAAAAGTCACGTACTCACTTCAAGACCAGATATGGGCGGAGTCTGGTGTGCGCACGCGACTGCGTGGGCACTACCATCGTTCAAGAGTTCAATACGTTTTGGTTATCATCATACGGATTATGCTGCTCGAACTGTTTAAATTATACCATATATATTTAAATGATAAGATGATTAATACACAAAGGGAATAGTACAGAATGTGATTCATCAGAATGCCGCCGAAAAAAAATATTTCGTGTGTTGCAGATTCAAAAAAAAAAGATGTTTTCTCATAATTAGATGTAATTATTAAATTATCCGCACTTTATAATGCTCAATTTCGAATTTTGGATTCTCTTTTGTCGAACTTTGATTTGATGTTCGAACTTTGATTTTTTAATTAGTGTTCTTAAGTTCGCTCACCAAAAAGTGTCAAGTCGATTAGGTTTCTTGTATTTCAATTACGAATGAAGTTCCTATATGGAATGGTCATGAATAATTGCAAAAGTCATGCAAACCGATTCATGTGAATAAGCGGACTGTGATAATTTTCACATGGTCCCATCTGTTAGGGGACGTGGACTAATGTAGATAAAGGGGCATGGCAATGCGGCCGAATGGGAAAAGGATCCCCGAGGTCCCCATCGATAAATATTCTATTAACATGACAATTTGATATCGCCTGAGTGATCGGAAGGAGGTGATGAATTCGGACCATCATGATCGAATGTAGTCGTTGCAAGAAACTGTTTTCCGAAAATCGTTGTCTGATGTGTAGTCGAATTATTTGTGATTTCGAGAGAATTTGTAGCTTGTATAGAGCGTTTTGCAAAAAATCGAACAAAGTTTGAAAAATAAGAAAGCGAAACCACTCTGAAATTGTTGAAATTACAAAAAAAAAGAAATTTGACAGGAATGGCTCCAAACGGAAAAATGCGAGAGATCGTTTCGATCCACATCGGACAAGCCGGTGTCCAAATCGGCAATGCCTGCTGGGAGCTCTACTGCCTCGAGCACGGCATCACTCCCGACGGAATGATGCCGCACGATGATTCGTTCGGTGTCGAGGATCAATCATTCAACACCTTCTTTTCCGAGACGCCCGCCGGTAATGCGCAATTCGGGCCTCAATTTCATTCACCAATCAATTTCAGGAAAACACGTGCCGCGTGCGATTTTTGTCGATCTCGAGCCAACGGTCGTCGATGAGGTATTGTTGTATAATCGCGAATATAATCCCCCTACAAGTCCGCTTGCGTGCATTTTTATTTGTTGTTATTTTTATTCTGCGTAATGCGTGGGCGGTTCGGTCGAATCGCCCGTTCACATATTCCATCAACATCGGTCAGTTTTGCTTTTGATTGTTTAGTACCTATCAAATTGTTTCGTTGGACTATTGGCGATTATCCGTCGTTTGATCCAAACCACCCACGTGTATGTATGAATGAATGAATGAGATTGATTGTTGAGGTTCGAACGGGAACGTATGCCAAATTGTTTCATCCCGAACAATTGATCAGCGGCAAAGAAGACGCCGCCAATAATTATGCTCGCGGTCATTATACCATCGGGAAGGAGCTGATTGATGTGGTCACCGATCGGATTCGACGGCTCACGGAACGATGCCAATCGCTTCAAGGATTCCTGATCTTCCACTCGTTCGGTGGCGGCACTGGATCGGGATTCACTTCGCTCATCATGGAGCGACTATCAATCGATTACGGCAAAAAGGCGAAACTCGAGTTTTCGATCTATCCTGCCCCGCAAATCAGCACCTGTAATCGGCTCAACAATTCGTGTCAAAGAGCAAAATAATGTTTCAGCAATGGTCGAGCCATACAACTCGCTGCTCACCACTCATACAACCTTGGAGCACTCGGATTGCTCATTCATAATGGACAACGAAGCAATCTACGAGATAACCAAGATTAATTTGGGAGTCAGAAGTCCGACTTACACCCATCTCAATCGCCTTCTTGCACAAGTCGTTTCCTCCATCACCGCTTCTTTAAGATTCGATGGAGCATTGAATGTTGATCTAACCGAATTCCAAGTAAGACGCAACAATACCTAGACGAAATATACATAGTGGAATTGTTCAGACCAACTTGGTCCCGTACCCGAGAATCCATTTCCCACTTGTCACTTATGCTCCAATCATCTCGGCGGAACGAGCCTATCACGAGCAGCTCTCCGTTTCCGAGATCACCAACGCGTGTTTCGAGCCGGGAAGTCAGATGGTTAAATGCGATCCGAGGAATGGAAAATACATGGCGTGCTGTCTGCTCTATCGTGGAGACGTTGTCCCGAAGGATATCAATTCGGCGATTTCTGTTATCAAGACAAAGAGGGCGATTCAATTTGTCGATTGGTAGAATTCATTATTGAAGCCAGGCTTGTCGTTCTGAAGCCGAGCCGCATTAAAGTTTTCATAGTATAACGATTTTGTTGAATTCAATTTTATTGAAGAGACTGGATATGGAAAGTATTTAATAATTGATTAAAGTTGATAATTTCGATTTGCTTGTTCGAATAAAAGAAAAATGCCTTGACGCGGCTTCGGCCGGCCGAAACGACAAGCCTGGTTGAACCGTCATTTCAAAATATTTTCAGGTGTCCAACGGGATTCAAAGTGGGAATCAACTACCAGCCACCAACGGTGGTTCCGGGTGGCGACTTGGCGAAACTGCAGCGAGCTGTCTGCATGCTCTCCAACACCACCGCCATTCAAGAAGCGTGGGCTCGATTGGACCACAAGTTCGATTTGATGTATGCCAAGCGCGCATTTGTTCATTGGTACGTCGGCGAGGGAATGGAAGAAGGCGAATTCTCCGAAGCAAGGGAGGACATGGCTGCATTGGAGAAAGACTACGAGGAAGTCGGAATCGATTCGTTCGATCCAAACGACGATGACGAATATTAAATGTTACATAGAATTCAATTTTTAATAATGATGATCTCAAAAAATAAATATTTATTTGGCTGCCAAGAAGGGATCGAATAAAAAACTATTTATGGAAACATTCGTAAAGAAAGGAATGCAAATTGTCGTCGATTCAGACAATCAATGGAATCACCATCATTTCGCGTTGAAGATCTTCGCGAGTAAATATTTCTCGAGGATTGTTCTCCCCGGTTGCCTTCACACAAAAATTGATATCACAAGGCAATCACAGAATTCCCAACCTTGGCAGTCAAAACACACAATTTGTCCATTTTTTTCTCACCGTTGTTTCTCAAAACGTCCACTTTGATAGTCTCACCAGGTTCAGCGAATCCATATACGGGATTGACTCGGTACAACGCATTGTCGGAACACTTGATCTGAAACAACCCAATTTTGGTCATCTCCGACTGATAACAAGTCACCTTATAGGCTTTGCGGTCTTGCGAGTTGTTGGTAATGTTGATGCAGCTGACACCTCCAATTGGTTGGTAGAGGAGACGATCGGGTTTGACTTGCACATCTTGAGTGTGTCCTTCAAACAAATATCACATTTGCTGCCTCGTTTCCAAAAACCCACTGATCGTCTTGACCTCGTCCTCGATGCTGACCTTCTTCGGCGTCGCTTGCTGCTTATCGCTTTTGAGTTTCTCCGAGCAATTTTGCTGCGGAGCAGGAATGCGCGATTTGTCGACGTGGCCGTCGGGCGCGGCATCCCAGCCGCCGTGGTGAGGCGGAGCATTCGCCGACGCTTGCTCTTGTTGCTTCTTCGAGTTTTGCAGAGCTGCCGCATGAGCGGCCGCCGCTTCGTTCGCTTCTTTGCGAATTCTCGCCGCCGATGATGACTTCGACGACTTCGAGCTTCCCTTCGAGCATTCCTTCTTATTCTTGGCGTCCTTTTTCTCTGGACTAAACCCAATGATTTTTGATTGTCAAATTTCGAAAACGAATTCAATCACCGCGACGATTTTTTCGATGATGATCTCTTCGAATTTTTCGATTTTCTCGAGCCACTCTTCGATGATTTATTGTTGCTCGATCTCTTTGATTTCTCGCTCTTCGAGCTCTTCGCGCTCTTCGACCTTAATCTCGTTTAATTATACCAAAATTCGCTATCATTTTCAATATACGCTCTTGACGACTTTTCGCGTTTTGAAACTTGCTTCTTGCTTCCACTTTTTGCGGATTTCGAGGCGTGTTTAGAACGGCTCTAAACAATATTTTTTAAAAATCGATTTCCACACAAAAAAATGAATAAACGAACCTTCGACTTTCCGCTTTTCGATGCACTTTTTGTCGACTTTCCGCGAATCGATTTCTGCGATTTTTTACTTGCATGAACCTTTAAATGTTCATCATCATTCGATACTTATACCTTATTTGATAACCTGCTTGCGATCCGACGAGCAGAGAACCATCGCAGCTGCTAGTGGAAGCGATGGAATCGCTATCGCAGTTAGAGGTACCAACATATTTGACTAACTAACAACTTCAGTACAACAATTAATGAGTGGCGACGTTCTTTCTTCTTTATCAGATCCAGAAAATGTCACGGCTATTTTCATCGTTCTTTGTTATTTTTTTTTCAATTGAATTACATTCCTGAAAATGAAATCAGTAGTGAATGATAATTCTTCTAAAAGTACTCAAACAGGTAGTTTTTAAAGTTTGTTTTTAACAATTTTTGTGATAGCTCGAACAACTTTTGCGTCGGCTAAGGACCAATTCCTTGGCAAAATGGGTGATGCGAATCAAGCCAGACGTGATCAAACTATCATCACAAGTAAGAGCAAAAACGTTTGCCGCCAGCAGGGGTCGAACCTGCGACCTTGGGCTTATTAGACCCACGCTCTAACCGACTGAGCTATGGCGGCCACACGCCGCTCGCACTCAATCGTATAGAAAAAAGGCGCTGCATACGCAAGGCAAGAAGAGTCCAAGGGCAAACTCTCAACTGGTAAGCGCAGCGCGTCCCCCGTGGGCCTCCTTAGCTCAGTTGGTAGAGCGTGAGACTCGGTAGAGAAAAATTGCTGCGATTTGGGCGTAAATTCGGCTCTAGTTCGACGGCGGAACTGCTACAAAATCACGCCCGAACGGGAGCAAAGCGTCTCCCGATTGGTAGCAGACTCGGCAATTTGTTGCAATTCGGTTAGCGATTTACACCAACACCGCTCTCAAATTTCGCCAGAATTTTTCCCAGATTTCTCCCAATTCGTAACAGTGAAATCTTTATTTAAAAAATATATAATACAAAAAAAATTTAATTTGAAATCAAATAACATTTTTTAAAATTTGCATTAGCCACTTAGTCGGTTCGTCCTTCGCTTATTAAGGCGCGCACCACAGCTTTCCAAGCTTTTCGGTCCTTGGCTATCCCATAGAACTATGAGTAACTTTTAAATTATCCATGTGTATTGAGCTCCTCGATGATACAACGTCTTCTTTTTTGACATCTAATTCAGGAACTCTTCTCTGAAATGTGCAGTATGTTATAAATTATGTATAATACTAATTAGTAATCTACAGTGCTCCACATAACTATATACCCACCCTAATTTTGTCGAATAACTCGAATACCTCCAGAAATGGTTTCAATTAGAAAATTATGCGCATTTATTATTAGTTTCATGTTACATTCACAAAATTCAACCAGAAACAACAATTTAAAAAATTTCGTCATTTTCACGAAAAAGTGAAAAAATTTTTCCACAAAACTATATACCCACTCAATTTTTTTTTTGCGTTTTTTCGATATTTTTTCGTATTTTCGAATTTTTTGCAATTTTATTGTTCTTTTTTAGACATGCCTTTTGAAAAGCCGCTCACCGACTTTGAAAAAGATAAAATTGTAGCAAAGCTGGCTCAAGTTCTCTCTTATCGACAGATTGGGAATGAACTGGAACGCAATTACTGGGGTTTATAGTAAAGAAGATTTACGATTGCAACAAGTATTTTCATTCAATTACGGATCTCAAAAAGGCAATCGTAGAAGCCTGGAAGCTTGTCGATCAACAGCTTCTTGACAACCTTTATTTATCAATGGACTGCCGAATTTTTGACGTAACACGACTCAATGGAGGTCCAGTTAATTACTAAATTATTTTTTGTTGAATTTTGTGACATGAAACTAATAATAAATGCGCATATTTTTCTAATTGAAACCATTTCTGTAGCTATTCGCGTTTTCGAGTTATTCGACAAAATTGGGGTGGGTATATAGTTATGTGGGGCACTGTATAAAACTTTCAAATTCAGTTGTGAGACAAAATAGCGTATAAAAAAATGAAATTCTAGAAGGTTTTTTTTAAAAATATTATCGGCGTTTTGATTTTGTTTACTTTTTTTACGCTGACATCACGTGACTACGAAAAAGACGTTAAAATTGCAACGCCGCATTAATACTAGTTTAACCTTAACGTTTAACCCAGAGCCCCATTGCGTCAAACAAAAAAGCTGAACGGATTAAATTCCCATTCATATTAATAATAATTTTGAGTGTTTGACCACAGGCAAACGAAAATAAACTCTACAAATGATCTTTAATATTCCGTGACTCTATTATGTTTTAGATCGTTTGCCTGAGTCAACTAGCCCAATTATAAATGAATAAATTTTACCTTCAAAAGAAACCGCAACCGAACGAAGTAGTGCTGCGTATTTCCATGGCGGGATAGTCATCTGAAACAACTATTCCTTATGGCAGAAGATTAACTGTGTGCGCACCTTCATGAGTATCTCTCTAATCAAGTGCCCTAATTGATTGAATATCGCCAACGGTGATTTTGTGACGAGCGTATATCTGATTCAAGGAAATGATCTAAATAGCATTAATTTTGTTGTACTCTATCAAGTGAATATCTTCAACCTCGAAGGGATCCGGTCCGTTCGCAACATATACAACCATACATATTTTGCCATATATTTAATACCTAATTCCTCGTTAAGCGATGACACAATTCGTTTCATTGTTCCGGAAGAATCTTTAAGAAAAAACATGTATTATTTATTTATAGACTAGTTTTATTAAAAACGAAAAGTAATAAAAAAAAATTGAAAAAAAATTTAAAAGAAAAAAAATTAAAAGTTCAGTTTAAATTTGCACTGCATTTGCGCTTTAGTAGAACTTCACTGACGTTTTCGGTAGGTGAATTGCCTGCGATTCTGCTATCAATTTATAGCAATTGGGCCCAAGTAAAAAAAGGTGTAAGAATTTCAAATGAATTGCTGTGGTTTGGGTGCTTGCGCCCGAATTGTACCGATTGCACATAGATGAGTGCTTACTTCTGCTCCCAATCGAGTGCAATTCGCCTCCAATTCGGGTTATGTGAATAATGGGAGCAAATCGGGAGCATCTCTGCACCAAATTTTGTGAATTTAGCCAAATTGCACCCGAACAAGTGTACTGCTCCCGTTCGGGAGTGTTTTTGCACCCGATCGGCCGCTTACGCCCGAATTGTAGCATTTCAATTCTACCGAGGACTTTTAATCTTAAGGTCAGGGGTTCGAGTCCCCTAGGTGGCTTGACTTTTTTGCAGTGTCAAATGGGGTGATTGCTCTTTGCAGTGTCTCATGCTGAATCAATGGACTATATTTTCCCTCAGTGGCTTCGGTTATGCTATAAAAAAGGTCCTCTGGATTATGAGCCCTGCGATATGAATATGCCAGCCACTCTCGTCCCGTTTGCGGATCAGTTTTTCACATGCTTTCACATTCGAATGTTTTCAGCCGTAAACGCGAACATTATCGCTTCGACGCCCCTCTAACTGAACGCGGACAAATCGTAGCGCAAACATATGGAAGAGGCTTAATCGCTGCGGGAATCCGGCCATACGAGATCTATTGTTCGCCGGATATGAAATCCATCCAAACCGCTTATTACTTGATCAAAGGAATGGACACTTCATTCACTTCGGTTGAATCGAAATCCGTTGAAATATGCAAATTCGAGGTTTTCAGATTTGCATTGAACCCGCGATTATGTCGTTTCGTCAATTGTATCCAAGAAATATTGATCAAATCCTATTAAGCCCTAAAATGGTTTATTTTGAGATATTCAAAGTGAGATCAATTCTTCAAATGTTTCAGTATTCCGGACTCGGATATCCGATCAATTTACAATACAAACCATTCAATGATATACCACAAAGTGAAACAATCGATGATTATATTCACAGAATTAACCGTTTTTATACGGAAGTAATTACAAAAATCGAGCAACCGTGAGATTTGAAGACATTTCGAAACGGAAATATAATAGAGAAAATTGGCAGAAGTGTTATTGTAATTGCTGATAATTGCATGGTCGAAATCACAAGAAATCGCGAAATTAGCACAATTAACGACATTTTGGACACGAAAATGTTGACGAGTATGCAAGTGAATACGATTCGAGTTACGTCGGATGATGTAAGCCTGATTGCATAGAAAATATTCAATTATTTAAAAACGGAACAAAAATGAAGAAAAACGGTGCTGGAAAACCAGCAATAAACGGAAAAATCGACGAATTTGGGGCAAATTTAAAAATAAAGAATTATCTGGTCCGCATACACGCAGGATGAAACATCACACAATTCATATACCGTATCACTCTCATTTAATTCCGCTCGTGTTCAGCCTATCTTTCTTTTTTTACCAATTTTATCTTTGAAATACTTCCAATTTGTTTTTCCTCTATTTTTGTAGGGCTTTAGTATTTCCTTTTTTTGGTCAAATTGTTAAGCACTTTTCCACAATTGGTCAAGTTTTCATCAATATCTTTTTTATTTTTTATTATTGTTTATTCGAGTACTAAAAAAGAATGATATATTCTGGACCCTACTTTTCAAAGTAATTTCTTCTATTTTAGGTGAAGCTAGTAAATCCTCCTATTCTTTCATTCACCCGCTGCCTATATGATGCCAAACCGTTTTTATGGAACAGTGCTCCGAAGAAGCTGTCGACTCCGAACCACCCCGTCAATGAATATTAATTCTTACATTCCTTTACCAATAAATGCGTCCCTATTCAATTCACTAGTTTTTTGTTTAGTATTTGTGCGATAAATGACTTCCGCGGGATTTGATATGCCCGCTTTCGATTCGCTTTCAACACGTTTCCCACTGATTCGTTTTCGCTTCTCAATTCGCCTTCATCCTATCGATTTTGTGAGAGTTTTTCGCATTTTTGTTCATGTTTCGTCTACGCGAGAGCAATTGTTGTGTTTCGACAGAGATCCTATTGGTCCCCCAATCAACCTGTAGAAACCAATCAACCTGTAGAACAAGCTGGGTTCCGCAAGGGCTTCTCGACAGTGGATCACATCCACTCTGACCAAAGACTGCTAGAAGTGGGACGAGAATATCAAATCCCACTCACACTTGTCTTCGTTGATTTCAAGAAGGCGTTCGACAGTGTTGAGCATTCAGCAGTGTGGCAGAGCCTAAGAGACCAAGGCGTTGAAGAAGCGTATATCCAGCTACTCCAAAGTTGTTACTCTGACTGTTCCACAAGCATCACGCCATTCCATCGACAGGTAGAGATACCTGTTCGAAGAGGAGTAAGGCAAGGTGACCCAATCTCGCCGAACCTTTTCTCCGCGTGCCTGGAGCAAGTTTTCCGCGAATTGTCTTGGAGTCAATTCAAAAACGACTCAGAAGACAATACGAACACTCCAGGATTACGAGTGAATGGCCGCAACCTTACACACCTGCGGTTTGCAGACGACGTCGTGCTCATAGCGCACAGTCCGCAAGCGGCATCCGAGATGTTAAGTGAGATGGTTGTGAGATGCGAACAAGTAGGGCTCCAGATTAACGCTGGAAAGACCAAAGTCCTACGTAACCCCTTCGCAGACTCCGCCAAGGTTACCCTAACACACCAGAATTCGGTCAGTATCATTGACGATGTTGACGAATACGTGTACCTTGGAAGACTACTCACCCCCAAAAACGAACCTGTAACAAAACCCGCGCACAGCTCTTCGATTCCATCGTTCTCCCAGCGCTGACTTACGGATCAGAGACTTGGACCTTCACCAAAGCTCTTGCCGAAAGAATCCGAATTAGTCACGCTGCGCTTGAGCGAAGGTTGGTTGGCCTCACGTTATCACAACAACGTGAACAAGATCTTCATCGAGAGGACATCCGCATCAAGTCGAAAGTTCGGGACCCCCTACACCACATCACGAAGAAGAATATGACCTGGGCTGGACACGTTGCTAGAAGAACAGATGGAATATGGACTACTCTTCTAACGGAGTGGCGGCCGTGGAATTGGACCCGGCCAAGAGGAAGGCCTCCCATGAGATGGTCAGACTCGCTTCGGAAGAAGATCACTACAAGAACAGCTGAAGACGGCCACTTTCATTTCATTTCGCATTGTTTTAGTTTTGCGCGTTTGTACGTTAAAATGCTAGAATGTAGTTCGTTCGATAACATCTTCATAATTGTGATGCCAAATCCGAGAAACAATGATCTGTCGATCAAAAGATCGTAAAATCGCAATCATCTTCTCGAACACATTGGTCTCGAACATGATCCACTTTTGAATAATCAAGCGATATTCATTTTCTTATGATCAAATTCGAACCATTCGACGAACAATTGTTTATTTCCTTTTTATCTCTGGTTCGTGTTCAATGATTCTTAGATCCGAGCAAAGCATTCTGTTTAATCAGCCGTGAAATCAGAGGGCATCATTGATCCTCCCATATATGGCCTTGTCACAGTAAAACTAATATGTGTGTGTGTGTGTGTGTGGTATCTTTTTGATTTCGATTATTGTTAATCTCAAATCAATTTTTCAATTATTCATTGTGAATAATATGTATTTTGCCGTTCTAGCGCACCTTTTCGACCATTCTCAATTTTCGCAATTTTAAGCCATTTTAAGGCTTAGTATCATTGATTTTGTGTCTCAACTCTTCGAAAATGTGTCATTTTAAGCAATTTTCAAAAATGGTAAAAAGGTCGAAGTGCGCTACCTTGAAAATGTGGTCGAAATGGTCGAGAAAAGTGCGCTAGAACGATGACTAAAAATAATCCCAAGGATCTGAGAATCTATGATTCGATAAAGCCCTAAAGCCTTTGACCAACCTATTACAAATATGTTTTATTCCACATTAGCAAATAAATTTTTAAAAATTTACAAACAAATTCAGTCGAAAAGAATACTTGGTCAAAAAATTTCCATTGCTCGGCGCTTTGCTCTCGGTTCGCTCAGATTCCTCTCCCGTCGAGGAACGCGTGAAAGACCATGCTTCACTTGATAATTCTGAAAAAATATTATATGTGAATATATAGACAATTAAAATAAAATACCTTATAGGCTTCATTGATTAAATTTCCTGGAGTGATCCAGGTATCAGCTGGATGTGAAGAAGCCTCGACAATTTCTTCTTCTATGCTGTCTCGATCATATTCCCTTCTGAGGATTGGATCTGTTGCTGTTGAAGCCACCATGATGCCAATGAGAGCGCGATCAGCAGCGTAGCATGGGCCTCCGGAGTCTCCGCCATCAATCGAAGAACTGGCCAAGAACCGTCCTCTGTAGTCCGTGGACTCGGAACATATCCGACCATGTCGATGAGTAATTTGCTGTCCATCTTTAGTCTCATGACTCAGACCGAACCCGATAAACGGCTCAAAATTCTTCGGTGGACGCATGATATAAGGATAGTCTTCGAAGATCTCCCTTCCGTCCACTGAGCGAAGAATCACAAAGTCGTGGTGAGTGTCGACAACAATGACCTACAATATATCGAATTAATTATTTTTTAAAATTTCTTTTAAGATACCTTCATTTTATGTCGAATACGGGGATTCTCCGCATGTCTTATTTCAACAAGACTGTGCTTATTGTCTTCATCATTCTTTGATTCGTCGTACTCTCGTAGTATTTTGTGTGACTTGTGTGCATATGTCACAACAGCCCTTGACGAAATAGGCGAAGCGCAACCACCATCAACGACAAGATCTCCTTTAAGTTCGACAGAAGTTTCCTCTTCGTCTTGAAGAGCTTTTTGTCCTCGAGGGATGAAAAACAGACGGTTGCGGAGCTCGTCTGCTAATTTTTCTGAAAAACCAGCAATAAATTGTTAGACCATTTAAAATATAATACCATTGAAGACGTAAGGCGACTCAGAACGCTCCCGATAGCCGGACAAATGCCCTAAAATGAATATTTTAAGTAAAAATCCCAAATGTTGTATAAAAACATAGAAATTAAAGATGGTTAATAAAAGAAAATAATTCAATCGTAAATCATACAAACCTTCGAAACTCAAGGAAGAATTAGGTCGAGAGGGTGCCTTGTCTGATTCCACAAAGAAATGAAGAGTTGGAAATTGCTCAGGAAGCAGGAAAGTCGTTGAAGAATCATTGACACTAAAAAATGAAATACAATCAGAAACAAATCAAACTGTAACTACCGACAGAATTTGCGGTGACCATTCACATCATAGGAAAGGGAAAGAATCGCATCGTCCGGAAGCAACAAGGCTGCTTTTATGGAGCTTTTAGTGAGCGTGTTATCCGGCAAATCCAATTCGATTTCTTTCTCCAACATCCTTATATTTATCGTTTGAGCCATTTTCGCGAAGAATAATCTGAAAACATAGAATTATTTGTTTACACGTAATCTGTAAACATGATTCAATTCGAGAGAGAGAGAGAGAGAGAGAGAGAGAAAGTAGGAATAGTTGTTAACTAAAAGTTAAAGAGAAAATAACAGTAGAGGCGGAATCTCTCCTTCCTCTGCATCTCTGGTCGCGCGTCACTCTCATCACCCTTCCACTCTAGCCCAACGCGTTTGCGTGTCGCGACGCGTGCGTCTAGTTCAACTACACAAATAGTTCATAATAATCTATTCCCTAAAGTCGAAAACGATATGAAAGATATGAAAAGAAAACCACAACAAAATTCAAAGTAGGAGACACTGTCAGAATTACAAAGTATAAAGCTATTTTTGATAAGGGATATCGTCCTAATTGGAGTACAGAACAATTTAAGATTTCTGAAGTTCTTCTTTCCCCAAAAGGACCAACAATGTATTCTATTAAAGATCTTGTAGATGAAGAAATCAAAGGAAAGTTTTATGAAGAAGAAATCACACTTTACAATAATGTTACTCAGGAGTACAAAATCGAGAAAGTATTGAAACATAGGACTAGAAATAAAGTAAAAAGAAATATTTGTTAAATGGTATGGATATCCTGATAAGTTCAATTCTTGGATTCCAGAGAAGGATCTTAGATGCTAACAACTTTAACTCTATTATTCTTCACTTCAACAATATTTTCACTCAGAATAAGACAATAACATTTAGTACTTTGAGGAATATTTTTATTAAATGAAGCTTTTATTGTAACATCAGGCCGAGATGCAATAATTCTATCATTCTGTTTTGATACATCAAATACTAAAAGTGGATAATAATAATAATAAACATCTTCTTCCATGAAAATGGAATCTTTCACTGATTCATAATAACTATTTCTGAATTCTTTAGCATAATTGTATTGTTGGACTGCATTGAATTTATCAAAGTCAAACTTCAGACATTCGTATGGATATCTTTCACTATTCATTTCAACATAGATTTCTTCAAGTCCACAATTATCAAATTTAGCAGCATTGAGATAATTGTTATCTCTTGCAGTCTGAAAAGAGAGAACAATATATTTTATTTTATCATATTTTGTTCCAAGTTTCCAAGTAAATTCACGATTACCATTAGGAATATTATAACTTTCAAATTGACGAGATATAAAAGGCATTTGAACTAATTTACTCCATTGAAGCTTATTAATAGTCATCTTGCAAGGGAGGTCATTTTGCTGTCCGTCTTAAAATTTTTTTATTTTTTGCATACAGATTCTTTAGCAAATTTCCAATCGAATGAACTCGGTCCCTACCTGCGCAAACTTCTAGTTATCGAGATATGGACCTTCAAAGTTTTAGCCCCTCCCCACGTGAATTTTGCATACAGATGTGCGGAAACTTGAAATGAAATAGTGGGATGTCTTATATCGCGCATATATCATGCTTCGGCAAGCAGTTGTGGTTTGGTGGTGTGTAGGTTATGTTGTCATGAGAATCTGTATGAAAAAAATTTTAAGACGGACAGCAAAATGACCTCCCTTGTTAGCAGTAAATTTAGTAGGATCTGTGGATGTAATAGAACTCTTGTTTCCTAGAGATCTATAAAGACTTAATTGGTGTTTTCTTCCGTAAACTATTTTATTATAACATTCAGCAAAGCCAAAAATATGAGTCAGTGGAATACAAAAAGTAAGGTTACCTTTTCTATTTTTTGTGTATTTATTTATTTTATAAGTCATGATATCCTTAGTCTCGAGGATCCAACCAAAAGTATTTTGTTTATTCAATGTGGAAGAATAAGTAAGAAGGTCTTTCATAAGTGAAGCTCTTCCAGGATCAATGATATTTTCAACTTGCATACCATCCATACTATAAGTTGCTCTATCAAATAAAAACATTGGAGCATTATTAGTCAATGTAACTTCATCACCTTCAGCTAAAGCTGTAGAATCTAATTTAGTCAAGGAAGCTTCTAAGTAGATGTAAGATTTATGTAGTAGAAGGTATTGATCACAAGTTTCTATGACAAAATTAATTTCTCCATGTTGATTTAAACTACTACCAGATGAAGGAAATATACTAACAAGATTTTCTTTTTGAATTGATGTATCTTGAATAATTGGAGCATCGATGTTGAGTATTCTATCGAAAGCTTCTATCAGTCCAGACATTTTATTTTAATTTATTTAAAATAAATTTTCTGAAGTAAATGAATCTATTGCAATCCTATTTCTTTTTAACATTTATTCATTATGATATTTTGGCGGCTATTATATGTTCTTCTGATGCTCCAGTTCAATACTTTAAATTACCAAAATTACACAAATGTAATTACCACAGACAATTGAATGAAAAATCAAAAGTAGTAAGTTATGAAGCCTTCAAACCGAACATTATCGAATATTCAAGTGAAGCTAAATTGCGTAAGAAATTAGTTAGTGAAGTATAAATGTATACAGATTTTTCCGGATATGAGCACTTAGTAGAAAAGGAATTGAATTATCGAAGTATAAGTGTTGCAGAATGTAGAGAATGGATTGCAAACAACAAATGTGAATATGGAAGTTTAAGGAAAGGTAAAGAAGGAATATATAGTACAAATAATAATGTGAATGAAGATTATCCAAATCGATTTACTAGTTTCTTTACAAGTAAAAGATATTACAAAGAAAATTGTGTAATTATTGAAACTAAAGTATATTCACACTTCAATCAAAGTGGGCCATCTAATGTTCTCTCCGACTTAAGTAATTGTAAATATCAGGATGGTTATTGTAGTTCAAAAACTAATGAAATTATGATTTGGGATGTCAATACTTCACAAAATTGTCAATATATTTCAATTGGAAAATTAAAAGGAATCATGAATAATGGTCTTTGGATTAATAGTCAAAATCAAATTGCTTTAAGTCTAAATAAGAGTAAAGTAATCAGAGATTGTAATCTTGACCTAACAATAAGTGAAGAAGGTTTTGCAGTACGTCAACACGTTGTTCGTTTATTTACAACTGAAGTAATGTGTGATATCTTTAATGAACATACTTCTCTTCTTGAAACACTAATAAGAGAAAATCCTAGAAGATACATTCAAAAACAACTAAATCATTCAGCAATACGGGTAAGATCAATGGATACTAATGACGATATTATTCAAGTGACATTTTGTAAAGAAATTGATGATTCTGACATTGAATTTGTTGATCTAACACATTTTGATGGATTCAAGACAAGTTTAGCTCTTACTCAAGGACAAATACCCATTAGAATTAAACAATTTAGAGACAAGATTTGGTATTACAAGAACGATCCAAGTGGGGGAATAATTTCTAGTAGCCTAGCACTACATCCTATGGCTAATAATGTTACTAATTTCAAAAACTTTGAAGAGTTCGATCTAAATTTCTTAGATGATAAAGTAATCTTTCATGAACATATTCTCCTTGATACAAAAACGCATATAGAGGAAGAATTAATTAATAAGATGCGAGAAAAAGCTGATAATAGCATTCAATTACACTCAAATAGTCAAGATGGTATGATTCCTCATGAAATATTAGATGAAGTTTCTAGCATTTTTGAAATGTATTACATTAGAATTTGGAGGATTTATGTAACTATCGGTGTTACTCTCTTTTACATATTTATAGGTAGATCTATTTGGATGGTCCTTTCTCCAAAAACATTCTTTGATTCAAGAAAAAATAGAAATCCGAGAAATAGGAATCCAATTTTTGTGAGAGCAAAAAATCATTTCCAAGGTGAAGATTACCAAGGTGTTAAACTGCAAGATTTCAGAAATGAACATAGAAAATCTCTTGTTGTAGACTAAATTTTTGTATCTTTAAATTATTTTAATTATTATTATTCTTTAATAAATTATAATCTTCTACAAAACGAAATGAGATTCTTCAATTCTGGTGATTCTTCAAAATGTGTTATCATAAGTCCAAAAGAGAAAGATAAAATAGAATTGTCTCAAGATATTAAACATGAACAAAAAATAGAAATCAATGAAAAAGTAAAAGTCAAGGAAGGATCTGCAAGACATTCACTTATTAGTGAAGGAGGAAGTATTACTCAAAAATCAATGAATACTACAAATGAAAAATTGAATACTAATAGATCAGAAGGATTGAATAAAAATAATGCAGCATTTCTTAGAGCTCTAAAGAAGGGATCTAAAATACCTAGTGAAGGATCAGGATTCAAAAGAATTTAATTTAAATTACTTTTTTTTACGTTTTTACATTCGTTTTTGCGTAGCAAAACCTTGAAACTACGTTTTGAAGTGTAATTCTATATAAAGATCACATTTGTTAAGTCAATAAGGTTATTTTTATCATCCACTAGTTTTAATGTTAAAGTATTACAATTATTAACACTTCGATGATAAATTAAGTTTATTGGTTCATATTTTACTGAAGACAAATCTAAAGGAAACTTGCAAATGATATTACTTTGTCGTTCATTAATGAAAGTATCACAAATAAGATTGCATGATAGATAAACGAAATCGGAGATTCCTAGATCTTTCGATCTGACAAAAGGCTTATCATTAGAACAATCCAAAATTCCATCAATCTTCACAACACTAATACTACTAATTTTTAATTCCTGTGGAAATTGAAATGTTTTTTCATTTGTTCGATATATATTTAAGAAGAGACTTGTCATTCTTAATTCTTATAATTTCCGAAGGAAATCAAGAAAGTATCGTAATTTAAATACTTTTATATTTTTCAAACATTTTAAATACCTAGGTATAAATTTAAAAATGAGCGATTTCAACAAACCAAAGGTTCAAGGAGTCTCCGACTTGGAAGCGATGGAATCGCTATCGCAGTTAGAGGTACCAACATATTTGACTAACTAACAACTTCAGTACAACAATTAATGAGTGGCGACGTTCTTTCTTCTTTATCAGATCCAGAAAATGTCACGGCTATTTTCATTGTTCTTTGTTATTTTTTTTTCCATTGAATTACATTCCTGAAAATGAAATCAGTAGTGAATGATAATTCTTCTAAAAGTACTCAAACAGGTAGTTTTTATAATTTGTCTTTAACAATTTTCGTGATATTTAGCTCGAACAACTTTTGCGTCGGCTAAGGACCAATTCCTTGGCAAAATGGGTGATGCGAATCAAGCCAGACGTGATCAAACTATCATCACAAGTAAGAGCAAAAATGTTTGCCGCCAGCAGGGGTCGAACCTGCGACCTTGGGCTTATTAGACCCACGCTCTAACCGACTGAGCTATGGCGGCTACGCACCGCCCGCTGTCAATTGTATAGAAAAAAGGCGCTGGATACGCGAGGCAAGAAGAGGCCCAGGGCGAACTCTCAACTGGTAAACGCAACGCGTCTCTCGCGGGCCTCCTTAGCTCAGTTGGTAGAGCGTGAGACTTTTAATCTTAAGGTCAGGGGTTCGAGTCCCCTAGGTGGCTTGACTTTTTGCAGTGTCAAATGGGGTGATTTCTCTTTGCAGTGTCTCATGCTGAATCAATGGACTATATTTTCCCTCTGTAAGAAATCGTTCGTTTCTTAGCGGCTTTATTGAATAGAATAATAGAATATGTAAACAATAACAGTAACAGCAACAGCAAGAATCACACCAAATACAGCCCCGAGCGACCCCTTTATATATGCGGCCGTTTTAATGTGCCAGACAGCTTAATTGGGCAAAAAGGAAAAAATCGTTATGATGTCATGGGAGAACAGAAAAAAATCGTTATGATGTCTAGGAAAACAAAAACGGTATGACGTCATTTATCATCGTTCGCGACGTCGCCATTCGCGGCGCCATGTGTGTCGCCGCGACACTCGGGGGAGCAACCGACAACGAGGCAGGAATCGTCGTTTCAGCAGGCCAAGAACCAGTAGGAGCAGTAAGAACGTGGCGATGGTGAGGGCGGTGGTTTTGAGAGCTTGGAGCGTGGCTTTCCAGGGGAGCAGGTTCAGAAGTTGATCGGTCAGCGTGTCGGAACTAGAGCGTTCGTGAAAGGTAGCAAACCCGGTTTTGTCAATCTGAAACAGAAAAGATTGTTCGAGGGTCCCGAACAAACCGATGAACGTGGTGGTGGAACCACATTGGCAAGAGCAGTTCAGTGTGACGTTTGGAAAATCGCTGTGAAACTCGAGCCGGTTGACGGTGCCTTCTGCGGAGCATCGCAGATAACCGAGCCAGTCATTGGGACATCGAAGAACAGCATTGATCGTACGGGGGGCCGTGCAACGGACTGCCAACTTTGCTCCCGGGAGGCAAGAATAGCATCCGGTTAGATTGAGGAAGGTAGCTTTGCAAATGGCATTGTCTTGTACAGCTCGGAAACGATGTTGGTCAGCGGTGAGGTGCAACGTGACGACACTCGAACTGGTCATCCTTGATCGTATGCGGTTTCCTTGGGTCTCGAATCGGAATCCGTGTGTATTGATTGGCAATCGGCGGTTATTCACTATTGCTTTCATCGAGAAGAAGCCACACGTGCATCTCACTTGAGTACCTGTGCTTCGGCAGTGGCATTGATCTTCGTTGAACCGACAATTGAAATTTCGGGCATCCGCAAGGGACGCGCACTGGAAGGTTCCAATGGTTCCAGCCATTGGCACTCCGGGCAACCCCAGAGCTGACTGCGTGAAGGCAAATGCTGGCGTTTCGTCGTGATGGGCCGGATGCGATCGAATGAAAGCTGCTCCGTGGAGAGGGATTGGTGGTATCGAGAAGCCAGTCCCCGTTATGGTAAGATTGGTCTGCGGGATCTTCAGCGGGAGTCCATCACGTAGTTCAACCCGCCATGGTTTTCCCTCATTAATTTGCACTTCTGCGTCGATAGCGGTAGACCAGGTTGGGCACCGAAAGACTTCGTAGCTTGTAGTCGATGTCGGTCGTGCATAGACTCGATGAAAAATGCATCCGGGAGAGCAGAAGAAACAGCCACAGGCAGGACATCCACAGGCTTCCTGACATCTCGTGAAACCGGGGGCCGCCTTCGCCTCGTTGCTCAATTCCGGCAAATCGTCATCAACTTTGGTCGTCTGGCACTTGTCTGCGGAACATGACCCTGCGTGGGCACAGCGATGACTCGATTCAGATGCGAGCGTATAATCGCGACTGTAGAACACCGTCTCTTGATTGCAGTAGGAAACGATGCTGATCGCCCGCACTTGAACTGTGTAGGCAAGGTTCCCACTAGCGTCGTGCAGCTCAAAACAAGCCATGGTTCCGTTCGGTCGGACGTGCGTGGTGGTCACATCCTTGATGGTGCAGATCGTGGTGTCATCCTGACGAATGCAGACGCTTTCATTGGCTTGCATGGTAGCGACTTGCGAACATCCTTCCATCAGTGGTACAATCAGCAACATAATTGTCAGAAAAATGGCATTCCGGTGACGAAGTCCGCGAAACCTTCGGACGTTGAATCTGCCTCGGCTTGGTCGTGGGCATCGTGAAAAGATCCACCGAATGGGAAGTGCGATAACAATCCATGCGACTCGAAGAAGCAAACGCACAGTGGTCCAGCATTTCTGTAGCAATGTGCATGTCGAGCAGAAAATGTTGAGAATGCACATCATGACGAGAATTCCGATGACTGATTGAAGCTGTTGAGACTGAGCTTGCAGCTGGCTGGTCACACTCCACAAGGGTTCCAGGTATGAGGTCCGGTCTTCGATCGTCGTATTCATCATTGTGGGACTGTTGATGAGCTGTTGTTCCGCATTAGACGTAGCAAAAAACGCTGCCACAAGCAGGACCAACCCGGTAGAGTTGATTGTGTTCCGAAGTGGTCGAGGGGATCTTCTGGTAGGCTTCGCCTCTTGTGACGTGCTATTGGTTACTTTCGGCGCTGAGCGTCCATCCTCTTCTACAGTAGCGTCTTCGAGCGGGAACATTTTCTTGAACGGGTGCTCTTGGGTTCGTCGAGTTCTTCCGTTTATCACTTTGGCAGAACGATCCTTGACTTCAACGATCCGGCCCATTGGCCACTTGTGAATGGGTACGTGCTCTTGTTCTATGAGTACCACATCGTCGATCGTCGGTTTGTGCTCCGTTGCTTTCGTCTGGCGGTGTCCGGTATCTCCACGATCTCGCAGAAGTTGTGTGTACCGTTTTGTCCAATCCTTGAGTAGAAACTGGACGATAGAGCACGAACTACTCCAGCTTTCAAGCAATTCCGTTTTTGTGTGCGGAAGATGATCGCAGTCCTCGTGTGGTTCCAAAGTGAACACAAAGGATTTCACGGAAAACGGTAGCACAATGTCGATTGGCCGCAAGGGTTGCATCTCATTGGCGTCGCTGGGAATGTAGGTCAGTGGACGCCGATTGATGATGGCCGTAGTCTCCGCTAACACCGTCCTTAAGTCATCTTCGTCCATGAGGAGTCTGCCCGTTCCTGACTTCAGCAGCGTATTCTTGAGGATTCCCACCATTCTCTCGTAAACTCCTCCGCTCCATGGCGAATGTGCCGGAATGAGTTTGAATTCGGGTAATGTCGTCGAGTTCAAAATCGAGTTTCGCTTCCCTTGTAGATTGACGTATTCACAGACTTCTTTGAGCATCACAAACTGTTTCGCGTTGTCGCAGATAATGGTGTGTGGTGTTCCAAAGGTCGCCGCAAGACGTCGCAAGGCGTTCAGTACCGTCGTTGTCTTCATGTCCGTCACCAATTCCGTTGATACATATCGTGATCCCAGACAGGTGAAGAGAAGTATCCAGGCATCCGCGGGTCCCGTTGAACCTTTGATCTTGACTGGTCCACAAAAATCCATTCCAGTATCCTTGAATGGTCGGATCGGTTGCGTTCGCGACTCCGGGAATTGAGGGAAGTCCGGCTGCCTGTATGGCTTCAATCGACGGCGTTCACATTGTCGGCACCGGGCGAGGATCTTCTTCACGTAGCTTCTCCCTTGAGTTATCCAAACAATTTCACGAATTGCCGCTAGCGTATATGACGTACTGGCGTGGCCGTGACGTTCGTGGATATCGAGGACGAAGAGTTCGCCAACTCTACCATGGGGAAGGTAGATCAAGGGCTTCTTGATTCGTCCATGAAATATCCATAAGTCATCTTGTCTCTGCAATCGGAGGTTGCGAATGATGTCGTCCGAAGGGGGATGTTCTTGTTGGGCCAGCTTGAACGCGGTTCTCCGACTCTTCGTGGCATAGGATTGCATTGAATGTTGTCGCCTTCCGAGGAAATAAAATATCGTCATCAGAACACGGATCAATCGGTGAAACGATCCGTATCGCGTGACGTCGATTATGGGTTCCTCCTTCGTTGTCGCACATGTGGTGTGAATGGGAAGCGTCTGAGGGTCTGGTAACGGTCCTTGCTCGCTGAGAAAAGGCGCTCCCGTGTTCCACAGTTTCGACGATTTCAGTTCTTCGAATGCCAACCCACGAGAGGCAAGGTCGGCCGGATTGTCAATGCCTGCGACGTGCCCGAAGAAGAATTCCTCGTCGATTTGATGGATTATTCGTGCACGATTCCTGACGAACTTCGAACCAGTGTTATTGAACAGCGAGTCCAACGTACACTTGCTATCCGACCACAAGTAGATGTGTCGAAGATCCATCTTCAGTTCTCTCTTGATGTTGACTGCGAGTTGGGTTCCAGTTTGAAGAGCCAGCATTTCCAATTGTGGGATTGTCAACTTCAATTTCAACGGTGCAACACGAGTCTTGGCCATGAGAAGAACAGTTTCGACCGAGTCTGCCGCTTTTCTTCGCAGATAAGCAACCGTGCCATAGGCGTCCATGCTGGCGTCTGAGAACACATGAAGTTCGATGCTTCCGTTGCCCGTAGTCGAAAAGTAGCGCCGAGGAATTTTCCATGCTTCTCCTTTCCACTGATCCGCGATTTTTTCCCATTGTCGTTGTTCATCGGCCAACAATGGACTGTCCCATGTATGCGACTTTGCCCAAAGCTTCTGATAAAAAAGCTTCGCGAGAAGAATTGTCGGTGCGAGCAGTCCCAGTGGATCGTAAGAACTTGCCGATTGCTCAAGTACCTTCCGCCGTGTCATCAGCGTGGTCGTCGTGATTTGTGGCGGTTGGAGTTCAAAGCAGTCAGTAGTGGTGTTCCATCGTACTCCGAGGATTTTTTGTTGCGGGTCTTCTGGGTCATTTCTTTCTTTCGCAGCGAAAATTGCGTTAGCCTCCGTGGAATTGCTAACGAATTGACAGAGATTCATGGCAGCATCTGCGAATACCTTCTTCGACGTCTCGTAGAATAGTTTTGCCTCCTCGACACCCGATACTTCGCCAAACACGTTGTCCACGTAGAGGTTCTCCACCATTGCACGAGCCATTGGATCAGGTTGCGATTCCAAGTGAAGTCGTAGAGTAGCGTTCAGCAAGTACGGTGAAGCCTTGAGTCCAAATGGTACTCTCGCGAACCGAAAACAGATTGGTGGTTTTGTTGGATCTGGTTGCCAGAGAAAACGCGTGGCATCTCGATCCTGGACATTCAGAGTCAGCTGCAGAAACGCCTTCTCGATATCGGCCGAAATCACGATCGCTGGACGTCGACACCGCATCAATACTCCGCAGATCTCCGGCAACAACTTCTGGCCACAATACATCACGTCGTTGAGCGAATTGTCTCCTTTCCTCATCTTGGCGGATCCATCAAACACGATTCTCACTTTGGTCGACTTGCTCTGTTGCTTGATGACAGGATGATGGGCCAAATAGTGCATGATCGGTCCATCCGTTTTGGATTCCTCTTCGACAACTTCAATGAAACCTCGATGGAGTTGTTCGTCGATAATTGCTTGGTATTTTTCCAACAGCTCTGGATTTTGGTTCAGCTTCTTGACGGCGGCCCTCATTCGATAAAACGCAAGCGCACGATTGACCGGTACTGCTAAACTGGTGTCAATGAACGGCAATCGAACTTCGTATCTTCCATCCGAACCCCGTGTGGTAGTTTCTCGAAAGAAGTCTTTAGCGATCTCTTCATCCTTTGTCAATAAGTGTCGCATAGTCCCCATTCCTTCAACTTCCCAGAATTTTTGAAGCGTACGTGTGATCGCGTCGTTGCTTTCCGTTTCAGCCGGTGTTTCGTTCAGTCCCAATAGCGTGGTGAAATGGTGCTCGTTGCCCGATAGAAGCGGTCCACATTCCGTTTGATGAAGTTGCAATCCATTCGGTAATCCTGTGGTGGAGACATTTCCCAACAGCTTGTGCATCCAATCCATTCCAATCAAGATATCCACTTTAACTCCAATCCGTGGTGCAATGAAGTCTGCTTGCTCGAGTAGCCGATGCCACTGATCTCGTGAGATTTCAGACGTGGTGATGTTCGACGAAATGAACTCGATTTCGCATAATCGGAGCGCAACTTCTTTCTCTGGCAGCTGACACGTGATGGTGTAGACATTCGATGTGAGGTGTTTGTTCTCCTTGCTTGCAAACGTCGCCACCGTCAAGCTTGTCCGCTCAGTAGGCGCAATCTTGAGTTTCCTCACGAATTCGGTAGTGACATAACTCAAATTGCTTCCCGAATCGAAGAAGATGGTGGCCTTGTGCTTTGCACCGCCGTCGTCGATGACTGGTAACTGCGCCGTCAGCATCAAGCATTTTCTGTTTCCAACCTTTGTCTCCTTCCGATCATCCTTTTCTTCCTCGGAATCTGACTCGACGGTCGGAGTCACATCAAACTGCTCGTCCTCTGGTGGTCGTCCTGGGGTATCGCTGTGACTCACCGTTGATTGAACGTCGGCCGCGCCCGCTGCTGCTTCGGCCACATAGGTGGTGTGGTCTTGTTCCTCTTCCAACGCAGGGATATCTTCTGCTTCAATCATATTTGTCTGGTATGACCGTTGTCCCGAGTTGTGGCCCTGTCGATCTTGTGCTTGCGGGGGACGAAACCCATTGTTCTGCTGTTGCCCTCCACGACGCCATGGTGGGATCGCGTGTGTCGGTAACGGAATCAGATTTGGGTTATCCGAATACTTGTCCCGCCGTTCGTTCCGTCGAAATCCGCCGGCTCCTTCCTCACGTCGACGATGGCACATCGACTGATGGTGTCTTCCCCGACAGGATTTGCATCGATCAGGACAAGCCGCTGCTCGATGGCCTCCGCGCAGACATTGATAGCACAAATTCAACTCCCTGCATCGATCCCGTCTGCTGACGTTGTCGGGATATGTCCTACACGATTCCGGTGCATGCATCATGTTGGTCCTGACGCAGAATGGGCATGGCTGCGGTTCTCTGCCAGTTGCTCTCGGTCCTTGACCATGTCGTCGCTGCTGCTCTGCGTCTCCTCGATGGTGACTGCGATGATGCTGTCCCGAACCTTGATGTTGCGTTGCCATGGTGGTCACTCGATCCTCCGCTCGATCGTTTACAATAGCCGACACCAAGCTCTCCGTTTGCGAGATGTCGCGAATCATCTCCAAAAGCCGTTCCGCATCCGGTGGCTGACTACGCGGGTTTGCGTACAACTTTTGAATGATTCTCTTGGGGAGCTTCGCCTCAATAAGAGATGCCGTTGTCATATTGTTCATATTGCATCCAAATGAGACCAGCTGCCGAATCGTGCTCACCGTTCGGATGTAGAAGTTGTGCAAATCCTTTGGCTGGTAGTTGTTCCCAAGAACTGGTAGCTCGCGGATCCTCTTGAAAAGGGTTTGCTGTAGTCTTGTCTGACCGCCGTACTGATCTTCCAGGATACTCCATGCGATCGGATAGTTGCTCGCCGTTGATCGCAATGTTTTCACCAAGTCCGCTGCCTCTCCGCGCAATGAGGACTTCAAGTAGTACATCTTCGTCGTATTGCACTGCACCTGGCTCCCGATAAGATTCTCGAATCCTTCCTTGAATTCGAAGTAATCTTCTTCTCTTCCGTCAAACGTAGGCAAGCGTATTGTGGGAAGAGGTATGCCACTCCCGATGATACCCGTATACTGTGGTTGTCGTTCTTCTGGTGTATTCCAATTTTGTCGATCTGCTCCGTCGCGGCCTCCCTGTCCGTCGCGACCTCCATGTGTGTCTCCCGCCAATTGTGGTCTTGCGTCGCCGAGCCGTTCCGAAGCTGCTCCCGTCGTACGGCCTCCAAAAATTCCCCATGTCGATCGCTGCCCAGCAGCTTCCCGGTTTCCCATCCTGTACTGTTCCCGATTGTTTGGTTTGATATCGTGTGTTTCTTTCGCGTCGTGTTCCGTCTTCTCCTCGCGCTGTGTTTGTTGTTCCTCCAGCTCTTCTTGAAGATGATCGTAGTCTGAGAATGTCGGATAGTCAGACTTCATCGGCTCCAACTTCATCGCTCGTTCAACTCCTTTGTGGTATAGCTGCTCCAATAAAACCACCTTCGCTGTACACCTTTCCATGGTGTCTCTGTAATTCCCATATAGCGCGACGTACCGCTCGAACTCCTTCGTCTCTGCGCTGTCTTGACGTTGCAATCGTCTCCAATCCGTGTCCAATTTCTTCAACCGCAAGACATCCATTGTGGTCTTGTCCGTAAGATCCAAGATGTCACTCATCAATTCCGTCAGCTCCTCGTAATCCATCTCTGCGAGGTCTTCTGCTGTCGGTAGCTCTCCAATATCCTCATGATAATGCTCCAAGCGTCGTTTGACGATTCCAATAGTTGAACGTATTCTTGAACTCATTGTTGATTGCGTGGGTCGTTCCAATGTTCCAGAAGATTGCCGATTCTCACCAATCACAGCTGGGTCACCATGTAAGAAATCGTTCGTTTCTTAGCGGCTTTATTGAATAGAATAATAGAATATGTAAACAATAACAGTAACAGCAACAGCAAGAATCACACCAAATACAGCCCCGAGCGACCCCTTTATATATGCGGCCGTTTTAATGTGCCAGACAGCTTAATTGGGCAAAAAGGAAAAAATCGTTATGATGTCATGGGAGAACAGAAAAAAATCGTTATGATGTCTAGGAAAACAAAAACGGTATGACGTCATTTATCATCGTTCGCGACGTCGCCATTCGCGGCGCCATGTGTGTCGCCGCGACACCTCAGTGGCTTCGGTTATGCTATAAAAAAGGTCCTCTGGATTATGAGCCCTGCGATATGAATATGCCAGCCACTCTCGTCCCGTTTGCGGATCAGTTTTTCACATGCTTTCACATTCGAATGTTTTCAGCCGTAAACGCGAACATTATCGCTTCGACGCCCCTCTAACTGAACGCGGACAAATCGTAGCGCAAACATATGGAAGAGGCTTAATCGCTGCGGGAATCCGGCCATACGAGATCTATTGTTCGCCGGATATGAAATCCATCCAAACCGCTTATTACTTGATCAAAGGAATGGACACTTCATTCACTTCGGTTGAATCGAAATCCGTTGAAATATGCAAATTCGAGGTTTTCAGATTTGCATTGAACCCGCGATCATGTCGTTTCGTCAATTGTATCCAAGAAATATTGATCAAATCCTATTAAGCCCTAAAATGGTTTATTTTGAGATATTCAAAGTGAGATCAATTCTTCAAATGTTTCAGTATTCCGGACTCGGATATCCTATCAATTTACAATACAAACCATTCAATGATATACCACAAAGTGAAACAATCGATGATTATATTCACAGAATTAACCGTTTTTATACGGAAGTACATAATTACAAAAATCGAGCAACCGTGAGATTTGAAAACATTTCGAAATGGAAATATAATAGAGAAAATTGGCAGAAGTGTTATCGTAATTGCCGATAATTGCATGGTCGAAATCACAAGAAATCGCGAAATTAGCACAATTGACGACATTTTGGACACGAAAATGTTGACAAGTATGCAAGTGAATACGATTCGAGTTACGTCGGATGATGTAAGCCTGATTGCATAGAAAATATTCAATTATTTAAAAACGAAACAAAAATGAAGAAAAACGGTGCTGGAAAACCAGCAATAAACGGAAAAATCGACGAATTTGGGGCAAATTTAAAAATAAAGAATTATCTGGTCCGCATACACGCAGCATGAAACATCACACAATCCATATACCGTATCACTCTCATTTAATTCCGCTCGTGTTCAGCCTATCTTTCGTTTTTACCTATTTTATCTTTGAAATACTTCCAATTTGTTTTTCCTCTATTTTTGTAGGGCTTTAGTATTTCCTTTTTTGGTCAAATTGTTAAGCACTTTTCCACAATTGGTCAAGTTTTCATCAATTCTGTCGTTGTTATTTATTCGAGTACTAAAAAGGAATGATATATTCTGGACCCTACTTTTCAAAGTAATTTCTTCCATTTTAGGTGAAGCTAGTAAATCCTCCTATTCTTTCATTCACCCGCTGCCTATATGATGCCAAACCGTTTTTATGGAACAGTGCTCCAAAGAAGCTGTCGACTCCGAACCACCCCGTCAATGAATATTAATTCTTACATTCCTTTACCAATAAATGCGTCCCTATTCAATTCACTAGTTTTTTGTTTAGTATTTGTGCGATAAATGACTTCCGCGGGATTTGATATGCCCGCTTTCGATTCGCTTTCAACACGTTTCCCACTGATTCGTTTTCGCTTCTCAATTCGCCTTCATCCTATCGATTTTGTGAGCGTTTTTCGCATTTTTTCCATTCTAAAAATCAGAATCCAGTTTTATTCTCATTTCAATTAAAAAAAAACTTAGAGAAGATGGTATCTTAATTGATTTTTGACGTTTTCATTATGAAATTAAAACTGAAAGTTTTTGGCATTTTTTTAAACAAAATATATTTCAAAGAAGCATTCCTTTTCATAATCTGGGATCTTTCACACACCATTTATTCAGCAGTTTCTTGTTTTTTTTTTAATTTTATGAAAATCCATTTGAAATTGAATGGTCCGTGAATGAAAAATCAACCTGAACAGAGTTTACAAAAAATTTTTTAAGCTTGAAATTTTGTGACGCGAATTTCGAACAAAAAGTAACACTATAATAAAAAACTGATCGAAATCATAGTGGTCCGTTGAAAAAAGGGGCTACCAGGCTCAGTTGCCACAAGACCCTGCATTATGTTCCTTTAATCGATTATTTTTTTTTTAAATTTTGTGCTTTCCTCAAAATTGCTATGTAAATTTCTTGATATTCGAATATTGTAAAATATTCTACAAAATTTGATTTGCCAATTTCGATGAAAATTTACCACCAAATTCGCACCAGCATTCTTTCTTTCATCGCCTCTAATTGAATGTGATTTTACGGGCCGAATGATTCGGACCCACGAGTAACTTTCACTAGAGAATCATCAAACAAGATAGTTGATTCACATAATAAAAATGTAAGCAACCACAATTAGGCCGTAAATGGAAAAAAACGAGATAAAAGCAAAGAGGGGCGATCGAAGCAAGCAACCGAATCAAAAAAACACGTTCTTCACGAATGCATTCTTTGGCAGTCATTTTCCAAATTGCACTCATCCGACGGCTTCTCAGAAAAAAAAAAATGATGAAGCCTTCTGCTTCTTCTTCTTCTTTTCGGTTTCTTACTATTCAACGCATACTTATATTTATGAGTTCACATTTATCCAGTCCCATTCATTTATAACTGTTCTTCGTCTCTCGCTAATTGTTTTTTGGCATCTTTGAAGAAACTTGATTCGCTTCAAAAACGAATCATCATAATCCCATTTGTATGTGAGATTTGCATCAACATTTCTTGATGCGTTTTCGTTTTTCATTTGATTTATTTCCACCAATACTGTGGCCAATCAAATAAATAATTCGTCTTATTCGATTCTCTTTGTTCGCGATTTGAGATATGAACACGGTTTTCTCAAATAAAATACATTTATTTTTTTCCCCGCCCGTGTTTTTTTCTAATAATTTATGGATCTGCTTTTTTTGAAAAATCCGATGGAAAAGGAATTTGATAGAACAAAAATTGACAAAAAAAAATTAATTTTCGAAAATTTCGAGAATCGGCTCTTTAAATAAATAGTAAATCATATTCAAATTATTTTTAGTCGAATAATTTTTTCTATATTTGAATTTCGCGCGCATTTATCAAAATTAGAGTCGGGATAAAAACGGAACCGGTTTGAGGATTTTCTTCATTTTCCGGTAACTCAAAAACCAAAATCCGATCCTACCAAATAATTCTACGGATCAGATTGTTAAAATGTCGGATCCAGCGGATTGTTGTCCGAATCCGAATTGCTTCGGACCTTGACTTGATCCATTTTTCGGATCTGTTCCAAAAAAAATTTGTTCAATTCGGATCCGATGGGCTTTGAGATATCAGTTTTTGGGCGAATTCGTCAATTTAAAATTTCCACAAAAAATTGAAAAAAGAAAAAAAAAGTTCTTAGGCAAATGATATGCAGTTTTGACGGCCCATTGAGTTTTTTTTTTTAATTATTTTTAAATAATCTCCTCTTTTTTTGCAGCAAATTTCAATGTTATGTGTAATTTTCATACATATCGTTCATTGTAATCAAACATTCTGCAAAAAAACCGATATTCTATTGAACTTCCGATTTTACAATGTTCGGATTCAATGCATCTTCTCTACATCCTGAATATCTCCTTATGAATCGCATTAAAAAAAGAACTCGATTACGATTCATATTTAATATATAAAAAAACAGTGGGAATTCGCCTACCGTACTACGGATTACCTGCGAATCAAAAAAACTCATTGTAATTCACACGAGATGCCTCGTTTTTTCGTTTGATATGTTTATAAAATTATAGTTTGAACGAGGTTTTCTCAAGAGAATCCAACGAAATCAAGGTCATACCGTTTATGGGAAAATCGGGAAAAAATTTTTGCCGGAATTGTCGAGTTTTTGTTTTGAAAAAAAAAACACCGAGAAAACTGAGAAGATGGCAAAAAAATTTAAATTAGATGAAATATCGAAAATGTTATAGTCTGAACCATTTTCAATCAATTTTTTGTCATTTTCCCAGTGGCATTGGGTTTCGAAAGAAATTGATCTCAAAATTCGAGCGGAAACCCACCAGAGAACCAAATAATCAGGGTGAAATCCGCAAAAATGTCGAGTACTATGCAGATTTCAAAAAAAAAACTAGTTTTAACGAGTTTTATGAGTTTTTTTTTTCAAAATCTGCTTGACACCACTACATAAAGATCGTTATCCATCAGAAACCGATGGTAATGATCCAATCTTCAAATATAATAATGATCCAATCTTCGAATTTTGAAAACCATTCTTTGATATTGATTAATTTCTGGGTTTCCCTCATGTACCTTTAAACATCTACAATTATTTTTTGCTCCAAATATTTCCTTCCAATTTATTCTGAAGATTTAGGTCCGACATCTCGGGAGAACCGAGAAGGTCCCTCTCATATTTGATCTTTTTGCAAATTTCTTTAAAATCCTTAATTTTCAATTCAATTCTAGGTATTTTCTTTCAATACTATCTCAAAATTCAACTATTTTCATTAGTTTTTCTCGCAAATATTTCTGCAGAATTCTCGACGTTGTAATTTTTACAAACAATTCGGATTCGCTCGCTGTTCGTTGCCTATCAAATCTCGATGCTAACAATAGAAATCATAATAATAATAATCTGATGACGTCGACGATTTTACACACTTCTTCGCGCGATTCTCGTCGTCGCTTTTTTGTAACATTCACTCAAAACGGGTCCAATTAGATGGTGAAGCTGAAGCAGAATCGATGAGGCGATTCTGGGCTTCGTTGAATTTCAGTGAGAAGCTTCTCCCCGTATTTTTGGTGTCACTCGTGTTAGCCACTTGAACGCCACCACCATTGACTGACTGACTTTCGCTTCTTCATCGATTGTAGGCCTCTTTCTCAATTCATCGCCGCACTTGTAAATCCGACCACTTTTGAGCGGCTAGGTGAATCTTTTGCCTAATGGGGTGTGGTGGCCTCGTTTAGCGTTTTTTTTTTCGTCTGCATATCAAATTTTATTGCCCCAAACTGTGTATTCTCGAAACCCTTCAGTTGGTGGTATTCTGCAAATATTCCAACCGCCTTTCTTTTTTTTTTTTGAAAATTCTTAAAATCAATTGGCTCAATTTGTAGCACAAAATTTCTAAAATTTCTATCAATCAATCGGATTCCGCTTCGGGCATCGCCTCAATTCTAAATTTCGATCATTCGTTGTTTTTTTTTCATATGATAACGAAAATCTCATTTCGGGCGGGCGGCGTGCATTCCTTAAAAGGAAACCAGCTAAATCCAATTTCATTCAACGATTATGTAATTCCGTCATATAAACCTACATAAAGCGAAACATTTGATCCGTTTTCAAGATAATCGCGCCGCCTCGTCGCAAGATTCGATCAAATCGAATTCAGTTCGTTTTGTAAAGCGGCTTCACCATTTTCAGCGGCTTCCCTCATTCGCCTAAACCTCTTTTTCAGTTTTTGTTAGCATTCTGAATTGTTGAACAATGATGTTTGCAGGAATGGTTATGATACACAACGGCGATTCTTCGATTCATGAGAAGAAGCGCTCGAATGAGCCGCCGCGATATTTCTTTGGCAAACTTCATATCACGGTACGCATCAATTAACATTTGAGTGTCCATAGAAGGGCAGGGGGGGTCTCATTGATTTTGGCCGACCGCGAATTATCGATCACACATCGGTTATCTCATCATTTGTCACTTTCCTCTTTCCAAATAATTGATGATAGGCTTTGTTTTGGAAGGGATGCCAAAAAAGGAAATTCAAGATATATGATTATTAATACAGTGTGTTGCACAATTACAAGACCACCCCCAAATTTAAGCGCTATTTTTTTTATTTTTCGACATTTTGAGACCAATCAGTGTGAAAATCGTGTTCAGCATGAAAAATTACCCATATTTAGTAATTTTTATGGCAACATCTTAAAAAGTAACCGCGTAGTGGTCAAAAAATGTTTATCGAGCGGTGCAGAATTGTTAGTAGATCAAAATGTTTAGATAAGTAGAAGAAAGGTTTCGAAAAGATTTTAGCAATGACTAAGAAAATCATGTCGAATTCCTGAATCGGAAACCAAATCTATAAGTTATTCTTTAGTATTAAATCCTGTACTGAAATGAATAAGCGAGAAATGCAAATGGAACACAACTCGTCGAAGAATACTGAAAGGAATTCACATTAAAACTAAGAATCCTGAACTGAATACTAAAGAATAACTTATAGATTTGGTTTCCGATTCGGGAATTCGACGTGATTTTCATAGTCATTGCTAAAAACTTTTTGAAACCTATCTTCTATTTATCTAAACATTTTGATCTACTAACATCCTTATATTATTATTATTCCAATTTTCAGAGCGCCATGAAAGGAATCGTCCTTTTGGGAATAATTGTAATCCTGATGCTCGTGGTCCTTCTCTATTTCAAATTCCGAAAAGCGATGTTCGTCCTGTTGGTCCCCACATCGATTTCCGTTCTTACCGTATTGGCAATCATCATGAAAAAACACATATTCGTCTATCCGGTCGTCGCTATTTCGGTATTCGTTGCCTGCTCGAATCATCGACTCATTCGAAACATTTCAGATGTTCCATGTGATCCTCTCAATTTATGCTCTAATTGTCTTCAGCTTTTACTTTTTCTTCAAGCCATTCTACATTCTAATGATCTCAAATTGGCTATTCGATAGTGAGAACATTTGAAGGAAGGAATTCCAAAAAATAAGCGACGATTTTCAGCGATGCACAGCGAGAAAAACGCGGCATTCTACACACAATCGGCGGCCGTTTACGCGTTTTTGTCCGGCTTTCTGGCATTCAATGCCTGGCAGGCACACGTCAGCATCCATTATATTGTAAGTGCCTCGAATTTCGAATCGAAATCAATCATTCCTACGCATATTATGAAAAGCATTCAATGGGTGATGCTAGCGCGCAGAAGCTTCTCACAGCCATTATTCCATATTCCAGGAACACCTCGCCTCGTTCGCTCAAATCCCACAAGCTCATCAGCCAACGGTTCTCGTCGTCAACAAGCCAACCTATTAATTTGACAATTAATTAATAACTCCTTAATTGTACAAGTTCATCTGTTTTGTTTTTTTTTTGATTACTAACCTAAGCTTTACATTCCGTACCATTAAGGTCAGCTTTATTCTGTCCGATGCAGTACCACAAATTGTCTTTCTCTTTCCACTAATTTATTAACAATAAATCAACAAATTTGTTTGTTTAAGCATCGCAAATAAAAATGCATCAAATAAAAAAAGGCGAATGGCGAAAAGGCAGCAAAAACTGAATGTTAAGTGCGCCGTTTTTGTCGACTGACCTTTCGTTTCGTTCCCTTATCAGTTTTATCAAACAAAACTGTTTGAAGCGACTCGATTCGCTGCTATTTTTGCCTATTTGAATTATTATTATTATTCGGCTCGGACGCTCCCCCCCCCCGTGGACGACGTCAGTTTTTTTTTCCATTCGTATTTCATTTATATTCGACGGGACACGTCGACTCGAATGCGGTGCGTCATTCGAAAACTATTCAAATATATTACAATTTATGCGATTATTTTTTATCTCTTCTATTGTTTATTCCAATATTGCACTTTATTCAAGGTATTTTTTTTTGACGATCAAATGTGCAATTTTGAGTTTTTCAGATGAATGCCAAATTAGGTTATCCGTTAGACGTCGGTGAAATCTTGTGGATGGATTATGCGAGAAAGGTGAGCATTTTCGACACCGGCGGTCTGTTACGATGTGAAATGGGTCACGTGGGCGTTCAATTTTTATTTTTAGCTTGATTTTAATCAATTTGGCCTTGATTTTCAAATTTCAAACAACAAAGCCCCCCCCCCCCCAATTTCAGACGTTGCAAGATTTCGAGCGGATATTAGCACAACCGGTAGACACAAATCAATTACGGGAAATTCACGAAATACTCGAAGAAAACGCTCGAATCGTAAGTGATATTTGAAATCGAAAATGCTCGAAAAACAATCAAAGAAGCTCAGATTCGAAACAGCCGCAAGTTTTTTATACGAAGTTCGATGAACAGATGAAGACGACAAATGGGTATAAATTATACATATATCATCAAATTTATCACATGCAAAACACAATAAACCCGTCTTTCGAATCAATCATCACATGAAAATGTTTGGTTTGGAAAAAAAATAATAAAAAGGAATGGACCAGATGGTACAAGGAATTTGTTAGTATGAATTGAGGGGACACGAGCATTGGCATTGTTGTTTCGTCAGCAGAAACACGTTGTTGGTGAACAAGGCCTGTAAAAATGAGCATGATTCCAAATCTCGGGGCCTTTTTTTTCTCTCGACTCACTCCTTCGACAGTGTTCACATAATTATGCTCCACATAAAACATTATGCGATTGTCAATGTCGGCTTCTCCGAGGTACTCATAGCCTTGATCCTGCAATATCGCCGGCGCCATTCGCGGATGGCAAAGTCCCACTTTCTTTTCCGACACCACTGTCGCGATGTCGACATCGATTGCCCGCGTCCATGCGAATCTACAATCAATTCTCAATTTCGACGCCTAATCGTCAAATGATCTACCGAAAATTATTCGAGCTCTCGCTTCCGACATACTGCAATAGGCGCACATTGGTGTTCTGGAGATTGGTGCTCGACAAATTGTAGATTCGGCGATCTTTGATGAACACGCCGTCGAGTTTTCCCATCGAATTCGTCGCGATGATTCCCCAATGCGGACTCTGGCCACGTGGCGCCCTTCAACCACAAATGTTCAACAAAAAACCACGACCCCATTAATCCGAATTCAAATTACCATAGCGCGATGTATTGCAACTGAGGAATATTGTTGCCGCGTTGCAACGGCCGTCCGAACGGGATGACGGCTGTTGGCGGAATTCGGGGCTTGTTGTAGGAGAATGGCGAAAAGAACTCCGGGTCCAATAGGCCGTTGTACTGTAAGCATTCAATTCTTTCCTATATGATCCTTTAAGATTCCTTACTCAGTAGGCAATTAATTATACGACGAAAAAAAAAACAATTCTCAAAAAATTTTTTTTTCAAAAATTTGCAAAATAATTCCTTCATTTTCTTACTGAGAGATGCATTTTTTAACTAAGAACATTTTTTTGACAAACTTACAAAAACTTTGGTAGATCTTTTTGAGACGGTCTTCGTCGTTGGCGACCGTAACACGTCGACATCATTCACGAGCGGCGGAGTGTCTCGATTCATCGACGAGACTGTCGTCGACAGCAGACGATCGTCATCGACGTCCACAATGCTGCCGCTCCCTTCACCTTCATTCTCTGTGCTCGATGTCACAACGATGACAATGAGCCACGTCGCTAAAAAAGCGACGAGCCATCGGCAGATCATGTGACGCCTATTTTGAACTGCAACATCACCGAAAATCTTAACATTTCGGCCAACATCAATAATCACAAAAGCAAATAGATCAAAACTGGAAAATTTCGGAACGAGAAAACATACGTACTCTCCAAATCTTGAGATAATGGTAAGTAATCGATTGTTATAATAATGCTTAAAAAACTGGGAATGACCATTGAAAAAAATAGGGCATTCATTTTTTTTAATGAGAAAAAAAAGAAAGTTGACGTTTACAAGTAAATATGTATATTAATAATATGTATAGACGAACATTTGAGCAAATAGAAGGCGGCGCATTTGGCAGACGAGATACAGAGAATGGCGGACAAAAAATCAATGCGGAATTCGACCGGAAAGATCGAACCGGGGCCAAATAACATATGTAAATGAATGGTGGTGTCATCGAGCGAATGATCGCGAGGGTGACGAACCGAATCGGCGAATTTGGCGGACGGAGATCGACACCAATGATAACGCCCGGGTGTACCACGGCTGATTGTAAATTGTTGGCTTTTACGGTTACGTCGATTTCAGTGTACAAATAATGTTCGCAATAATCCGGATTAGCCGATGAGAGTGTACAGAATGTGGAGAGACTATTGAGAGAAACATGCATCACGCACATATCTCGCCAATAGCAAGCAATTAAGTGGAGCTCGAATGGTATTCACCTTCCGCTTTTTGGGAGTTGTGCTCAAACCACCCGAGTTCGACACCGCCCTCGACCGTTTAAGGTTTTGCATAGTTAGAAAAAATGTATAAATGCATGAATGTTTGCTTTCCCATGAAGTCTAATTTTTTGGTTTGCCCGCTTGACAAACTGTACAATTTTTTTGATGACTAAACTGAAATGTGTTCATTCATTCAAGCGGAAGAAGTGTCAGTGTCAGGCATTGAAAAGAAATGCTTGCAATAATTGTACTTTAAGGCAACTATCAAGACCAAAGTTTTTAAGAGAGAGAGAAAAAAATGTGAATTCGATGGAAGATGGTTTATTGGAGAAAAAGTGAGTTCTCAGGGGCTGGGTGATTGTAAATCAATTATTCGGCGAACATCCATCAAATTGTTCACAAATTCCAATTATTTGAAGTTTGAAAAATTACATTTATCGTCCTTTAAAGAAATGGTCAAAATAAGTGACATTTAGGTTCGATTTTTTTGAATTGCGCACATTTTTTGAATTTTATGCCGATGCAAAAATAAACGGAACATTGATATAAATTGCAGGGTAACATTAAAATGAAAAGTGTGCAAAATTGCGTCTACGTGTTAACTCACAAAAATCGAAGATATAGTCGGCTGCCATTAAACAAAGTGGCTACTAGAATCAGCCGCCACAAGACCCAACTCATCTCCCCGCACTATGAGCCTTCAATCAATTATTTCATTTTTTTTTAATTGGATTGTTTTTACTCAAAATTTTCATTGGAATTTCTTGATGTTCGAATATTGAAAAAATTAAAACAATTGAAATTGTACCAAAAAAGACGTTCTAAAAATATTTGAGAAGCATTCGAAAATATGTATTTGTTGACTAAGGTAATTAAAGGCGCACGCCGTTTTTGTCCTGAGTCTCGCAGCAGCCGATTGTTGTGGCCGCTTTTTTTGTGAAACGAACTATAAAAACAGATGCTGCTTGCTTGAATTAGGTCTCGATATATTTTCAAAAATTTTTTGGCCGAATCAATGTTATTAAAAAGAATAAAAATGGGTAATACCAATTTTGGCACCTTGCCCAATAGAAGAACTACTCACAAAAAATCACATTTTTCACATTATGATGGTTAAATTAAATTAAACTCGCTTTTCCATACGAAACCTAACGCGGAAATTCAAATGCTAAATAAATGGCGTCCCAAATTCGTCAAAAATTCAGGAATTATTCGAATTTTGCTTTTGATAGATTCAATTATTCCGAAAAGTATCATAAAAATGTTTGCCGATTTCATTTTTTTATTCACTTTTCCTTCAATCGCATTGTTTTTCCATCAAGATAGTATGACGTCATGCACCCAAAAAAGGAGAATTCAAAAAAAAAACGAAATTAATCATAAATTTCGTCGTTTTCGCAATCCAAATTCCGCCTTTTCTTTAAATTTTGAACGTTTTGAAAATGGATCATATCCGACTCAAATACCGCATAGATTGCCTTCGAACTTTACCTTTTTTTCCGGAATTTGTTCAAAAATGGTGTCTGTTAAAAATATGACTAATTTTTGGGCAAGATCGTGGCCCTTTAATATTCACTTATCATTCCATAAATAGGAAATTGAAGAAAATATTCGAAAAAATTGATTATTCGATTTTTTTGTTCTGAATTTCCAATTTAAAGTGTACAAATAAGAACTCAAACTTGGATAATTAAAATCTATTATATCAGAAAGAAAAAAACGATATTCAAAATATAAAATAAAAATAAAAACATGCGTAATTTATCTCAAAACTTACGTTTAATGATAATACTTCTTATATCAATTGATTTTTATCAAATAATTCGGATTATTTTCGAAATTTTGCACAGAAATTGAACGCGAAATTCGAAAAAATGAACCCAAAAATGTACTGTGCCACATTCTGAAGAGATTTCAAAAAAATCAACAAAATCCAAAACCCTCTCCAAAAAATTCTTCCCTCGGACCATCGCAGTTTTTCGAGGCGGTAATTCAAATTCGAATTTTAAATCAATCGCAAATCGGTGCAATGTGCTCGATTTATTAGCGATTGCAACATTTTGAGTAGTTTATTCCAAATGTTACAATCTGAAATTCATTCAATTCTCCTCTCGTCATAAATATCACCTATTAAAACTTCTTGACCTCGGATGTTTGCTTTTTGATAAAAAACTCATAGGTGAGTCATTCGCGTCTATTTAAATAAACCCGACAGGAACCATTCAACACCTTTTTCCCCAACAAACCCACATATTCCTTATCTGCGATTTGAGAAGATGGCGACTGATTCCGATCAAGCTGACAAGATCGTCATGATCCTATTGATCATCTTTTTACCAGTAAGTCTATTTTTCGTATTAATTTATTATCGGCGTCAAACGACTGAAAAGAGGTTCGAATTTGCGAAACTTGTCAAGATTTGTATATATTAAATTGAACGGATATGAAATGCGCGTAGGCTATAATGCAATGTACGCAATCTCGTGACGCATTGGCACACAGCCAATCAATCATTTTTTTTAAATTTCGCTTTCAGTCGATTGTCGCCGACAATTTGCGAATTTTCATTTCATTTTTCAGCCGCTTGCTGTATGGTATAAAACAAAATCGTGTGGATGCTCGGTCTGCATTAATATTATTCTATTATGTTTCTTCGTTCTTCCAGCAATTATTCATGCGATTTATGTATGTTATATGAAAGATTAGCCCGATTTTTCACATTTCATATTTTAATTAATAAATAATTGTTGAAATTAACTATTGAAAATCGAATTTCTCATCATATTTCTACTGCTTAATTGGCCATTTTGATTTTTGATTATTCAGCGTTTTTTTTAAGAATTGCGTTCGGTTACTATAGTGATATTCTTGTTTCAATCATTGTCTTATTCACACCTCATTTAAATTTAACTCTTTTTTATTCTAAAAACGATGAATCATGATTAACAAATTTTTGAATACATACTCGGGGCAGAAGCTGCAATGGCTGTTATGCAATGAAACCCACCGATTTGTTGTGGTTTCGTATTAAATTTAAATTTAGAAAAAATCACGAATCTCTGACAAGAATTTTAATTGTTTCAATAAAGTTAGATTTTTTCATAATTTCGTTCGAGAACCCGGTAGTCTGTCGGCAGCTCGCACTATTATTATTATTTTTTTCACGTAGGACAGTGTGATGTCGGCACAGGCCGATGGTCAACTGATAACCAATTCAACTCTTAATTATTTATCAATTTTTTTGCATTCCTCCATTGATTGCAATGTTTTTTTTAAAGAAACGAATTGATTATGAAATTATTATGAAAAAAAAAAAAAAACAAAATATTTTGTGGTTTTTTATGTATTGCTTGATTTATTTCAATCTATTATTTCATAGTGAAAGGAAAATGACGAGGAACACGTGAACAGGTGATATTCGTGAGAAACAGAATACAATGCGATTGCTAATTTGAAAAAAAAGAGAATCGCAGAGCCGAGCACGGAACTCAATTTGAAAATCTCTTGCGAGTTTTATTGAGAAATATTGTCGGAGTCGAACGATTTGACGAAACGAAATTTAAAACATAATTGGCTGTGTGCCAATGATTTCGCGAATTTGAAGACTACCGTCTCATTTTCAGTCGTTTGACGCCGATATTATCTCGTTTTAAAGATTTTTTCATATTTCGCGATATATAAGTTTCTTAATTACATAATTGTTTCTGTGGATATATGTATATCAGGGCTGTGCGGCAATGGAAATGCCGAATTGCCGAAATTTCCTAATATATAGGTAGCATAGAAGGATCATTATTTACATTGTGTTTTAAATAACCATTGTTAATTCTTTATTCGACTTAAAACTGAGTTATTTGCTCACATTTGACAGCTGATATGTGTTTTCGATTAGCATTTTATTGCGGCGGCGAATCCTTGATGAAGCAGACGTAGAAGGCGTGAATCATCGACGGGAGAACGAAGAAGATGAGAAGGAGGATGTTGATGCACACGGAGCTGGTGCACTCCTTCTGTTTGAACCAAACCGCGACTGGCTGAAATTGTGCGAATATCGACATTTGTTTTTTTTGTTGACAACAAAAATTACCGGTAGAACGAGAATGAAAATCGCCATGATGATCTTATCGACATCCGAAGTTTCGCCCATTTTCGAATTGTCGATTGAAGCGAATGAGAGTTTTTAAATGAGAGCCAATGAATAGCTATGAATCCCCGCCCTGCTGTGTTGGCTATTGGTTGTCATGACGACAACATGTAAAGATCTACTTTGAGTTTTCCGAAAACGCCAAAATATATTCTATGAGAAGGACACCTGAAATGGCTTAAACTACAGAGTCTAGTTTAGAATCGACAATTTGCTGACGAATTGAGGCAGTTCAAGATCATCCGCTACAACACGATTTATTAAAAATAAACAAATAAATGTATATATAATAAAAACACAATAACAGATATCAAATTGAGAGATTCCCTGCTGAAAATCTAACAGTAATATTGAAGAAACACTCCTCCACCTCAACTGTGATCTTAATGCTTATACAAGATTATTTATGGGTTCAATAGTAGTAAAAAACTAGATGTTACATATGTATGTAGTCTGATCAGTTAATATTTAGTCATCGTCAGTTTTTTTTCAATTTTGAAGATCTATACCGATTTTGTGAAATTGAATTGAATTTTCCGCCACTGTTTTGTCGTTTGACGTCGTAAATCTCTTTCTTTCTTTCTTTCTCTTTCTCTCTCTTTCTCTCTCTCTTTCTCTCTCTCTCTTTCTCTCTTTCTCTCTCTCTTTCTCTCTTTTTCTCTCTCTTTCTCTTTCTCCTACTTTCTCTCTCTTTCTCCTATTTATAACAGAACAAAACATGGAATAAAATACGAGAATTGCTTTCATTAGAAGTTTCTTCTTCCATGTTTAACGCAATGCAAAAAATGAGCAATAATACACCAAATGCCAATCGATTCAGCTCTGCGTGTCTTTGCTGAAACAGACGAAAACGGCGTGGATGATGGCTGGAATGATGAAGAGGAAGAGAAGGAGCACGTTGATCCGAACAGTATTACTACATTTCTTGTGTTTGTAGCAGATAGCAAGCGGCTGAAACTGACGCATTTTCACTTTCGAAAACAAATCATCGAATTCTACCGGCATGAATATTATCAGCAGAATCATTACCGTCTTATCGACATCGCTAATTTCAGCCATTATTAATACATATATGAATTGATTCCTAGTGAAGAATTCGGCCGAAATTCGCATCATTTCTGTTTTTGTTCGATTATGTTTTCGAACGGTTGTCATGACAAATGTTGATAATAATTGTACAATGTGAAATGAAAAAAATGAGTGAAACATGACGGATTCAGGCAACATTATAATGCATCGAAAAATCGATATCGAATTCAACTTTTTGAGAAAATGAAAAGCTGAAAATAAATCATCAAGCACACTGCCACTTAATTTTAATGGTCCATAATCAGTGGCTCTTGAAAAGTGTCTTGACTCGTAATTTTCCCGTGCGGCTCATTCATTTTGAAAATTTAGGGTCTGTTAATTTTAAAATTTTTTTAAAAACATTTCCGACTGTAAATAATGTAATACCGTCCGATTGGCAGGATTTTGTTCGTTTGAAAAAAGCCGGAATCAAGCAGCCTTTGGTTCGGGTTTGATACAATAATTGAAGGCACATATTTGGAACCGAGTCTCACGGCAATCGATTCAGGTAGCCGGGCTTTTCTTCAGAAACCTTCAATTTCATTTAGTGAGATAGCTCAACTTCAACAAATCGATCTTTTATTGTTTTATCCATCGAGAAAAATTGAAATATTCCATTTCGGCCTGTGCCATTTGCTTCTCCCTCATTTTTAATATACATATATTATTGTATATATATATATATATATTTTTTTTTTTAAAATAAACGAGCAGCCTGTGTAAATTGAGCACACTATCGAATTTACAATGTGTCTCATCAAACACATTGTCACTAAATTCTGAAACTCTGTGAAAAAAAATCTGAAAATTTAGTAATTTGCATCCGGCTTGTTCTTCTGAAACCGACTCAATCAGAGAATCGTAACACTCCAATTTCAAACCGGCGGGTTCAGCTGTCTGCGCATTGCTGTGACTCTTCCACATCATTTAAACATTTTTAAAATTTAATTTTTCATTTTTGATAATAAATTAAATAAATTAATAAACCTAAAATAAATTTGCTTTACTATTTCGTTAAAGAAATGCATTTTCTATGGACAAGATCATTAATCTTTTTTTTTAAATTTTTTTTCTCAAAAATTGCACTTTTTTTTAATGGGAATTCCTTGAAAATGCAAACCTCGTGATAGCGGAATTCAGATTTTTTAAATATAAATTTATGTATGTATATTTAATTCAAAATATATGGCAACCTTTGTTCAAGATTGTTGATTGATTATATTGGTAACTTTTCGATCTTAAATGCAAGATCAACAATTTTCAATTTTTCAGTAGAACCTGTTCTGTTTTTTTTTGAAATTGATAGCATTCGTGATCATGGCGACCACAGATTAACTGGATGTTCAAAAGAAGACCTAATCGAAATACGGAAATGATATTCAAACCAGTTAAACGTAGACATTGCATCCGACCTCTTTTCTCTCTGAATTTGTCCGTCGCTGAATTGTTCGACGAAATGCGTTTCCTAGCCGAATTGGTCACTTGACGCGTATATAAAACGAGAATAGGATCGTCGAGAATTTCTAACTGACATGAAGCTTCTTAGCTTATTATTTCTTTTGATCATTTCCGTTTGCCTTCTTGGTAAGTAATACCTTCGAACAACATCATCTGGTTTCTCTAATGATTTCTGTGCGAATCATTATTTCATATTAAACTATTATTTCAGATTTTGCTATTGCTCAGCGAGGCGGAGGAAGAGGAGGAGGCGGAGGAAGAGGCGGTGGCGGAGGAAGAGGTGGTGGCGGCTGGGGCGGTCGAGGCGGCGGTGTTAGAAGTCGTGGCGGTGGTTGGGGCGGAAGTCGTGGAGGTTGGGGTGGACGAGGCGGCAGCTGGGGTGGACGAGGTGGCGGTGGATGGGCTGGACGTAGAAGCGATTGGGGTGGACGTGGTGGAGCCTGGGGAGTTCGCGGAGGAGGTTGGGGACGTGGCAGAGGAATCGGAGGTCGCGGACTCTATCGTGGAGGATACGGCGGCCGTGGATAGTGAGTTCATTTTTTTTAAATCTCATTAATATTTTAATATTTTTAGTCACGGTGGACTTGGCGGTCTCGGAGCTCTCGGAGCTATTGGAGCAATCGGAGCTCTCGGTCTGATGGGAATGCATCAACCATATTACTACGGAGGAAATCACATGTACGAACCCACCGGCTTCCAGAGTCAATGTTCGGCGCAATTCATCGATTATGTTGGAAATCAGCCAACATTCTATTGCGACTGTCCACCATATCCACCAAATTATCAATATTACCAATGCGTTCCAATGGTCCGCAAATGATTCTAGTATTAATTAATATTTTCAAATTGGTCGGAAATGTACATACCAGAAATAAATCAGTTAATCTTTGATTCTTTTACTCGAAAATTCGATCAAAATTGAGGAGAGAAGCAAATTCGTCAAACTTCTTCCGATCGAACCGTTTCTATTTCTCTCTCTCTCTCTCACTCTTTCTCGGTCTTTTCACATTCTCTCCTATACTATATTTAGCGAGCGAAACAAGAAGACGACGAAGAAATTTTTGATTTGAGGTCATGAGGAAATTCCTATTTCTACTATTTTGCTTACTGACGTCATTCGGTAAGCTTTTGATCTTGTTGGAATTTGCGGGTTCTCGAAAATTCGATGGATGCCGCAAACCGAAAACGCAATTTGTTGATAGGGCACTTTTGAGAAAAAATTGGAATCAAATGATTTAGAGTTTGAAAGAAAAAAATTTTTGTGAATCGTATGCTCTTCAGATTGGATTTGCGCTCGTGGCGGAGATCATGGTGGTGGTGGTGGTCATGATGGTGGACATGGCGGTGGTCATGATCATGGTGGACACGATCATGGAGGACACGATCATGGATGGGGTGGACATGATCACGGATGGGGTGGGCATGATCACGGATGGGGTGGGCATGATCACGGATGGGGTGGACATGATCACGGATGGGGTGGACATGATCACGGATGGCATGGTTGGAGAGGAGATCATGGAGGTGGCGGGGATGGCAGAGACTATTCTAACAATTACTAGTGAGTTCCGCTTCAAGCACAAACATCCGACATTGCTGATTTCAGTGGAAGACGACGACACGGATTCGGACTACTTGGTGCCCTATTCGGACTGAATCGTCAATACTATGGATATCCGAATACCAATTATGGCTGCTCGGCGCAGTTCATCGACTATGTTGGAAATATGCCACGATACTACTGCAATTGTCCACCGTATCCGCCAAACTATCAGTACAATCAGTGCGTTGTGATGGGAAAACGATGAGAGAAGAACAAACCGTCCCACGAGATTGTTTTTTTTTTCTGTTCGGGTAATTCAACGTCTTGTCTCGAATAAAGTTGTTCGACCATTTTCGTTCTTATCATGAAGGTTTTTGCGCTGATATTGTTGTTTACTGGTGAGTTTGTTTGAATGTGTTTTATTTTTTAAATTTCCAAATTCATTGGTTTGAATTTTTTAAAGAAAAGAGCACTGTCTACGATATTCGGAATTTCGGAATCGGTTTTTTTGTGGTGCAGTGATAAATGAATGGGTGCAAATCTATCTATAAATCGAGCGGAAAAAATATAATATATCCATTAAAACTTAAAATATTCATATGAAATCGAATTTTCCTTGATTCAGAATTTTCCTTGATTCATTGAAAATTGAATGAAACTGATTGTGAGAGTGCAACAAAATTTGAAGAGCAATCAACGAAAAATCTCGCCTATCTCAAAATTATTATGATTTTCAAATTCATTCTTCTCTTAAAAAACTATTATAAATCGTTAACCGCCAACGAAACTTGATTCAAAATTGAAAATAATTCAAAACTTGTTCTGCATAATGGCTACGCATTTCATTTTTGTTCGAAAATTTAATAGTCTTCGATATTTGTTATAGTTCTCATTTAAAAAAACAAGAATTTTGTCGGTTTTTTTTTCAATTTCTCTTGATTTGATGAATCTCGTTTAATGTTTGATTCTTCTGCTTCGTCGCATCAGCTTTCGATTAGAATTTGTATTGGATCCTCGATTTTCTTTTCAACAACTCATTTTCGAACGAAAATAGCTATGAGGGATAGAAAGTCTGAAATTTATTCTGTTTAATTCGAGCAAAATAAATTCTGAAAATTGTTCAATATTTGAGGATTTGATGTTTGTTTTTCAACCATTCTAAAACGATTATGTTGATTTTAGTGCTGATTGCGAACAGCTTCGCAAGCCACGACAGTTTCATTCATTCACACCATTATCATGATCATTCATATGGGCATTTCCACTCGTACGACCGTAGCTACGGATACTATCGATGTGAGCTTTCATTAAAAATGTCTCGAGGATTATCTAAACCTTATTTGTAGATCGATGGTCTCGACCAAGATATTATTACAACGATTATAGAGGATACAAGTGAGTTGACGATGCGTCGAGAATCAGCGAGATTCAGAATATTTTTTCAGTCGTTGGGGTCGTCCTCGTGGAGGCCTTTTAGGACGAATATTCCGTGGTCTGTTTGGTGGCGGAGGTGGTGGATATTATGACGGATATCCAAATTACTACTATAACGGATACGGCTATTCGAACTATGGGAACGCGCAATGCACCGCGCAATTCATCGACTACGTTGGCAACAGGCCAAGATATTACTGTAATTGTCCACCGTACCCACCGAATTATCAATACTTCCAGTGTGTGCCAATGGCAGGCAAAAAATAATTCCAATAATAAATCATTTATTTTCCCCAATAGAATGAGCTGAATCCATACGAAGGTTCGGCAACTTGTGTGCCATATCCCATTGTATAGCTGAATGAATGCGGAGCAGGCGTCGGAGCACAAATAACCACTGAACATGCACAAGTAATTGAGGGAGAAAAAAAGACAACGAACCGTAAATGGTGATAATGAAAAGAAGGAAGACTCGATTAAGCGATGACGACATTTTTGTGTGTTGAAATATATATATTTTTTTGTGATTTTTTGTGTTCATCACACCCTCCTTTTATAGTAATAATAACGGCCGACGGTCATTATTTGTTGACATCACGATATTATAGAGATCATTTTTGATGAAACGATGCACTTTTGCGTATTTTTTTAAAGATTTGTCGTCAGAAGGGGGGATTCCCCCGACGCGAGAACTTCGAAAACACGCACTGATGTCATATCGAATGAAACTTATCTCAAACAATCACCCATTTTTAGGCACCCCCTGCTAAAAACAACTAATTTGAGTTCAACAATTTTTTTTAATTAAAAATTTTGATTTTAGTGCATTTTTAAAAACGTGACTAAAATGCTGAAAAGAAATCAAGGGTTCAGAAAATGTCTTGAGAAAAAAATACACAAAAGCCTGCTGAAACAAACTTTTATGCAAAATAAACGAGCAGTTTTGGTTTTTTTTTTTCGACGTATCGAATCGCACGAATCACTCGAATTTCAATCATTCCTGTTCGACGGTTTCTCAAACTCCATGAAATCCTGAAACGTGATGTTGAAATTCGAAAAATTGCCAACATTTTTACAATTAAAAATGTTGCGCCAAGAAGCACTGCCTTCAACTTCACATCGAGATCACCCGGAACTGAAACGTTGTGTATCAAAGATGGTTTATCTCGAATTGCAAGCATACAGTTCACCGCGAACGTGTCGGCATCCGTCAGCGCTTCTCGACAAAATCCTCCCCATTTCTTAGTAATCGCTCCAATCACTGTCCCATTCAACGTTTTGATCTAAACAATTCGAATGGCTCGTACGCAATTGTTGTGCGTTTCGTCTCGCTTACCGGAAATTCCTTGTCTTGACATCCAATCATTAGACAAGAGCAGGGACCATCAATCTGAATCGCCCAATGTTAACCGATCAACGGGTGAACGAAATTTACTTTGAATATGACATCTCCGTTCGAATCGAGAACATCGAAGGCGGACGAGCAGCATGCGCATCGCTGACGAATCGATCCAAGCAGTCCGGCGGTCGGCGATTCGACGGTGCATTCTTGTTGGCAGCATCCGCAGAATGCCAGACACGACATGCCGCCGGCGCAGCACTTAAAATCGCGCTTGATTGTGATCACTTCCTGAAAATGCGATGAATTCGAAAAAAAAATCAAGAAAATATCGAAGACCTTTTTGAAATTGTCGACAATATGCATTATGAATCCCCTGTTTTCGGCGCAACATTGCCGAACACAGCATCCGGATTCTTCGAATGCGTAGTACGTCTGCTCGCCGTTCGCATTCTTCAGAACGTATTTGTTGCGAGTCTCCCAATCAGTTACAATCTCGATCAATTCTTTTAGCTGAATTTAATTAATTAATCAATTTTGCATTATTGATATTGTAAAGGAAAAGCCTGTCGGGTTCTATCACAAAAACAATAAAACCACATCAGCTCCACCGGAAGCCGTGGGCAACCGGAAGCTGATCCAATCCAGGCCCTTTTCCTTTCCTTTCTGAGTCGAATATGTCGGATCTGTTTTTACCAACTCTCATTCTTATGATCCACCGTTTTACTTATTTGTAATTTTCTCATTTCATAGAAGAAATGAATCAGTTTTTCTTCGAAACTTTATCAATTCCTAAGGTATATTAATGTGAGAGAAATAAAGGGAGCGCTGCCCTACCACTATTCGGTAGGACGGCAGCTTAACCCTCTTTACTATATATGTAATACCTGATAAACCATCAAGTGGTCGAGATATGTGAGATATTCCAATCCAGATGGAACCCCTTGCATTATTTCTGGCATTGGCATCCATACTGCTGAAAACATTCAATATTAGCCGTGTCTACTGGAGAAGTGCTCAAACTTCCAGTTGGCTGTACAACAACTCCCGGCTGAGTAGAAATCACGGTTTGACTCATTCTGAAACAAGAAGGGAGTCGGCTGAAATAATATAAAAAGAAGGCTTAATAGAAACAAGGATAATCCAAAATTTCGTTGATGATTCTTGAAACAATCAATTTCTGAATTTCGCCGAATCACTCAACGAATATGCATACCGAACCAATTATCATGAAAATTTGAGAGATAGTAAAAAAAACATTGCTAATTAAAAAAATTTAAAAAAAAAAAACATTGCGCTGAAAAAACACCAGTGCGCCTCACGAAGGCTCGAATTTTAGTCCGGGTAATTTTCAGCCACCCTGTACATATTGTGGAAATCGATTGGGAAACGTCGACATTGAATTCGAATTTCATTTTCCATCGTAGTTTGAAAATACTTGATTTTCCTCAATTACTCTTTTTTTTTCAACTCTCTGCTATAGGAAAAACGACTGTGACAAGTTGCCCAAAAAGACCGGAAGGGTCTCGAGACGATCTTTGGGCCCAAGCACAATCGCCAGAAATTCCCGAGAAACTCGCGAAAAATTTGCTGTGACAACACAAAAAATAATCAGAAGAAAATGAAAATCGCGAAAAAAAAGTGGCGGTATTCATCGTCAACATGTAATAATAATTTTAAAATTTCCACCGACATGTGATTTGTTTCCCCCAAACATTTTCAGCTGTTCGGTCGCCGTAGCAACCAAAAAAACAATTATAGATTTCGATTGAATTGCACAAATCACGATTAAAAAAAATACAAATGATTTATTCCTAAAATGTTCGCTGAAATTCCATGAAATCAAAAACAATATATTTTTTTGAGCATTTTTTAATTCGAAAAATGTTTTCTGAATTCAATCTTCGTAATACAGGAAATCCTAAAAAGGCGATTAATTAATTGGAGAAATCATTAGATAAATGATTACAATCAAAAATGAGGCTCCAAGTAGAACAGCTTTGATTTTACAATCCAAATCAATTGGAACTGGAAACTAAACAATTGCAAATCGAATTTGAGTATCTGTTACAAGAAATCGAAAATGTGTCAGCGTCGGTGAACATTTCTTTCGCCAATCCACCCCAATTTTTATGAATTTTTCCAATTGCAACCCCTCTCAAATCGGTCACTAGAAACGTGTTATTACAACAACAGCAGCCCGTTCGAGTAATCTGAATGAATGGGCGATGATGGATGAAATTAGAGGCGAGAAACGACAACTGACATAGAGGACCGTTCGTCCGGTCATATCCCGAATCTGCAGATCCGACGAGCAACATCCTATTGTAACGAATCCAATCTTAAATGGCATTTTATTCGAATCAGAGCCAACATTCGAAAAAACCTCTCCCATAAATGGACTTGATATTATAAGGGAATCCCTGCAGCAATTCTTTCGAGCGATCAAAAGAACCTCTTGATTAAAACTATTAATAATGTGCATTATGAAGCTCCTTTTGTTCGCTTTAACTTCTCTGTCAGCGAAATTTGATTGCTCGAATGCGAAATAAACCTAGCCGGGGAGGTGATTTTGATGAAAATTCAAAACCAATATCAAATAAGCAACCTGTTGGCCATATTTGTTCAAAATCGCATATCGATTCGCGGTTTCGAATCCGAGCAACACTTCAACCGGCTCGACGAGCTGCTTCAGAATCAATGCCTCGATTTGGGCAATGTATTCGAGACCTGGCGGGATGCCAGGGATCTCGGTCATCGGCTCCATCCAATGAACTGTAACTCTACTACATTCAGCATGAACGCAGCTTCCAAGGATTCTCATATTATAGCATACATCCTCTAGCCGACGCCAGTTGAGGTCCGTCGTGGTGTTGCTGTCGTGGGGGCGATCGCGAACGAGATCGCGAACCAGGTTGATGCTTGCGAACCATTTTCAAAAATTATGTATAAATAATCAATCGTTCTCATGATTCTTATCGAACGTGTTTTTTGGAAATAAAAAATAGGAACCACGTAATCTAGAATATCGGAATGATTTTCGAAATGATTGCCTAGTTTCCAATCAATTTTTTTTAAATAAATTCTTCGTACGACTCCTCTGGTAACGCAAAACCAATCGGATCCGACAATTTTCCAATGTTATCCGTAGAATTGTCAATCGGATAAGGTTGATTTCGGAGTCGAATTTTGTCGGATCCAATTGGTTTTGAGTTACCAGAGCCGTCAAATATTCAAATTGATTTCTTTTTGTTCAATGTTGAAGGTTTCCCTTTTTTTCGGAAACTGAGATGACTTTTCTTTGAAATGCTTTAAATTTTTCAGATGGCAAACAAAGAATGTGCAAAAAAGGAAAAAAAGGAAAAAGCAAAAATATTTCGGGTTTCTCCTTCGACGACTCAACAATGAGAGGGCCAGAGATAAATACAAATGTGCGTTTTATGTTCACCTCGATTATCCCCAAATAAGCTTCGTCGAAATGACTGACATTCAAGCCATTTTTGATCGAATAATTCCCATCAGGTTACGATATCGGAAACGAATAGTTGCATAACAGCTGCCTTACATAATAAATTTATTAGAGTTGCGGGTTTATGACACCTCGCGATGTATTCGAATTTTACGATTTATGAATGCTCAACCAACAGTTGTTACAAATGGTCCGTAACGATAGGTACCATTTTTAAATTAAGTGAAAACGAAGGGAAAACATGAAAGTGATATTTCTTGAAATGGTCCGTCCAGGGGTTGGCACCTTGATCATCGCGACCTGATTATGATGAAAAATAATGTCACCCAGTTTACACTTTTCCATTTATAGACCAGCTTGGTGGAAAATACAGTTTCGAAACTATTGAAGACAGAAATCAGGAATACTTTTTTCAGAGATTCAAAGCCGAAAAAAATTCTATTAAAAATATATTCAATATACCCTCATAGCTTCAGAAAATGTTTTTTATTGTCGAACAAGTATCAATCAAAAGAGTTCACCAATTAGTTGTTAATCCAATAGGCGCGGTATGTATCAACAGCGGATAAGCAAACAAAACTCACCATCGCCGACACAAACGGGTGACGCAATCGTTTGAATAATTGGATTATGGTTTATTGAGTTCTCTTGCGCGATGCCGCATCCACAGACATCCTTGATTCCGGTTCAAGTATACTTTGATGAGCAAGTGTGTGAATCGAAAACGACGCGAAACAAAAAGGATTCACATGCGTATGAAATGCAGTTGTTTCGAACCTTTAAAATTAGAGTTAATTTGTTTGAAAAGAAATAATATTTGCAAAATATCAGTAAATTCTTCTAGCTGATTCCAATAATCTTCCTAAATCAATGTGCAATTTAAACTGCTTAATTATATGTCCAAAAATAGTGAGAAACTGATAAAAATGTTTTTAAAAATTTCGACTTTGTTCGAAAAAAAATTCAAATTCGTGTTTCTTCTGTAACTTTTGCGTCACGGTGTTTGCACCCATTTTCGTGTGCTACCATTTATTTCATTTCTTCTGACATTTTAAGCTTCGAATGTTAATAAATCAAGATCAAAAACCAAAAATAGAAACATATTTGCGAGAAGACGCAAAAATTGCTGTTTTGGCGGCAATTTTCCCATTCTTCAACTTTCTAATTTTTTGAAAATGTTTGAATTTTGGTGGTATCTTCAAATACCCCCAAAAATGTTGTATTAATATTCAAAAATATATTTTTTTATTGTATTGCCTATAGGATGACTGTAAAACGGCAAGTCGGTACGTCGAATACTAGGTATTGCCTATAATATAATAACTTTGAAAGTACCATAAATAAGTTGCGGCGTGCTTTGGTGTCGACACGCGGTCTGGCCGACTCTTGGACCGATTGACACCACATGCTCACACATCCGGACCATCTCGTTCATTTCTTGATAGTTAACACATTGTCATTGTTATCGAAGAACTGATAAGCGTGCCTTGTGCCGATGTTCGCATTTTCTTTGTTGTCCAAGTGTGCCGATAATCCGTTTAGTTTAAACTTTGGCGAACTCGATTCCTGGCGCGACAAATGAGCAGGTATTGCACAACTTGGCTCGTGTGTAATGTGACCCGCAAAAAAAGCTTGCGCTTCTCTTTTTTTTTTGCTTTTACAGTTGCCGCATTTGCGGATACCTCTCTTCTTCCTCGCTAGCCAGTAGTATTATATGTCGCCTACCTGAGCCTTTTCGGTATATCGCAGATATAATTTTGTATTTCTTATATTATCTTTTTTTGCGAATACGGTTGTCGGCATTGCTTTCGAGATTATTTTGAAGTTTCTCCTGCAAAAACTATTGTTCGCACATTCAATATTTTCGCAGTTTTGGCAAAACGATAAATGATTAAAACAAAGAATTGTGCCAATCATTCTAATTTTCACATCTGGCTCATCCATTTTATCAATTTAATGTTTCTATTATGGACCTATTTATAAAAGTTAATGATGTTTTAAAATAAATGCACACATTCTTTCCAATGAGGGAATGCAAAAAATGCGAATTCAAGTTTTTTTTTCATTTTCTGAAGAAAATTATATCTAATGAATAGGCTCATTACGAATCAATTATTTTAATGGATTTTCTCTCATAATTTTTTTCTTTTGAATTTCTCTCAAACACGTGAAGAAAATCGAGATACAGAGCCAAAAATGAATACTGTAGTTTCCAATTTTTCACATTTGCACGAAAGCGAATAACACAATAATTTCGGGCTTTTAAAGATTTAATAAATACGAATTTTTTAATTTATTAGAGTTAATAATGTGCGAAAAATTTGAATTTTCTTCCAATCAGTTCGTCTCGCTTTCCAACTGTTGTCGCCTCATAAACAGGGGGGGGCACTGAAGCCCCGCCCACCTCCCGACTCGGGATCTCTCATCCAACACCACACCACACTTGTTACCGCTACTCAACCTCATCGGTGTCAAACTTTAGATCGGCTACGGTACAAATGGCTCCGCGAAGGACTGACGAATTCAAGAAGGAGCGCAGTCGGTCGAAAGAGGCGAAACGAGCTCAGCAACTGAATGGAGCATTCCGCAAACTGCTTGGGTAACACAATCATTTATTTTTATTTGTTTGCAATTTTCGCTTTTATTTTTCAGAACAATTCCATATATTCCCGAAAAGCAAAGAGAAGTGATCCCAAAAATCAAAACCCTTCGACTAGCAATGCGATATATTGAGCATTTGAATCGAATATTGGATGGCAATTGGGTACTCAATATTTGTGGAATTTATGCAAATTCAATAATGCATATTTTATAGGGTGTGCGCACTGAAATGGAGCCAACACGTCCGTTACAATTCGACGATTTTCGTTTTATCGCTGATGAGGAGATTAAAGTTCGAAATAGCTATCGGGATCGAGCATTGAACGACGAATTGGCAGCGAATTTGGCGAAAAATGCGCAAACATTGAAAAATCAAAGAAATCGAATTTCGATTAGCGGTGAGTAATCACAATGTAATTATATGATTTTTAATTTTTAAATTGGTTGCAATTGATTCGGAATGTCGAAATTGCAGAAAACGAGGATCCGAGTCTGAACTCATCGTCAGCAGCTGGTTCGCCGCCATATCCCGAGTATTTGGAGCCAACCTCATTCTCGATTCCACCCAACACCACATTACCAAATGTGTACTCAATTTACGGGAATATTTCGCCTCCTTCCTATATTGCGTCCGATGACAAATGGGTTCATCATTCGCAATAAACACTACGCCAACGGCTTCCTTCGCTGTTTATCTTCGTTATTGTTGTTCAGCTATGATCTCTTGCCACTATAATAATTTCCCATACCAAAAAAAACTTTTATAACGCCTCTGTACCATTTAATATATTTCTATTGCATAATTTTAATATCGTTATAATGTTTAGTTGAGTTTGTTTTTATTGTTTCGTGTACCATTGCGCAATATCTGGTAGTTGCCGTAATTCGATCTCGCCACTTTCTCGGTAATCCGAGTTTATCGTTCCTTTTTTCCTGTATATTTGTTTGTATTTGACACTTTTTGGCCCCCACTCGACCTTACTTATACGGTCATTGTTTATGTTTTTCAAAGGTTCCAATAACAGAGATTTATTTATATAAAATAGTTATATGGTAAACGACGAGAAGCAGCGAAGGAATAAACACAAAATGAATAATCGAAAACGGAAATGTGTATACATACAAGACTGTCATGTCATGGATGGATAATGCATTGGCGGCATTCATCAAAGTCGCCGGAGCAATATTGCGTCTCTTTTTTCTGAAGGAGAACATGAAGCCTTACAACAAGCGCTTCTTTTTGAAGGAACTGAACGACTGTTTTGAGGTCAGAATTAATTAGAAAAATTCTTCCATTCGAATTTTCCAAATCGAAATTCGATATTCCACTAGGAAGTCAAATGTAAACTCTTGAATTTTCCAACCCTCGCCTTCTTTTTTTCATTGGTCCACGAAAATCAAACATAATCCAAAAGGAAGATATGTGATATTCTTCGTGACTTCTTTAGGTATTATAGCAGTGGTCTATATTCGCATATTATACATATATTTTTTGGGTTGATAGGAAATGTAATATTAGTGGCTCGGATGTTTCTTTTTGTCTAATTTTTCCTCTTTTTTTTTTTCGCTCCATGTTTGGTCCGGTCAGACATGTGAATTGAGTCCCTCCGTTTCGCTGTCTCTCGACGCCTCTAACTTCTCTCCTTTATGAGCTTTTTCGTCGAGAAGGCGATGAAATAGTGCGCCAAACGGTGATACGCAAAGACACGAGTCTTCAGAATCAATATGCTCGCGAAAATATCTCTCAATATATATATATATATATTTTTTTTTTGCATTACATATTGTTGCATAATTTTGGTTTTCTGATTTTGTTGCCTTCTGCAATGCATTTTTTTTTAAATATCTTTTCGCCTCAAAATTCTCTAAAGATTCCATATATTCATTAATAAGCTGCAATTAAATTCATCTAAAATTGTTTTTCAACTTCCGTTCCAAGTTCATTCCTAATCCAATCAAGCACATCCCTTCCGATTAACCGAACTGCATTCAAATTGAAATTATGATTTCATTGAATAAGCTTAATTCTTTATTGAATTTTTCGCTCAAAAATGCGCACTTACCGTATAATTTCCCATTTAGGGAAACTCTTCAGAAACATTATTCTTTGATAAAATTGATTTTAATAGAAGTTTAAGTAACATATCTCTCTTTTTTTTTGAAAAACATTTAATCACTTTTTTTTTTCATCTATCATTTCTATACGACTTCAATTTCTAATTGATTCTGAATTTCAATCTATTTTAAATTTCCCAACTCAAACATTCACTTAATTTATATTTTTTTTGGTTTCATCTTTTCTATTTTCCATCAATAATATTTTGATAAAACATTTTTCGACTAATTACCAGATATCACCAAAAATCAAATTCTCAATTTTCCAATAATTTCAAGACTTAATTAAGTATTCGGATAATTGTTGATAATTTTCAATTTGTACTTCGTTCTCATATTGTTAACAAAGCCTACTAGTTATTGGATATTGAGCATACCTCATAGTCATTCCAGAAGCCTCGATTTTTTTTCTTCCGAATCGTCCCCACATGTCGGTTTTTCAATTTTTCGAATAATCCATCATGAATACTTTGTTTTGTTGTAGTTAGATTTTTTGCGATCAAACAAAAATCCGCTAATCCATTTTCACCTATTTCGTTTTTTTTCTCATTCAGAAGGCTTCTTCCAGCCATCCTCTTGACATGTTGCGTTCATTTAGTCGCTTATATAGATATATCGTGTCGACATTTTAGTGAAATGCCAGCATTCATTCAGTTTGGAATGGCTCTTCTTTTTCCATCAATGCCTACTGCCGTTGTTGTGCCACCAAGTGATCGTCTTGCACTAATTATTCATTCTAAACGCAAAATTTCCTCTTTTTTATACGAAACGGAAGAGCACCAAATGTGAAAAAAATGCGAAATTCAAATTGACATGGGCATTGTGCATTTTTGTTACGTCGTGCTTACAGATACTTAAAACACACAGTATCACTCACATATTTTTTATTTATTTTTCTCGCAAATTTTGTTGTTTTGTCTTGCTTCTCGGCATGCCCCATCGATCGAAACAGTCGTTTTTTTTCTTATTCGGCGAAATATTGAAAAGGAAGAAACGGCTGCAAAAAATGAAGCAAAGTTATTTTTTCCCATTAACAATAACCTTCATGTTTCGCCCGATGAGTTTACCGAGTAATTTTAAAATTAAGGTTTTCTCTCAATCCCCTTGTACTTTTAAATTCTGTCAGTTTTTTTTCGATTTTCTTGCCGATATTTTATGTAAAAAGAACCAAGATGAAAAACATGAAATGGAGACATATAAATTTTGTGCCCGGCTGCCGATTAAATTGATTTCATTTTCTATTTAAATGCCAATTCTATATACGTTTTCGTGTTATTCGACAAATTGATTGATAGCGGTAATGTGTTTTTTTTTTTTGCGAATTCCTTCTTCTCATCAAAAACAATTCTTTTTTTCTCGTTTCGCGTTTTCTTTGATTTTTTTCTTTTCACTGTGACCTCAAAGTTCAAAGCGGTTTACGGAAGAGAATTTTTTCCAGTTCACCGAACTGAGAAAAGCTGTATCCCATTTTGAAGATGGAAAAGCGGAAATGTTGCAATTTTTGGAAGAATAAGCGCAAATATGCTCGGCATTTTCGCCCGAAAAATTATTGGCTCGTGACTCAAGAAAGTACGGTAATGTGTTCAATTTCTCTTTTCGCGACATCCCTTTAAAAATGTGACTACTAAAACCTCGTTCTTCCCATTTAAAAGTTGATTCAAAAAGCTCAATTTTTTCTCGCCAAATTTCGAAAAGCCAACCAAACACCAACCCCAATTACAAAACTCTCCCACATCTACTTCGATTTAATCATTGTGACAATGGCGAATCAGAGATGTGAGGAAAAAAAACGAAAGAAATTCGATATTGTTCCCGAGGTCTCAGGATATTGGAGCGCGTGGTGCGCAAGTCGAAAAAACACAAGACGAAAAAGAAGAAGAAGAAGAAGCGGAAAACGTCTTGCATTTCAAATTCAAATCACCGGCCTCCTTCTACTAGACCGCCGCGCGCCATAATTCTCGTCATCTTCAAATTTTGCTCTGCAAATTGCCAATGGGGGGGGGGGTTTGATTTGCAATCCAGTTGCTTTCATTTTTTTCTTTCTCCTTAAGAGTGATCACAAAACATGAAATATTAATCATTTCAAGCGATTACTCATTTTGTGATTTTCGTCAAGTTTTAGAAGTGTGGAAGATTTTCTAACAGGGGCTTCCGATGATAAGAGGCACTTCATTCAACCAGATTATCCTATTCCAACAATGAAAGCATTTCATTGAACATTGTGGTCACATATTTTCTATTTTAGATTATTCTTCACTATTCTCGGTTTAATCCATTCTCTGTAATCTCAATCACATCAAGAACTTCTCAACCACAAATTATTATCAAGAAAATACGCGAATTTTTTTCAATTTCGCTGCTAACTTTTAGCGTTTCTAGCATAGTAAATTTGTAAGATCAACCAAAATTAAAGACGTGACTAAATGGATTATAGGTTCCAAACGACTTCGTCTTAGAGTAATTTGTTGAAAAAACTCCAAACAATCGCTCAAGATTCGCCATTCTCGAAGGTTTTTTTTTATTTTGATCGTAAAAGGTTTCGAATAATGGCATTAGTAGTAGTAGTATTAGCGGGTTCTCCCATCAGCCTTCGAAACCGCTAGGAAATACGCCAAAGGGTCTCCATTTAAGTATAATCGAACTCAATTAACGACAATAGATGTTTATGACGCAAACGCGTTTATTTTCTGGAAATTCGTCCCAAATTCATCGGTTTTTTTTCGGAATCTTGTGACAATCGAAGAAATCTGAAAGTCTAGCCAATTGAATTTTGGAATTTTGGCAAATATTTCATTTCAACGCCATCGATCCTCTGAGGAATTGATCGTTTCGTCGTGAAACTCAAAGCGTGTTTAGCATGGACTCGGAAAACACACCAATCATTTCCTAGACAACGCCTCCATTCATATCTTCTATATCGCGCGTCTTTTCGACACCCGCAAAAACCCTACCTGTTTTCATCAACAATAAAGCTTTTCGACCCCCATTCACAATTTTTTTGCGTTAAATTGCAGTCAATTCAAGTATGTCTCCCATGAGTGGTAAATTGTGACTATTATATTGTGCAAGAGTATAATTGCCGAAAAATGCTGCCGTTTCTGCGAATGAAGTGTTCGCTCACAACAATTTTTGATAATAGAGTTGGAGTTGCCGCAAAAGAAGAATTTCATGCGACGAAAAATCTATTCGAAAATAGGCTGCTTTTGGAGGCTGAAATGTGCTTGACGAGACCGACGGAATTCGTTTTTCGTTGTGGTCATGACACGTGTTATTTTGCAATTTTGCAATTTCAATTTTTCGTATATTCTTCTTGACGAGTTTTCCGTGTTTGGTAGTGTCATGGGCGGGGAGATTTTGACGATTGCAAAGTAACGATTCCGTAGATTTAAAAAAAAACTACTGCGGTCCCATCTCCGAAGCCTGTAGCGACTTTGATGGGCGGAGTCGGTTCGGCTGGCTCAAGGTTGTCGCATTTTTGATGTCATGAGAAATTCCACTTTTTTGCAAATTTTCTTAGTAAGAAACACTGCAAAAAAATTTATTTTTTAATGATATGAATATATCAATAATTGCCGTATTATACTAGTTTTATTTTTCGTGATTCCACTTTTTTCTATACAAGGAAGCTGATGGAATACTCTCCTTTTTCCTTTTTTTCAAGCCTATGAGGTTGTAATTCCATAAACATCGTTATCCTACTGTATGTATATGACTAACCCTTGTTTATGGATTTTTCAATTCTTTTCGCGATGATATTTCTTTAATTATCACCATATTTCTATTTTTTTTTTCGAAAATTGAGCCGCGCATGAGTATGCGACTCTAATTGAGAATATTCTCTCTTTTTTTGCCTCGAGATGAATCATTAGAATATATATATATATATATATATATATACAGTTTTTTTTATCGCAACAGATTAATTGGCTCAATCAACGTGCTTGAGACGAAGAAAAAAAACGTGAAACGGTGTTGTTTTTCGACATATAAATTGTCGAAAAAAGCCGCATTGCGCGGTCGGTTTGTACTCCCCACGGGGGATTTGCCCGCCTCCTCCATCGCCTCCAGATGTCCGTCTTATTCATTTAGAAATTGATTTTTGTTTGCATTTTTTTTCTATGTTTTTTTTTTTGGGAAGACCGGCATGTTGGTTCATGACAAAACTTGCCAACAATGACGTCAAAAATTTTAAAGGCAAGTAGAAAAATATGTACATGAATAGGTGAGTATTGCGTGTTTTGCAAAGCAGTTTTTTCCTGCTTCGTCGTTTTGTGTGTGTGTGTGTGTGTGTGTGTGCTTCTTCCTCCCCTTCTCCTTGTTCTTCGTTTTCCCCTCTCCTAATTCCTATAAATGAGTTTTGCGAGTCAAAAGTGGTGTCGCATCCTGCCATTGACTCCTTTCCCTTTTCGCCTCCAACAGCTCACCGGGGGGATTTTCGAAAAATTGTTGTGGTCCTTATGCGCGTCACTGCCGTCGCCCCAAATTGGGTCCCTTAATAATGTCTGAAAATCGGCGCCGAGTTGTAAGCTGACATTGCGGGAAACACCGGAAGGAAACGCACATCAACTCGCACATTCAATTTTATTTCGTTTCGGTTTTTTGTGCGTTTCGTTTCTTTTTTTTTCAATAATTTTTTTCTGTGGCTTCACGCGCGCTCGTGTGCGCACACTTGCGGAATCCCTTTATGCGACGCCGTCCATCGTTTTTTTTTTCCTCGCACCAGAGCACTTTGTGAGCACTTCAAAATCAATTTTTCCTCATTAATCGACTCGACACATCCACACATTGGCCGGATTGCTTCATTCCATATTTTAGGGATCGTCGCTGAACTTGCGCGCTTTATAAATCTTGTGATTTTGGCCCGATGTGTCTTCATTCGTCTTGAAACGCAATTTTCCAAGCATATTTTATGGAATATGAATAATTCAGAGCGAACAACGCATACAAAGATTTTTCTCGCCCATTGGCGTGGGTGTCGCTTCATTGTCCTGATGTTGTCGCCATCATCACGTTTATTCGGAAATTTCTGTCCAAATTCTGTGTCATGTCTGAAAAATTCTCAGATTTTTATTTTGCACAAAAGTCTCGGTTGAAGGAAAAAATTTTGAAAATTGAGAAATTCTAGGCTCAAATTCCCATATGAAACATGAATGCTCATTCGTATTAAATCTCGAATTTTCTTGAATATTTCAACATAACGATCACCCTCATTTCGAGAATTTTTGATAAAATATTTTTTCAAAATTTTTTTATATTCCATCGTTGATGTGTGAATATCAAATCTTTGAAATACCCCTACTTCCAAAAATTTTCATTCGAGAATTCGTCATTTCTTTGCAATCCTCATTCCACCAGATATGATGCTTTTTACCTCTTCCGTTTTTAGATTAATCGTCATATTATTTCAAAAATAAACACTCAAAAATTGCGGAAAACTTTGTGTCTCTTTCTAACCTTTTCTACATCGGAAGTCGTCAAGAATGCCGTCTTCGGTTTGTCATGCTGCAAATTCAAATTTCCTCTTTCCGCTTCAAGTTCCTGTCCTTCGGCTGTTTATTTTTCAAAAAAATTTCGAATGTCTGATTTTTTGCCGCAAAAGTATCCCGCAGTCCTCAGTTCGGTTTTTTTTTTGTTATTTGTCGACCCTCTCCGTTTATTCGATGTCTAATTCCTCCACATTTCCTGTCATATTTCCGGTCGACAGTCGCCAATCTCCGCGATTCGACACAGTCTCTTCGCGTCTCTCGGCCTCCTCCCTTTTTCGACTATTTTCATCACAATGCTTCGAAATTTTTTGTCTGTGTTGTTATCGATCATTTCGCGATTTTACAGTGCAAAACTTGCGTTTTTTTTTGTTTTGTTTTTATTTCTCGCCTCTTCGCCGACGTTCGTTTCTTCTCCAGCTTCTTCGTCATTGTTTACAAAACATTCTTGACCATCGCTAAATGGTTTTTTTTGGTTTTCAGTCAAAATCAGAAGCGCTGAAACGAATGAGGCGACAATTATAAGATTTGCTTGTGGTCATTTGAAGTTTGAAAGGACGAAAGAAGAAGCCAAAGAAAGAAAGAAGAAGAAGTAGTAGAAGAAGCTCAACAGAATGGATCGAGCAAAGAAAAAGTGAGCCTGAAATGAAATGTTTCTTCACTAAATTTTCTCCCACTATGTCACCTTTTTTGGCTCTTATGTCACGTGAAATAATCATTCCATAAAAAATACCATTTGTGTAATCCGTTGATTACTGTTATAAGACGTTTATCATTTAGAAAATGTCTAAATACTGCAAAAAAAAAAAACAATGGTATTGTCGTGATGCAAAACATTTGACGGGCGACACATTAAATGGGCCCATCAAGACCTCATCTTAATTTTTTGGCAGTTAGCCAATTTTCCGCAAATCTCGAAAAATTCTTAATAAAATCATAATCATTTAAAATCATTGTGATTATTACCCCGAGTTTTTCGATAAAATTTTCTAATGTCGTTTTCTTTGAGAAAAATGAATTATTAAATAACTCGAAATGTATTCTCAAAATTTGATCCAAAATTTTCGTGGTTCCTTTGGCAACGTTCTGTTGACTCTGTTCCAATGTTGTTTTTCGTTTTTTATTCTTTTTTTTTTGAAATGTGAAAATTGAACCACAAAATGCGTCCATAACATTGGCATCATTTATTGCCTTCATATTTCGAGAAAAAAAGCAAGCTGAATACGCACTAAAATTGAAAATAATGCGAGAACGATATTTACGACTTTCGACGAGATTTCGAATGGCGCTATTTCATGGCATTTTGTTGAGATTTCTCAAAAACAAAACTCTTTTGGATGTTGCAACAAAGAGTACATAGTTGTTTGGTGAACAACGCCAATTTCAAAGATCGTGACAAAAATGTTGTTTGCTATACGAACGGCAAACAAGTGTTGATCCAAATTGAGAAATTTTCGACCCAAAAAGAAGTACAAGCGGTTTAAGGTTCGCGTCGGCCATCGACGGTCTACGCTCATTGCACAATCGCACAGAAATCAATGTTGATGAGAAAATCCAACCGGAGCATTGTTGTCTGACTACAGTAGGCCATAAAACGGCTATTGAAACCAATCCAAAATTTTTATAGATTGTTCGACATGGTCTGCCAGACGACGCAAGATGTTTGGCATATGATCCTGTCCAAAGACTTCTCGCCATCGGAACAGGACGTGGTCATATTCGGATTATTGGCGATGCTGGCGTTGATTACCATCTGCGCCATGAAACTGATCACGCGGTTGTTCAAATGCAGTTTTTGGTTAATGAAGGTGGACTGATATCGGCATGTGCGAATGAAATGATTCATTTGTGGAATTATCGCCAAAAAGTTTGAGCAAAATCTGAAAACAAATGAAATTTTAAAAAACTCTCAAATAGGTTCCCGAAGTGGTTCATTCAATGCAATTCAATAAGGAAGGCGTCTCAACCATTCACCTTCCAGTTAGCGGAAAATGGTTATACGTTGGAACTGACAAGGTATTCGCTTGCTCAGGTTGATTCACATAATTTCGACTTGTAGGGAAACATTTACTTCCTTTCGGTAGCCACGTTCCAATTAAGTCCTTATGTAATCAATTGGAATAAGGCTATTGATCTTGGGTGTCGTGTTCACCCAGGCCCTGTCCGCCAACTCGCGGTTTCACCAACTGATCCAACCAAATTACTTATTGTCTATGACAAAGGTGTATTGGTTCAATGGAATTTGACAACCAAAGAGGTCGATCGATTCCCGCTGGATCCACCCATCAAAACAGTCTCGTGAGTCTAAATAACATCATCCGTGTTTGGGGCACGATAAACGATTTCAGATGGCATTTTGATGGGAAGCAATTGCTCACCGGAAATGTCGATGGCTCGGTGAGCGTGTACAACGTTCGCAAAACGTCCGAATGTGTGCAACGGACGACGCCGCACGGAACGGGACCCTGCAGGTAGAGAAGACGGGATCTAGCCTAGAGCAAAACACGCACACTCACAAATGATTAATACACAACCACACAGCATAGATAGTATTCAATAGGAATACTGAGAATCATTTTTTAGAACGAACACACACTCGGAATAAATTTTCAGAACAACAGAATCTTGTAACGGAGAGGGCGCGTCGAACAAGAAAACTTGCAGACCAATCAATCAGATTGAATGGAAGCATGTCTCGGAAGGCGAGCAGATTATTGTGTTCTCTGGCGGAATGCCAACCGACGACGGGTTGCCGGTTCCCGCGCTAACCATCCTTCGCGGCGGCAAGTCGGTCACGGTTCTCGAAATGGACCATCCAATTGCTTCATTCATCACATTGCCGCAAATTGCATACAATTCATGTCCTCAGCAGCCGCATTCGGTTGCTGTTCTGCTCAAAAACGACTTCATGGTGCTTGATCTTCAACAGCAAGGGTTTCAATTAGCACTTAATTTGTCTTACATTGCTCATTTTTTGTAGACATCCTATGATTGAATCACCTCATGCGATGAATATTCATGAGAGTCCCGTCACTTGCCTCGTCTATTATTCTGATTGTCCTTTGGATCTGATCGGAGCCCTTACGCTAGTGGGGACAAAGCAGAGAAAAAAGGATTACAGCCAGCGGGTGAGAATGAATTCAAAACCAGCATTTATTATTTAAAAACAACCAAAAAACAAATAAATAAAAAAATGGAAATGAAGGGGAAAGTGAAAAAAGATTAACAACAATAATTTAGACTATACCGACTTTGGCCAAATACTCGTTGAATATAAAACGTAATCCGAGAAAAAATTTAAAAGCCCTTTTCTTTATGATTTTCGAGTTTAATCAGTTTTGGTCCTAAAAATTTAAAATTTTCGAATATTTTTCATAGCTGAGTTTTAAAATACTTACTTGTCAGTAGCGAGTGCTCTGAGAACGCGGTTTCCAGCGACAAATGTAATGAACCCGAGTACCGAAAGATATTTGAGAGTTTCGAACATGTCGATCTTGATCCAGAAGTAAAGGTAGAGCGCAAGAATTCCTTTAAACTTCCTATTAGTGAGAGAGGACATATTTTTTGACTTGCCAGCAAGTCCACCGTGGAAAATTATGACCCATGGAGATGCTGGGGCATTGTCGAAATTGATTCCAATCTTGAACCAAACAGCAAGAAGAAATGCGAGTGGAAGAAGGCAGATGATGGTAAAGGCGTCAGAAATGACTGCTGGAGGTCTCTTTTCTGGTTGACGGAATTGGTGAACGATTTCTGGCAAAACGTCGTAGCTGATTTTTTGAGATTTTGGCACGATTGGTGGATTTGATGGCAATGCTAGTTCAAGATCAGCCTAAAATGTATTTTTTTCCCCAATGAAATATGAAAAATAGCCTACAAAGGTCCAGTTGATTGGATTCTTGACAGTTTTTCCTCCAACAATGAGGCTGGCTTTGAATGAACCAGTGAGATGGTTGAACTTCTTAGCAGCTACTCGAAGAGACTTTAAATTCATGAATATTTTAAATTAAAAGGAATAAAAACATACCGTATCGTATAAATATCCACCAGTGGATTGTGATTCAAGCGCCAGAATCACATCTTCGCCGGTAGAATGCTCGAATCGCAAGAAAACTTGTTCAGGAGCAACTTTAGATTTATCCGACTTCTTTTGAATGTCAAACTTTACGTACAATCGCTGGTTAGCGTCCCCACTCAACACTCCAGATGCTTTGGAAAAAACCGCCATTCTAAAGCAGTTATTGTAGTGGAAAGCATTTGTAAAAGGCTTACTTTTTTAAATGCTCATCCTTTGCATCTTGGTCTTTAGCGAGAAATCCGATTTTGAAACTTTCTACAGTAATGTCGTCTACGGCGGCATACGCGAGAGTGATTAAAGCGAGAATCGCAATAATAGGCCGCATTTTTACCTTAAAATGAAACGTATCGATTGGTGAGCAAAGACGGAGAGGGAACTGCGGTGACGCCGCGCTAGAGAAGAAAAGGCGCTGCAAGCAGAAAATGTAAGCACGTGTCGCAAGCATGTCTATTCAAATCCATCGACTTGAATTTCAAATAAATTTTTGGAAAATGAACAAAAAATGTGTTTCAAAAAGCGAAAAGAGCACAACCTCGGAAAACCACGTCAAACATAAAAATGCGAATGAAAAGTGTTTACACACAATGCGCGCTATTTAGTGTACCACTGCGGAACATGCGCCACGTTTGACGACACCCGCAATATAATTCTTTTTTTGCAGTCATGGCCCATTTCGGGAGGTCTTGGAAGGGAATGCGCAACCGGTCATCAAGAATTAGTCATTACTGGGTATTACATATGAGAGATTATTTAAAATTTATTTGAAATATTCAGGCACAAAGATGGAACAGTGAGATTTTGGCAGGAAACGGGTGAACATCTACAAATTTTGTATCGGCTCAAAACTGCATCTCATTTTGAGCGACTTGAAGAAATGGAGGGATGCGATAAAGTGTCACATGCTGTTAAGGATATTGAATTATGTCTTGAGGTTCAAAAATTAAACGAAAATCGGCATATAGTTTAAATACTGCAGTCTCGGCAACTTCTTGTCGCAGGAATGTGTGGCCAGGTCACTCTATTCCGTTTCGTGAAAACTGAAAGCATGAATACAATCGCCGTTGTGAATATTCCACTACTGGGCAACCCGTCAACGTCGACAGCGGAATTCGAGAAGCCGCCACTTGCGAATGGGCCAGGTGGAAAAGAAATGCGACGACAACGGAAGGTATGTGGTGTTGTGCGTCGAGTTTTGTCGATTAAACAATGCTCGTTCTCCCCCTAACAGAGAAAATGCAAAAAGCTCGAAAATTAACAGCTTTTAATTGACCTAATAAGTCAACATCTAACAGCACTCAAAGCTTTCCGATCCGAAATTGATTGCAGAAACTTCGTCATATCGGTCGACGGCAGTTGTCTTTTCAACTTATGCCAACTCAACGGCTAGAGTTATGAATAGAAATTCATAAAAAAGAATGGGCCGAACCGGGGATTGAACCCGGGACCTCTCGCACCCAAAGCGAGAATCATGCCACTAGACCATTCGGCCACGTTCACTGTGATTAGCTTTTCCATATAAGGGATAGGTATTCAAAGATGAATATCTCTCTTATGGTTTCCTCGCGGTCGGTAGAAATGCGAAAGGCGATGCGGAAAAACCTGATCTATTATAGAAACAACCATCAAATGTCTCTATCTCTTATATGGAAAAGCTCAAGAATCGGATCGTGGCCGAATGGTCTAGTGGTATGATTCTCGCTTTGGGTGCGAGAGCACAGATAAACGGCGGCATAGGCACAATGGAAGCATAGTGGAACGGCTGTGGATATCATAGGAATCTTATATGCAAGTTATATGGAAGCATAATGGAAGCATTTTTTTGCGGAACCGCGTGTTTCGTATATGGAATGAGCCGTATGCCTTCCATATGGGCAAATAAGAAAACAATTTGATTGCTGTATTCAAAATTTATTTCATATTAACACATTTATTTAATTTAAAATAAAAAAAAACAACAATGAAATGAATTTCAATTAAGATATAATCAAACCATTAGTTACTGGCAACTGCCGAACTATTCGAATCATTGTCAGTACTGACATCGAGCGGGACGCTGTAATAAGTAGATTATAATGGGCCTATTAATTTGAAAAACTTGTAAACCATTGTTACGTAAACTAAATTTTTCGAGAAAATACAATCAGTTTTTTTACATCAATAATTTTCTTAAAAATAAAAATAATTTATTTTTATTGCATTTTTGGAAACCCTTTAGTGCACAAAATAAAAAGTGAATTGGCGGAAGAAAGAACAACTCCAAAATTTGAAGCAAAAAGGCATTTTGGTTAAAATTTCAAAGACATATGAATACTCACATCTGAGGGTTGCTGGTAGAATCAAGCAGCTTCCTTAATTGCGCCGCGAGCGCTTCCGGCGCTACACCAAATTTCCTTTGAAGTCGTTGGCGCATTCTATCGCTTAATCAAATAAATAAATTAATAGTCATAGTTCAAAATCTTACAGAAGATTATCCATGACTTCTCGAACCATGCGTAATGCTTTCGCTTTGAAGTCATTTGTCGGTTGTTGCCCAAAGCCATGGACAAGAGCATCTGTAATATAGATATTTGCAATAAAGTATAGGATCTTTATATAGTCGGCGTCTGGCGACTTCTGTACTAGAGCCCCACTTAAAAAGATAAATGCCACTGAATGATATTGGTACGAAGGCTGTACGGCAATCGGAAATTTCGGCGATTCGGCTAATGGCAAATTACCGATCGAAATTTTCTTCGGCAATTTGAAAAACCGGCAATTTCGGCAATCGGCAATTCCATTGCCGCACAGCCCTGATTGGAACCAAATAATCAACAAGCTTTAAACTTAGGAAGTACTTTATAAAGACTTCATTGCGCATATTTTTCTAATTGAAACCATTTCTGGAGTCGAACAGGCCAATTTTTGATGATAACAACTTACAAATTGGGCGTACGAAGGTTTAGGAATTGGCGTTGATTTTGTTGTTTGTGAGGACTGTGGAGAAAAATTTTTTTGCTGAGTTGGCGAGTAAATTGGACTATCTGGATCTGAAGTGTCGAGCGAATTTGGTTCCATGTTAGGGACTTCTGGTTCTTTGTTATTGACTTCTAGAGCAGTTTCAGTTATATCTGACAACACTCTCGATCTTGTCTTCATCTGTAAAAAATTTCAAAACATTATGTTTTATTAAAAGAAAAAAGCGAGCGATAATAAAAAATGTTAAAGTAAATAAAAATAAAACGGATTCGATGAGAAATTAAACACAATTCGATTGAGAAAATATTTAAATTCGATTTTAAAAGTGTCGGAAACGATTTGAAAACATCGTATCGATTTTAAAATTTTCGAATGCTATCAATTTATTTTTGGTTTCGATTTTGATGATAAATATGAAAATTTTTCCTTTATTTTTTAAAAACATTTTTCCTTTAATTTTGAAAAGAATTCTTTAATTTTTGACAAAAAAAAAACACAAAAAATCTTGAAAATTCATTGAGAAAAAGCAAAAGGACAAAAATTTTGAAAACGAATTTCGAAAATGTGAGGCGTGGCCGCATTGTGCAAAGCGGCGCACGGTTTTGCAATGCTGCGGCACGCCTCTTCTACGCGCGTCTGCTACCAGTTTGGAGCAAATTGTGAGTAGTTTGCGATGCCAATTTCGGAAAAACCGGCAAAAATATATTAATACGACTAAATTGTAGTTGGCAATCTTTAAACAAAGTGAGGAACAGTTGACTGAATTAACATAAATCTGAGTAACATAAGTCATTAAATGGTAGAAGATAATTTCGTCCGTTGTGTATCATGTAATTTTCAAATTTTCATTGTTTATATGATAGCATAAGTTTTTTGTATTGATTTTTCTAGAAATTGTCTTGGTCTGCCGTCCAGACGCCAATTGTATAATGTTTATTGACATATGATTATTTTATCCATATTCCATCCATATTTGTTCCACGGCTCGCAAACACCGGAAGCATATTCATCCCGTTTTCATTCCATCCATATTCGTCCCATAATTCTTCCACAGCCACTAAGAATTACATTATGCTTCCTATATGGAAGCATTATGCTTCCGTTCCACAGATTTCCCACAATGCTTCCATTATGCTTGCGTCGCGCTTAATCAGTGAGGTCCCGGGTTCAATCCCCGGTTCGGCCCATCGTCTTTTTGTTTTTTTTTTTTAAAGTAAATTAATTCATTAAACAAAAGCTGGGAACTTTTTTTAATAATATGTAAAAATCCCTTAAATAAGCACTTTAACTAAACACTACATTAAGTTCTTTTTATTTTTATTTGTTTTCCATGTTTTAATATTTAATTTTTACAGATTGTTTCTCGTGAGTCTACGAACTCATTGGATACGAGCGATTCCGGTGAAGAGAGAATTGTGCCATTCAAAGTTCGCGGAGCTCCCGTCAAACGGCCGCCCGGACTTCAACCAGAACTCGCCTGTTTCGTTCCTTGGCCTACAATAAATAAAGTGGATCATGTGACTTCGATTGCGCTCAATTCGCTTTATGGTGTTCTAGCCATAGGTTAGTCGAAAAGCGTAACTCGATATGAGACCCAATTCATTCATCGCTTTAAAGGGACAGCATCGGGTCTCGCTCTCGTTGATACAACACAATGTGCCTTGATATATGCATGGACTACTAGTGAATTATATGGATCAGAGCCGACACCAGCTATTCAGTTGAGTATGCAAAATAGCGAAGGAGCAAGTCCATTGGAGGTTAGTTGCATTTAAAATTCGGCAGTTCGTGCAGGAGAAACGGCGGAGTTTTTCTTTTCCAACCTTTAACTGGAGAGAAATATCCGCAGTTTTTTCTACATGGATTGCCAAGATATAAAATTTATGTGAAGTTATTTTTTCCAAAAAGTGGTCAAATTTTACTAACGAAATTAAGTTTTGATAGCATCAAAAGCCACTTATAAATTGAAATATATGTATGTATTGTGCACGATTTCCGCATAAAGTGTCGTAATTCTGTCGCGGGCCGTTTTGAAACTACTTTTTTTTCCATTTATTTACTTGATATTTGGCGTGTTGTGTCGTTGTCTATTCCATGTGTGTTTTGGTTACAGTCCGACGAGGTGTTCAATGAGGACGTGCTCGTCTACAATGTCGCAACCGGTCAGTACAATATGCAGCATCGCGAGAATGGCTTTTTGCACACTGGCGAGCAGCCATTAAGGCCGAAATCGGCGAATTCGTCGAGCAAACCGAGCGGAGTGATGGGAATTTTGCGGCGAAACACCGCTGAATTGGCTGCGACAATTCGCGACAAATACCAGAATCGCGATCGGAATGATTCGACTGATCGGCCTGACGCGGAACGAACCGTAACCCCGCCACCAACGCCTAGCGAATCGATTACAAAATCAGGAAGGAGTCATTCCGTTAAAGGAAGTTTCATGCGAAGATTCGCTAAGGCATCGACGAAGGAGAAACGAGCTACGACGCCGACTGTGGAGAGGTCGAAGAGTTTTCACTCGCATATTTCTGAAGAAGGTTTGAATTGAATGTTTTCTTAGTTTTTTTTTTCGTTTTTCAAACTTTTCTATCGCATTTGGCAGGCGGGTTTCTTTGCTTCAATCAATCGGGCATCTGTTGTGTCAGCTTATGTTTTTTTTTTCGCTATTTTTCATTTCATAATCATGTACTATCATCGTCATTTTTTTAATTTACTGCTTGCCTATCATGGTAATTTTATTTTTCGTACTTTTATATTTATTTTTCTGGGTTCCATTAATTGCTTGGTTTGCTAAACATGCATTTTTTTTCGAAATATTTTATTCAAATTGACCCAAACTAACTGATTCTAATATTTTGATATCGATTTTAGTCGCCGGTTACACTCGATGCGCCAAAACGAATAAACAACGAATTGAAGCAACGGTCGTTCGACGCACGTCGACCGCAATTGTTCAAAACGCAATCGGTGGTTGAAAATGGATCAATTCAAAGAGGTTTTTTTTCATTTTCAAAATTTAGCAATTTGAATGCTCGAATGTTTGTTTTAATACGAACATTTCGATTGGATGCATGCTTTAAATCGCTATTTTGAAAATATTTCTTTTTATACGAATGATTTTTGTTCACTCAATCTTGTTAACATTATTTCCATATTTGAATTTTCTAACTCTGATAACTCAAAACACGAAATTCGGCCCCGACATCCACCTAATCCGATTGGAAATTCTACAGATAACATTGAAAATTAAAAAATCAAATCCGATTCGAATTGAAAAAAATTAAAACGAAACGGATTCAAATAATAACCAATCGGATAAGGTTGATACCGGTGCCGAATTTTGTCGGATCCGATTGGTTTTGAGTTACCAGAGAAAAAAATGCATTCGTTTACGAATCGTGATCCTTTTATGATTAATAGAGTATGAAAACGTTTCAATATTCCGTTTTTCGTATTTCACCTGAAGAGTTTTCTTTATTATTTTTTTTCTTTTCTTATCATTTGCATAGCTTATTCGGCTAGAATGTTTGTTTTGTATATTTGCTGCATGTTTTCACTAGATAATTCAAACTTTTATCCTTATTTTGTCAATTGTTTCCCATTTCTACATATATTTTCTCCTGCCTGCCAGCTGTTGTATGAGTATTTCAGTCGTCCAATGTGGAATCAAACCATTTTAGGAGAATCGACAGCTCCTTCGCCATCGTTGACACGTCAAGCGAATGCGTCACCATCGACGTCGGTGCATTCGCTGGATCGATCATTGTCGTCGCAACCGCAGGAAGCGATCACATCGCTCAAGTTCATTCATTCGCATTCCAAACGAAATGGTAGGTAATTGGAATTATTAAGAAAAATGTTTTGATTCAAAATTTCGTTAAAATGCTTTAGCTATTACTTTCAGATCAAAAAATGGCGCCATGCTTATGGGTAGGAACATCAGCTGGAGCTTGTTTGGCGTTGAATCTGATTCTTCCTGAAGATCGATTCACGTCAACTGTAGTCGTCGCACCGTCAGGTATGTCAATTTCGAGTGTTTATTAGTTGATTAATAGAATTCCAATATTGTCTTTACCAAAAAAAAAGAACTCTTTTGAGTGGCATTCATCTATCAATTTTATACGCACTTTAATGCGCTACAAACACTCACAAATTGTACTCTTTCGCTTTTTTGTCAACTATTAACTTCTGTCGTGTGAATATCTCTCGCAATCCCGTCAAATTTATTAATATTATTTCAGCCGTCGAAGATTGTAAGTTTTTCAAGTTGTCCTCTTTTTTTTTCGAGTCAATATATGTGTCTTTTTTCTTGTCGGTCGACGCTATATTTTCTATACTCTTGTCCATAGTTTTTTTTTTCGCACTGTTGTTGGGTTTCGCTTCTTTTTCGATCGGGTTATTAGCAGACTTGTTGGTTTTTGTCTTTCATTTTTGGGTGTTGCAAAAAGTGAATTAGAAACCTTCGATTTTGGCCAAAATCAACAAGCCTTTTCGCTTTTTCACTGAAGCACATGCACTTGAATTATGAGTTTTTCGCTTTTTTTTTAATGCTCAGTGTTTCTATTTCGATTTACGTACTGAATTAGAGAGTAGCAATACATATAATTAAGCATAGTAATTAACACACACGTGAACATTCTATAATTGAGTTTAGTCCGTGGCCGCAAACACTGCTATCATGGTAGGTTTTACACGAGATTTCGGTTCGATTCGTTTTTTCATCTCTCAACCGTTTATGAGATATTTTAATATTTATCCGAACCTAATACGAATAACCAGAGACTCCAATCAACACTAATAATGCATGGCTTGCGGTGTTCGAAATGAGAATTGCGTTGTGCAATTCAATTAAATATTGAAATTGGTGGTTTCCCTGATTTTTTTGTGGGTAGTTTGATCCTTTAGTAATTGTTTTTTTTTAATCAAATTTTCTAATCATCAACTTCGTATTGTTTTAGGCACTGTTGTTAAAACGAAAGGACAAGTCTTGTATCAGGGTTTCATGGATTCCCAGTTTTGTTTGATGAGTGCCGCCGCCGAGTCGTATAAGGATTCGAATAGAGAATCTTCGGCGACGAGTCCGGAACGAACTCTCAATAATCGAGTATGCGTTGCTTACTATTCTGTATATGATTTATATTTTCCAGATTTTGACAAAATCTAGTTTGGCTCCACATTACTCAAACTCTGTTGATGTAAATGAAGAAATTTCGCAAATTTTGATAGTTGCTGCTGAAATGGAGGTCAAAGTGATCGCGCTTCCGACATTCAGTCAGTTGTTCGTTCACAAATGCGATGATATTCCTCTGGTTAAGGTAAGCGAATATTTTAATTTAAAAAATTGCAATGATTTATGTTAATTTATTTTGTAGGTCAATGCAACTCATATTCGAGGTCATCCTGTTCTGATGTGTATATCCGCAGCCGGCCAGATGGTGCTTTTGTCGCTTCCAAGTCTACGACTTCTTCACACTTCACCACTTTTCCCACATTCTGTCGAAATCGAAGATGCGTGAGTTGACATTTATTATCATTTTATTATTTCTATAATGTTTTTCTAACTCATTTTCTCAAAAGAAATGACATTTTATCACATTATTCTCTCGCCATTTATTGATTGTTTGGGGTTTAAACACGTCCTTCCGATTTCGAAGCGTTATGTTTCATTTTTCTCAGAATCTGCCAGAAAACGTCGTTCTCTGATCATGGTCTTGGGGTCTACATGGCGAGCCCAAGTGAGGTGAGGAGTATTTGCGTTTTGAATACTTGAGCAACTCGCATGTTTCCAGATGGAAAAGTACACAGTGTGTGCGGAGCTCGCCGAGCAGACGAGCGACTCGTTGGGCGAGCTGTTTGTGCCGTGTGAAATGCCAGAACCACCGAAAAACACGTCGTTCTTGAAGGTTTTTCCACAAAAAAACAATTATTGAATTTTTGCGAATCGAAATTTTAGGGAGTCTCGTCGATTTTCAGCGCCACACCTCGACAGGATTCTGCGGATCTTGACAGGATTTGTGAGTTGGATTGGTTTTAATGAAATAACAATAATAGTAAATGATATTCAGTGAGTGACAACAGCAAGGATCCGAAAGCCGCTGGAGCGCCGACAACTATGCGAAGTATTGGCCGAACGATTCCGGGGCCTTCGATGTCAATGGATAGAGCTCATGCTGGTGGAGTTTCAGCTGGACAAGCAGCAGCTATGGCTATTCAGGTAAGAATTGTTTTTTTTTCAATAATCACTACTGAATAATTGAATAATTATAGAATTTGAACGAACGAACTGAAAAATTGAATGCGACTGTCGACGCAACGGAAAATTTGAAAAATAACGCGATGAGCTTGTCTTCCCGAACCGGAAAACTCGTCGAAAAGTATGAGAAGAAGAAATGGTACAACTTTTAGCCAGAGCCATTTGTTATCATTATGGAGTATGTGATTTGCTTTATTTATTCAACAATAACACTAACTAATAGCAATATCAGATAAAGAGTTACCCCATGTAACAATGTATTCCCTCTGATATTTGGTGTCTTGTTCGCTCCTAGTCAAGATTCGTTGTTTTCCAGATGTACAAATTGAAAGTAGTTAATTATTTCGAATCGTCCTCTATTTTGATTTAATATTATAAATTCTGTTCGAATATTCAACAGGTAGTTTTGTAGAGTTTTGTTTGAGCCGAAATTTCGCTTCGATTCTTATTTATGCATTGGGTTAGCATTTTCTTTTTCTTTTTACCTTCTACCATTAATACTTTATTGTATTGTATGCAATTTTTTTGTAACACATCACTTTTTGTTCGTAGATTTTAATAGAACCATGGAAAAATTTAAATCGAAAATTATATGTCTATAAAATATGCGGCTGTTGTCTTTGTTTTTGTAGAGATTTGTTGTAATGATTAGAAGAAGAAAGAGTCGTTGAAATCGGTAGATCGTCGACTGAAATTGAATGAAATTGGAAAATGCAAAAAGAAACGTGAAGTATTACACTTTTGAGCGTTTGCGGAGTGGAATTCCTCGAGCTGAAAGAAAAATGTATTTTATTCGAAAAAAGAGTATGTGCATAAAATTTGATTCAAGCTGCTTTATGCTGCTGCACGGTGCGAGATTACAAGGAAAAATGAAATTCGTGCATTTCAGGGCTGTGCGGCAATGGAATTGCCGATTGCCGAAATTGCCGAAATTGCCGATTTTTCAAATTGCCGAATTGCCGAAGAGAACGTTCGATCGGCAATTTGCCGAATTGCCGATTTGCCGAAATTTTGATTTTCGGCAATTTGATATCAAAAAAAAAATCGGCGAAACCAAAATCAATGTCCATTGAATAATTTGGGATACCGTGAAAATTCGGTATTTATATTTCGAATTATCGTTGAAAACATTTAATAGCCGAAATTTTGATTTTCGGCAAATTGCCGAATTGCCGGATTGCCGAAATTTTGATTTTCGGCAATTTGCCGAATTGCCGAATTGCCGAAATTTCCGATTGCCGCACAGCCCTGGTGCATTTGTTTAAAAGGATATTCGGTTTTCGTGTGGAATTGAATGTGCTGAATTTTAGTGTTTTCGCTTACCGACTTCCGCGGCTGTTTTCAAAGGAATATCTACTGAAACGGCAGAGTCTCGTTTCACTTGATTCAAAATTACCTGGTTTTTTCTGTGAAATCAGTTCTTTCATTCCTCTCTCCAATCGGCGACGCTCTTCTAGTTCTCTCTCAATTTTTTGGTCGAGTTCCGGAATTCTGAAATTGATCATTAAAAAATTGCAACATAATTCAATTAGACTTACTCAATTTTTTTGCGGTCTGGATCGTTTGGCGAATAGAAATAAGTGCGGCCATTTTCTTCATGACGGACATATGTATTACCATCTTTGTCGCGAACAATTGTCGCTGGACGGAAGCGAGCCAATTTGACGTTTTTCAAATTCATGCGTTTCTCGTCTTCGGCCGTTGGAATGTAAATAGTTTGACCGTCTGGTTGAGCTCCTTCTCCAATGTTGTAAGTGGAGGAATCATCATCATCAACGTTTGATCCTGATTCAACTCCATCTCCGATTCGATGTGTCGGACGCGCTCCGTCGCCAATGTCATAGGCTGGAATTTCTCGATTTCCGGATGGTTCCACTCCATCTCCGATTCGATGCGCCGAACGCGCTCCGTCGCCAATGTCATAGGCTGGAATTTCTCGATTTCCGGATGTCTCCACCCCACTTCCAATTCGATGTGCCGGTTGAGCTCCATTTCCGATGCTGTTCGAAAACTCAACACCTCGTCCAATGTTACGATTTTCAGAAGGGTCTACACCTTGTCCAATTTGATGTTCTGATTGTGCTCCATCGCCCACTTGATAGGCATTTCCATGAGTTCTTGCTCCAGGACGATGGCGCCCAGCAAATTTGCGTTCTTCATTTGTGGTTCCATAGTTAACAGATGGTTGGTTTTCGGGGGCCTGAACATTTGCATACTGACTGACGTTTTTCGTTGGATTTGAATCGTTCCCATCTACATATTTTCTACGCAGATTTCGAGCATCAATTATTTTAACGAAAAAAATCATCCGATGTTTTTTTTGTTTTTTTTTATTGATCCAATTTCAAAGAAAATTTAAAAAGTAATATTATGTCAACCATTTTTTAATACCTCTAGATTTCTGCCGTGCTGGCGTTCCCAGTTTTGTCGAGCATTCTGCAATCAATTATTTCAAGCATGCATTTCAAATTCAAACTCTCACCGAAATTCTATCAACATAGATATCATATCCAGGCTCGCCAACAGCTGGAACCTCTTCGGGAGTGATATAACCGGATCGCAATCGTTCAATATAATCGTTGTATCGTTCATCTCCAGGTTGAGGAACAATTCGACGTCTCTGCTCATTATAGGCTTGTTGTTCTGGAGAAATTTGATTAGAGACAATATTCGAAGCCGGAATAATTTTTTGCGAAACTATTCTTGACGATGGAAAGCTTTCGCGACTATTTTGAATCTCCTGAAGCACTCAAAAATAACCATTTTTCCAGTTGAACTTTTTAAACCCAATATCTCTTTTCGTATTCGTCGAAGCCCGGTTCTCCCGGTTTATACGGATTTCCATTATCAGACACATATCGTGTTTCATAGTTCTGCAATATTGAACTGAAATTTCTCAAATGATTTTTGCAATTACGCTGAATTGTATTTGAACTCCGCGTGAATCGAAAGCCGGCCGAGCCGCATCCGAAGGGTTGTTGCTTGGGAATCCGCTCACCTTCAACATTCAATATTTTTCTAAGTTCTATTTTCTAAATCTGTTCCATACATCATAATATGGGTAATTTTTCGGATGGTTGATTTTTCCTTGATAATGTGGATCACTGTAAATGGTTAGATCCTGAAAAAAGTGCACCGAAAAATAACAAAACTAAATAGCAATGTTCACGTACGTCGCGACGGATTTCCTGAACCGGTTTCCTCTGAAAAAAATTGGTTCCGTTCAATTTTCCTTGAAATTTCAGTGGGTTTTCGAAAGGGAACAGAGGGAGAAATCAATTTTGCTTTGCTTATTTTCGTTATATAACCGAGCATACGGCTTCTTGAAAACGACATTCTTTTATTGTGTGAAATAAGCATTTGGGTTCAAAGCAATTTATCGAAATTCGAGCGCATAATTATTGTATAAAGAAATTAAGAAAGAGACAGGATTCGCAGTTTTCGCACAAAGGATTAAGGGGGGAAAGCACAATTTAATTCAAATTACAAGAGTAAAACAATGTTGAATTCAACAATATATCAGCACATAGATAACAAAACAGTTGGTGAAGAAGATGCGAAACAACATGACATTGAAGCTATTCGTTCGCGAAAGAATTCGATGGGGGAATAGATATTCAATTGAGGGTTGTACTAGGATAAAAATGAAATTTTGGTATAAAATCGCAAGCTAAAATGTACAAGAGGCGTGGAGAAGTGGGTATTTCTTAAATGCGTCTTGGGTGATGATATACCGGACGTACATCGATTGAGAGATTCTTCTTCTTGAGAAGCCACACTTTGCGGACGAACTCATCCGGTGATTTGACCTAGGAATCTGTGGATAAAACGGAAAGAGGTAACGGAGATAATACCTCGATGAACTCGTTGGAGTTAGGTGAGATTCCTTGGAAAATCTTGGCCGAGGCTTGAGCGTCTCCAAAGAAAATTTCATCGGGATTCGTTTCGATTTTGGCGATGCGGTGCTTGTGGAACCCAATAGTGTCGCGAGTGCGCAGATGGGAACCTTGGACCCATTCGAATCTGTATATAAAAGGTAAGGCCATTTGAAATGGAGGCAAACTCATAAAACGCACGGAATTGCCTCATTCGGGTTGCGACGATTTTTGCTGAGCACACGGAAGCCACCGCACACCTCGACCGACTCCTTTTCATAACCGACGAACCATCCGCAGACTCGACCGTTTGGCTTTACGAACACGTGTCCGAACGATTCGTGATGACGCCCATTTCCGTACTTTGTACGAGTAATCCTGAAAGTGTCAATTATTTTCTCGAATTATCTGCGTAAAAATCATTGAACCAAAGTTAGTTAAAATCACACATTGAAAACTGAAATGACATGCCAGATTATATTTTGATTTCATTCCAAACATTAAGATAACATATGCACTGCACTCTGGTTTGAATTCAAAATTTTGAAATTAACTGAAAACATCACTCGAAACGAACATTTCTAAATCGTCCGGTCCTTCCCTAAAAGGTTTCATTTTAGCTTTGAACTTTAATTTTTCTCTTTTTTTTTTAAATCGCCCCGAGCTAATCAAATACGTACCAATATCCGATGAACGCGTTTCTTTGTTGGTGTCCGTTGTTCTCCTCGTAAGGGAACACAAGGAAGTCATCGGTGGTCCGTCCATCCCTCAATTGTCCGTCATAGCCAACAGTGGTCCAATATTCTTCCCCGACCAAAGTGTCGAGTCCTCGGCAGCCTCTTCTTGGGATGAAGCCATCGCGCTGAAAAAACACCGTTAAGATCAAAAGGGAAATTCGTGAGACTTACCCCTCTGAGCTCTCTATAAGTTCCACGGCATTTTGCAGCCTCGCTAGTGCATGCCAACACTAGTAAGAGAGTCGCCAAGGCGGTCCAGCTACTCATCCTGCAGAATGGAAAATGAGACGGTTGGCCTCGGGTAAAGGAGCGAGGGCGGGAGGGGTGTCTGAAGATGGGCGGAGCTGTGCAGCACCGCACAATAATTGGCCTAGTTTTTTTTCCGACGATGCGGCTCCGTTCAGCTGTCACTTTTTAGAGAGAATTATACTTGAGTTTGATAATAGAGAACATCGCCATTTTATATGATAAAGTACGCGAAGAGAGATGATTTATGAAGAAACAACCCGGAAAATGTGCAACAACACATCATGGACCACATTTATCAATGTCACAGCAGATGGTTGCGCCATACGGATCATCTTGTTCTCTTCTTTTATACTTGTCGAAATTAGTCGAAATTTTTGAAAATTGCCACCGCTTGAACAATAGGAGTACGCGCAAATTGAACCTATTTTACCAGCGGAAAATCCCGAAAAAGTTTTGATTCGTATAGTTTGAGCACGCGTCAAACAACAATCATAAAACGAGAGTGCATGAGACTATAAAACGTTGAGTGGGCGCTCAGTTCAGTTTTTTTTCGGTGTCTAAAGGTTGGAACCAACCTTGTCATCACTCACAGAGTTAAATAAAATTCGTCAGAAATGTGACTAACGCTCGCTATTCGCATTTTCAACAAAAATTTGTTGGGAAAACGCAAGGAAAATATTTTATCGTAATTTAATATCATGTGAAAATTGTTTGTCATGTGTTTCTGGTGATTAATAAAAATAATAAAAATTGTGGGGGTAATTTAATTAATTTATTTAATAAAAAACCAAATTCCAAACTAATTGCATCATCGAGGTGTTTATTGAAAAGAAAAATAGGCCCGAATGAAAAATACATTAATTAAATCGGTCGTGTGTGCACACTGGACGCGAAACTACAGAATTTTAAAAATACAGTACCAATAAAAAGGGAAGCTCCTAATCGAAAATTACAATGCGCCAAGTGGAATTTTTGATAAGGCCACAAAAAATTTCGATAATTTTATACTATATTTCTACGTCACTGTCAACGCCTTGAATTCCGGCGATCGAAAAAAAGGGCATCGCCCCAAGACCAATGACTAATCCAAATTCAAAATTTGCGTTCTCATTTCCCACTGTTAACACGATTTTTGATGTACGAGTATTGGCAATGTGAATGCGTTTAATGTAAAAGCACACGATGAATTGTTTTATGTCCTCATGGGACTGCCGGGCACCCAACCGCTCCATTATTTGAATGCGCGCGTCTTATACAGCAACCACAAAATGCGAACCGACCAATTTTTGTATAGTGAACGAGGTGAGCCATCCCAAGGGATTCAAACATTTATCATATTATTCAAGTGCATTCAGAAATGTCAGAGAACGGAACTTGGAAGATTATTCCAACCAAAAAAGTTTCTTTTTAGAATATGATAAGGGAATTTAATAGGATTAGTTGGTGATACACTTCAAAGGAACTAGAAATCGCATGAAAACGTTGGAAAAAATATTTCTGGGGAAATTGAAGCAATTCTTCAAAGACGGGGGCTTTTTAATAGAGGTTGAAGACCCTGGATCGATTTACAGGCACACTCCTTTAAATGTGGCCTCGTGACGAATTCATAAAATTGAAACTGTTCACGCCAATCAAATTTTACATTCATCAATTGTATAAAAATGAATAATTGGGTCCTCCGATTAATTAAGAAGCATTAATAAAAATAAAAATAAAAAAAGAAACGAAGTGAATAACTATTATTTTTCTTTTTTTTGTTGCATTAATCGAGCGTTGCAAGACCTGCATCGTTTGATGCGTTGCGGTTCGCGTGCAGACACGTGTTTTTTTTTCGTTATTTTCTAAAGTTTAAAAAACAAATTTACGCAAAATGGAGATCACAAAGTATACAGGTTTTTGCGAATGATATAATTTAACCGCGCGCGAGCCGCAACGCGTCTGACGACATTGAGAGCGCCGGGTTTTTTTAGAAGCCGACTACACACAGCAAAGGCATTATATTCGGGCACCAACGTTGTGCTCGGCTTTATTTCCCATATTTCAACATTTGATTTTAATCGGTTTATCGAAAAAATCCCGCAAAAAAACGGAGCTGATAAATAAAATGTAGTGCACATTTCCACGTAGGACTCGGAACGAGTGTCCAACTATTCCTTCGTGCCGTCTTCAGTTCACTCAGATGTCAATCGGTGTGTGTGTGTGAGTGTGTTGTTTTAATGATTAAATAATTGGCGTGCCGTTTGATAAGAAAACTCGAATGAATGGCGGATGAGCAGGAGAATGACATTTTTAAAAATTCTTCCGCTTTGAAATTGAAATGAAAAATGCCGGAAGAAATGTTTCAAAATATTTGATTTAGAAAAAAGCAAATGAAAAATGAGTTGCTCGAATCAAAACAATTTTTTCTTTTCTGACCTCGAACGAACGAATCATTGAAATTTTGGAGGAATTGAAAGCAAACTAAATGCTCTAGTATTATTTGAATCAAATTAGAAGACTTCCCCTTTTACGAAGATCTTCAAGCGTTCGCTTTCTAGATTTTTTGAAAGAAACTTTCAAAATTGTGTTAATCATATAGTCGGCATCCGGCGACTGATATACGCGGGTAGATTTACGAGCATGCGCCTTGAAAAGGTCTCGCCACGTGTGAATGCTTATTTTTCTGTTTTCGCGTGAACGATTTATTTTTTCTTGGCGAGTTTCGCATTTTCTTGAATTTCCAACGTCATTCGATTGAAAAATTATCGAACCGGTCCATAAAATACAAAATAAGCGGCTAGTCCGCGCGAGACCACGGAAAAGAAGCATCCCCGTAAATCTACCCGCGTACAGCAGTTGCCGGACGCCGACTATAAAGCAAAATAAGTGGTGGAGCTTGTATTTTTGCTCAACTCCTTCAGAACTCCAATTAAAATGGATTCATCATTACAAAATGTTTTTTCTAATAACTAATTCATTGGTCTCACAGCGAATCCTTCGCAATGACATATGGGTTTTGTTATTTTGCTCGTCCGGCACGTGTCATTGCAGAAAAAAAGAATAACGAAATAGACTTAATTATTAAAGGAAAGCCGAAAAAAAATTGAATGAATTATCGTTGGGAGAAAAAACTGTACAGATTGCATTTTTTGTTTGCATCAAACTCCGCCTTCTCCCTCAATTTGTATAGTCGAGATGATTGGATTCGAAGTTTGCCCAATACGCACAATATTTCCGAGTGTCGTCGATAAAAAAGCTGATAAACAAAAAACGTTGATTTTGTTATCTCGTCGAAGGCAACCGTCTTCTTTATGCATTTTTGAGGCACAAAAATCGAATTGATTATACAGAATAACAAAAAGAATTCTTTTTTTTTTCAAAACACAAATATATTGTCGGAATCAGTAGTATACAAAAGGTCGACGCTGGCGCACATTTTTTGCACAAATTTTAGATTTTCAACTATTTAAAGGCATTTTTTCATTGAAAATCATACTTAATTCCCCCAAAATGTGTCATTGTTGAAAAATGACCAAAAAATGTCTGGCACATCGCTTACCCGTTTTGCCGACTGTTAATTTTTTGAGAATTCTCAATGTTTTTAAAATGAGCTTTTCCGAAAATCTTAAACCTCTGGCAAATTATGATCTCTTAGAACTAGTAGACATACTAAAGATCAAGAATTTCCGTGGTGTTTTCATGCAAGACACTTCACCGAGTGAAGGAATTAAAGAAAAAAGAAGTTGGTATTGTCAATCTAGATTCTTCTAATAATAAAGGAACTCATTGGGTTTTCTACTCCAAGAATAAAGAAAATATTTATTACCATCGTCAGGTGACTATCTTTAATAATATAGCGTTTATGTTCACTAGAGTCATTACTCAGAGCTACTTTATTCTGACATTGTGTGAAAATAGTGTGTTTAACACTCCTAATAGTACAGATATTTTGAGGTCTTTCTTACAACAGTCTTATTAAAAGGATGTGCTTATAATCATCGACAGTCAAGTCATTCTTGACAACATTCTTTAACACATTTACTATTCTTTTCTTGAAATCTACAAGAACATCTTTTTTAAATTGGATCTAAATGAGCTGCCTAGTGCAATAAATAAGGTTATTGTTATAACAATACGTATAATAGTTTATAATTTATATATTTATAGCGAGCGAAATCAGGAGAAGTGGGCTTACTTTTACAAATTTTAGACATGCAGAAGCATTCAGTAAGTTGTATTCCTTTTATTCATTTTAATAAACTCAATTTTAGCGTGCGAAATTGTATGATATCTACAAGAAGACTTATAGTGAAGATTTCTTTGATGTTTTGACCAAACACAAGAACGGATTCGAACAACATTTTTCTCTGTGAAAAGTGTATTACTTTGTATTTATAAATTAATATTGATCCAAAATCAAATTGAATTTAAATGAACTATTCCTACTTCTCTAGACAATATCTGGTCTGGTAAAGTGTCTCGCATAAAAACACCACGGAAATTCTTGATCAGCGAAAAGTACGCAAGCCTGCGTACATTGCATTATAGCGTACGCGCATTTAATATTCAGTCAACGATAAATTTAAACCTACACTGATTTTGCGATTTTGAAGACTCCCGTCTCCCTTCAATCGTTTGACGTTTATTTTTAAAGACAATTAACGGAAAAACTATCAGAAATTATTGTTTCTAGACTATTAGACAATATTTTGGATACGATAATTAAGTGCTCACACGCAGTTTTCGTCGAACTCCCGAAGTGACCGATTTTGGAAGCCGCTATTTTTCATAAACACACTGCATATATGTTATATGTATGTAAATTGATTAACAAAAACAATTTGAATGGTTTATAAAAATAATTGCAACAAACAAATGTTTTCTGAATTCGATTATGATTCGTTTACCTGTCATGTGCTTTCAAAATTTGATACTTTTCCGCGTGTCTCATTTCAAAGTTCAACGCGAAACGTCAGTTCACAAAACGAACTGAAAAGTTTATGTTGCAAAGAGCGGAAAGAGATAGCCACCATAGTGTAAAACCGGTTCAATATAACGGGTTAAGGAGGTTAACTGGATAATTCGATCTAATACTTATTAAGAATTAACTGGTTAATCGAAAAAACCAGTTAACCAGTTTATTGCTAACAATGGTGTACTAGTTAAACAGTTAACTGGTTTCGAAATTAACCAATTAACCCTTTGATTGAAATAACCGATTTCGGGAATTAACCCACAATGACCGGCAGAAATCGAATACTGGTTGGGGACGAGTCGATGAATCATGTTATCACTATGCATATCGACACCGAGAAAGTAGTTCTAGCCGTCTTTGGCGATCGCTGAAAACAAAAAAAATCGGTGATGAAGAGTAATTGGTCATCCGAGTAAAATGTGTTAAAAAATGTGTTATCTGATCATCATTAATCGAAAATACCAATTTATTTCGGATGGGTCCTAACTAAGCAGTTTTTCAAAAATTGTGGAAAATTGTTTCACTAGAAATCCTTACAGCCAAATAGACTTCCGCACTTTGAGGTTGGCTTAAAATTCCGGATAAATCTTGGCAATGTCTACAGTTACTTTTCCCTATATAACGCCCCTATTCCATATTCGTCGTCATCTTGTGAATTATCAGATTTATGAATATTTTCATTAAAAATTCCCGCGACGACTAATTTTTTTACATTTCTCAATTATTCATCACGACTTTTCAGCGATTTCCCCCGATTCCCCCATCTACCTTTTGTCTTTTGGACAAAATGTATTCTTGTGCAATATTCAAAAATTACGTGTATTTTTAAAAATTTTTTAAATGAAATTTTGTTGATTTCTTCGTTTAAACTCGATGATTGTATTTGGAAAATTAAGTACGATTTTCAATATTTATTTATATTGAATATTTCAGGAATTTTAATTCACATTAACATTATATTTCTACTAAAAACCGAAGCGGAAAAATATTACGATTTTGATGATTCGTTTTTTCGTAGTTATTGCCGAAGAAGTGGAGAAAAAAGCACAAATCGAACTGATTTGGTTTGTGATTTTTTTGGCTTAAATTCTGAAATGGTTATAGTTTCAAGGGATTGGAACGGCTTGTAAAAATTCCAGTTTCCAGCCAATGAATTTGTTTGGTCGGAAAGCACGTTAGTTAAACCGAAAAAAAGCTGCAGATTGGATCATTCGAGGCTTGTAGACGACTTTTGCCTTATACGGTGAATGCTGGAAGAATGATTGACGAGTATGTCATCGAATGTGATTTCGATTTGAGTTTGATTTAATTGCATCATTATAATTGCATTTATTTTCTAATTTTTTTGCATTTTCCTTTTTTTCTAGCGTGTCATAATATTTGTAGAATTGCTCGAAAACATGGTTAGACCGACCATCTGGCAAGAAGAATCATTCAAAAAATATCCAAGAAGACCTCAGCCGAGGGAAAAACGGCAGGATTGTCATGCTCCCAGAGTAGAAATTTCAGTGTTCGATTGATTAATAAGTATTTAAATGTTATTTTTCAAATTCAAGAGTTTAAAATCATCTCTATATGTATGTTAACACTTGAAAAAAAGTGATAGGTGTCTACCCCGGAAGACTGGTTTCTACCTTGAGAAACATAGATCGTAATTATGTTCGCGCGTCTAGAAGACCATCGCCGGGCGTCATCTGATTTTCACACCTTTGTAACTTCTCCAAACGATGGACCATCTCGGAGAACAATCGGAAGACGGCGGAAACAAAATGGGATTCATGGACGACGTCCCGTGAAGAAACCATTCATCAACTCCACGAACCGTTTGGCTCGTGTGAGGTGGGGCACAGAGAATGGTCCAAACGCATCTGGTCCGACGAGAGCAAGTTCAATCTGTATGGTTTTGTATAGAATTATGGCTAGCGCTGTACATACAAATATATATTTCATAACAAGAGCCACTTCAATGGTTGACACTAGCAGTGTTGATAGCAATGCTAACTGTTCTCGATGTAGTATTTATGTTCTTTGGCATTAAGGAACCCGATATCCGATTCCTCCTGAAACATTCGAATGTTCGTAGTATTCGGAAATCAATCATACCGTAACGCGTCAAAAATAATTCGCCGATGTCTCGGATTCGCAAAAATCATTACAATCGAGCTGCAAAGTGAATGTGATCCAATTAAAAATGTCATATTTGTAGCTAATTCTTAAAAAAAGATATGAAGATTTATATTTACCCATTTGCAGATTCTTCAAACCTTGAAATTCGTGTAAATCATTGTATGCAATAACAGCGTCCACGTATAATGGAGCAATCAAAAGAGTCACGGGGATAACACACTGAAATGCTCAGATTATGATTGAAATTATTAATTTTTTAATTAGACAAACCTGCATAATTAAGCTGATCATAGCAGTTTTGTGCATCACAAATGTCGCTTGTGACATGTGTTTCTTCAAATTAATTAGAACTATAATTGATACACTCGCCAAGTAAATCATATATAAAGCAGAAATGAAGACGAACAGAAAAGCGCTCAAACAAATTCCGGCAATCCATGGATTCACCCGATAATCGTAAAACTCATATTCTCTTGAAAGCATTATATGCTTGCAATTCGGATAGTACTGAAATTCAACTTTCATTCTGAGAATCCAATGAAGATCGATTGCCTTTACTAAAACCATATATTTTTCTTGGTAAGTAATTTCAGATTTGAAGACGCACGTTGCGGTTACGAACGGAAAAATGTGTGTGAAGACCAAAAATCCATATTTCAGAATTTTGTTAACTTTTCGCTTCTGAAATTTCATTTTAAATATCTGGTTGACCGCCAAAAGTTTTCAGCGCTTTATGAGTACCTTGTCCATTTCGATTGTACTCTCATATCGATATAGGAAGCAAATCAAATACGCGGGGAGTTCCCAACAAAGCAGAAAAAAGTAAAGACACTGCAATTTCATTTTTACAGATTTTTTAGTTGAAAAACTCAACAGTTGCCAAATGACTAGAAACGTATTCGGAAAGCCACGAGTTGTTGTAACTTCCGAGCATTGGAAAAAAATAATACCCAGGATTCATAATTGTCATATCGATTTCGGCAATAAGTGTCGTCAACTAAAATCGAAAAATTATGCTAAATTGTTCAATTACCATCATCACAAAAAAACGAACATCCTGGATACATTTTTAAATATAGACGTAGAATAAAACGCGTTAGGTGTACACACGAGACATCCTTTATGGAAATTCGTATTTAAATTATTGATGGTTACCCCTCCCCATTTAAACAATGCAAAATCATATACCGTACTACAAACCACTTGCTAATCGAATTCATCATAAATCCATCCAGGGTTTTCGTTTTTTGCGATTTTCATATTTTATTGAAAAATACCTGCAGATAAAAAAGGCAATATCGATAATTTGAGGCTTTCGGGGAACGATACCAAACAAGGTAAAACGCGAGGAGATTGAATGGGAAAGAGACGCATGCTATTGAATGAAGGACATTCAAATAATAATCCGGAGCAATTGGAGGACATACTAATTGTGACGGCATCTTGTGCGAAATAACAGATCAATTCGAACCAACAGCCAGCTGAAAATTTTTCGAAATGTTTGGAACCCGTGAATTTCAACATCTGACTAATGTTGAACATTAAAGATCACGAAAAGGCAGTTTTGTATGTTTTTATATTGACGTAACCAGGAATAAAATCAAGGCACCATATGGCCTTTTATAGTCATACATACATACAGTGTATATAAAAATATCCAAATAGATTTTACGCTTTCTTATGGTTAAAATTTAAAAAAAAAATTCATTTTTTTAACGAATTTTGATGTCATTATTGCTATCAAAAATATGAAATGGAAAGTCATTGATTAGGCGAGCTATTGAATAACAGCCACTACATTGCAAATATTCAAAATCATTTGTTCTCATATTGTTACATGCGGATCGATAGACTCCGCCCATCGACGGCGCAACTGGTCGGAGATGAGACCAACATTCATTCTACCATTCCCTTTACATATGTAGTAGATAGTTTATCTGCTCCAGGGTCGTCATCTGCAATCACATTCATATGCTATCCTAATAAAGTATTCTATGTATGGCTTTACGAGAAGCCATAGACTACATTTTGTGGTCTATTAGAAACCACCCCCAATTTTTAGGTTTCAACCCTACTTTTTCACTGCACTTCAAAATTTGCAGTTTCTAACAGTAATGTTTAGCTCTAAAATTTTTTTTTATTTAAAAAAATTGTTATTTAAAAAGCGTAACACTTCATAGTTTCTGAAAAATCTAATTTAGACATCAGTTCTGCGAATCTCCTGTTGATAACTTGAATTATTGCAAAAAAAAATTAGAGCTAAACATTACTGTTAGGAACTGTAAATTTTGAAGTGCAGTAAAAAAGTAGAAGTGAAACCTAAAAATTGGGGGATGGTATCATAAATAAAAGGAGGGGTTAGAAAGTCGGGGTGGAATAGCATGGGTGGGGGTGGTTTCTAATGGACCCATTTTGTTAATTTCAAAGCGGCGAGGTAAAGTCAGCATGATTCAGGGTAGCACGGAAGTGAAATGTTTACTTCCGTAAAACAATGGAAACGGAAAAATTGAAAAAAAAAATCGCAGGCGCAAGCGAAAACGGTTAAGCAATTTTCATGAGAAACCAAATAATATATCTAAGAATTATTTCGATTTTGTTACCATCCCACAAATTCATTTCGATTTTCATTTGTTGAACCGCAAATTCACATTATTATCAAGATTTGAGGCACTCTAAATTGTACCACTTTTTCAGGATTTGCTGATCTAGACGAACTGGAGAAATTCAGAATCACTCGATTGGCAGCCATCGATCCAGGAACAATTGGCTATTATGTGTATTACTGACCATCGAAATAACGGATAGGAATTGGAAACGGATGGTGCCGATCACTAAGGAACATGTAATGGTCCGACACACCTTGGCACAATCTATCGGAAAAGTGAGTGAGAAAGAGAGAGAGAGAGAGCGAGGCAAGGTTGATTTGGCTAAATTTTAAACAAAAATTCAGTAAATGATTTATTAATTTATTTTTGTTCGAGTTCTCACTTAAATTGCAATAACTTTGAAACTGATTTGATCGAATCCGATTTCCTTTTTTGAGCTAAAATCATTTTGATTCACTCCATCCTCGATGCTGAACGTTTTTTCGCTCGAAACTTCCTGCAAAAAAATCGAAATGTCAACTAAATTGAATCGATAATAATCGTACAATTCCTTTTGCTTCAACTTTGTGTTTTTTGTCAGTAACAACGTTCAAGTTTATCTTCGACTTTCCAGAATCGATATATGGAATCACAGAGTGTGCCGCCTCCTTAAATTACCTCTATAATTATGTCGAGCCCACATATAAATTACCTTCAAATTTCCAATAATTTCACCTTTTTTTGTCACATAAATTGCTCCATTTTTAGAATCGTCAGCCATTTTTCCTTTGCATCGAATCAAAAAGTATGAGCCTTCGGACGATGATTTTTTGGTAACTTCAGCGTTATTAAGATTCAACGTCAGAATTTCAGTTTTCTTATTATAGCTCAAATCCTTCTTTTCAAAAGTATATTGCGAATCTAAATATTTCAATGAGAAACTCGATGAATGGAAATTAGCAAATTACAAAGTGGATTTCCTCGTAAAGTGTATTCAGCAGCTGACACAGAGATGTCCTCAATGTCCAAATTCTTTCCAATTTTCAACTTTATCTCTTTGACTTCGTCAATCACTTCGAAATTAATGGTTTCCTCGATATTGTAGGTATTTCTAGAGAAAAATTAAACTATTGACAACACAAAATTGATTGACTCACTCTTCGACATTTGGACGAATTTTGACGTAATAAGAAACAATTTTGTAATTGTTGGTAGATGCGGAAAAAGCGACAAAAAACGCAAAAGGAAAAAGAAGAAGAAAAACGGAATTCATTGTTGATTGAAATTTAATGAACACTGCCTTTTATATTGAGAAAACTGATAGCAAATCGGCGGTGGGATAAGGAAAAAGGAAGTTGACGAATTGAAGGATGAAAGATCAGTTGACGTAAAGATAAGGACAGTAGGATTTATTGAAAGAAGGAATTTGAGTTTGAAGTGAAATAAAATAATATATGTTTCGTATTTCTCACTTATTGGAGAATAAATCTAGAAACTTCAAATCGTCGTTTCCAAATAAGGCATTCTCGCTGATTTTTGGTGCGTTACTCTCCTAATTTCTCTGCAAACTTTTTTGACAAGATCTATAATTAATAATGAAAGTTTCTTTATTGGAAAAATTCCATTTTGTATGTTTCGTAAAATGATGTCATTTTCAAAAGAATTTGGTCTCATTTGTCATTAGGCTTCTTCTTGGCTTCTCTTTTTCTTAAATTTAAAACTTGTTCTTATAATAAAATATTCAAAATCATTAAACACATTTCGGCTTCTTTTCAGTCAAGGGATCATTAGTTTTTCTCAAAGTCGGTGTCGTACACACACACACACAAAAAATAAATCACAATTGGGAAATTTCTTTTATTGAATTTTATGCGAATATGATTAAGGTATCAAACAACACACATTCGGCAATTCTTCCTTTTTTGGTTCGCCTGCAAAATTCCCCCCGCGATGGTCTCTCAACTCGTTTGCCCACCAAAACCACCGGATTACTATGTGATAGTGCTAAGAATAATAGCGAGTATCTCGATTCCTGTTAGCTGTTTCGCCTTTTATCTCGTATGGTTTCGGTCTCAAAAACGAGCCAAATATCGCTACTGTCTTTTTTATGTTCAAGTATAATTATTTTTTGAAATCGATCAAATCACAATTCGAATAGATTTCGACATTTCTCTCCGAAATATTCATTTCAATTCTACCTGCTTATTATTATTTTCCAATGCTCGGCGGATTCAATACCTCGTCGATTGCTCAATACGTCTCAGGACACTCGTGCATGGTATATACATATATATATATATATTATAATATTACGTATATAGTCGGTGTCCGGTGACTGATGTACGCGGGTAGATTTACGCGCATGCGCCTTGAAAAAGTCTCGCCACGCGTGAATGCTTATTTTGCTGTTTTCACGTGAAGTGCTTCATTTTTCTTGATTAGTTTCGCATTTCCTTGAATTTCCAACGTCATTCGATTAAAAAATTATCGAAACGGTCCATAAAATTTGAAATAACCTGCTAGTCCTTGCGAGACCAAGAGAAAGACGCATTCCCGTAAATTTACACGCGTACAGTAGTCGCCGGACGCCAACTATATGTACCAGGGCTGTGCGGCAATGGAATTGCCGATTGCTGAAATTGCCGAAATTGCCGATTTTTCAAATTTCCGAATTGCCGAATTGCCGAAGAGAACGTTCGATCGGCAAATTGCCGAATTGCCGGATTGCCGAAATCTTGATTTTCGGCAATTTGATATCAAAAAAAAAATCGGCGAAACAAAAATCAATGTCCATTGAATTATTTGGGATACCGTGAAAATTCGGTATTTATATTTCGAATTATCGTTGAAAACATTTAATAACCGAAATATTTATTTTCGGCAAATTGCCGAATTGCCGAATTGCCGAAATTGCCGATTTTCGGCAAATTGCCGAATTGCCGAATTGCCGAAATTGCCGATTTTCGGCAAATTGCCGAATTGCCGAATTGCCGAAATTTTGATTTTCGACAATTTGCCGAATTGCCGAATTGCCGAAATTTCCGATTGCCGCACAGCCCTGATATGTACATAGTAATCACCATCAGCGGCACTTCTCACAACTCTTCATTAATTCCTAAAATGCCAATTTCCAGCTATTTCTTCTTTTCACGTTTTGCTTAGAAACACCTTCATATCTAATCTGTTTCTTATATCGATTTGAACGCACAATTGAGTTGGATGCGAAAAAAAGAAAATCGGTGAAATGGTTGAAATATGCATTCATAGTTGGCGCCCATCTTTTCCCATTTCTTTGCGCTTTCGGTTTGCAGATTTCAAAAATGACATACCAACAAGAATATATAGCATTGCACGAAGTGAGTTTGGCAATGAAAACCCTAATTTCACAAGTATTTTCAGTATTATCCGAATTGCAAACATGTGATAATGATTCGAGGATTTCAAATGTACGATTTCCATGTAACGAATCGAGTCAAGGTGGTTGCCTCCATTGCACTGGTCTTCTTGTTTTTAAGTATTATGTACCCAGATGTATCTGTTTCCTTTTTCGAAATTCATTTAAAGGTACATGGCATATACAGCAACGGTTACTGTATCGATTTTGAATGATCTGAAGGTGAAGATGTCGCGACAAACCTACGCAACGCACGCTAGCGCTCTGTTCGGTTTGATAATGCAGGTTTCCGAGTGAAAACAACATTCGAAAACGATTATTGCCATATATTTCAGTGTACAATTCCGATGGGTTTTCTAGTCATTCCATTTTATATTATTTGTTTGATAATTGTCAAAGATATGCATTAATATCAGCGTATGACTCAAGAGGCTTCAATGTTTCGTTAAATATTCAGAAGTTGCAACGAATACCACATTTGTGATAGGATCGCATTCATTGTGCACAGCGACTGTCGTAATATTGGCGAATCCGAGACATCGACGAATCATTCTTAATATGATGAGGTACTCAATTATTTACCTTCTAACCATTCCAATTGTTTTCAGGAAAATTAACAAGACCCAAACAAGAACAATTACAACTAGCTTATTTTAATTCAATCCCAATCATTTGTTTATCATTTCTAGTATACACCTCAAATGGAATGTTCATTCACCTACATTCATATATTATTTTATTGCACCTCAACCTCAAATGTTTTTTCTTCAATAAATACATATTGATGACGTCAAACGACTGAACATGAGACGGGGCCTTCAAAGTCGCGAAATCAGTGTAGGTTTAAATTTATCGTTGACTGAATATTAAATGCGCGTACGCTATAATGCAATGTACGCAGTCTTGCGTACTTTGCATGCCTCGAGACGCATTGGCACAGAGCCAATCATTTTTTTATTTCGTCAAGTCGTTTGACTTCGACAATACATACATACATACGCCAATGTAAAAAAAAAACGAAAAGGCCAACTCCATCAATAATCTATTTATAATGTTCAATGTTTGCTGGATATTCATAAAACTCACACCAGTGAATAAAAAAGACAATTTTCAGCTGGCTGTTGGTTCGATTAAATTTTTTATTTCGCACAAGATGCCGTCACAATTAGTATGTCCGACAAATATTCCGGATTATTACTTGAATGTCCTTCATTCAATAGCATGCGTCTCTTTCCCATTCAATCTCCTCGCGTTTTACCTTGTATGGTATCGTTCCCCGAAAGCCTCAAATTATCGATATTGCCTTTTTTATCTGCAGGTATTTTTCAATAAAATATGAAAATCGCAAAAAAAACGAAAACCCTGTGTGGATTTCTGATGAATTCGATTAGCAAGTGGTTTGTAGTACGGTATACGATTTTAAATTGCTTAAATTCAAATTTCTCCAAAAAAATTATGCATAGGTGGTTTGGAGTTGTAACCAGAATCATCATAGCATGCCTGACACATTTATATAGGATGGATATATAAGGAACTCTCTCTTTCATGCTTTCTTTTAATTTTTTAGTTTGTGTCTAAATAAACATTCATAAGTTGGCTCGTTCACCAAAGGACACAACACTTACCTTGCCCAAACGGTTGCTGAAAATGGAAAAACACCTTGAATTTTCAGATGACCTTAACTCGCCTGTAAACCCCCAGTGCAGGCTGGAATTTTGTGAACACACTCAAAAGACCTTCTACTTAGTTTAAGGGTGCAAAATTACAAAAAAATCCTATGACGGGAGGTAAAATGACTTCCCTTGTTAGTTGCTTAGGCGCGCGTGTTCGATCATACCCGATCTTGTAGATTCCGGAGTAGCGTTGTGGTATAATCTTCGTCAATACTGACGACCAATAGAAGACTTACTTAAAAAGGGAAAGCTAATATTCGTTGAACAGTTTTTGCAACTTTCAAAGTTTAACAAAAACTGATATGTATCGGTGGTCTGCTACAAGCAAGACTGAATTTTCTCTACATCCCAAGCCAACCTAAATTTCGAAACAGATTAGCAAATGTAGTTCTAAACAATGCGAAATGTTTTTGAAAATCAATCAAAAACTCTACTTTACCTGATTTTTCTGAAAATGACCAATTAATTTGCACTATGAGAAAAGAATAGTAATTTTAAAAAAATTGGCTGGGAAGATTATCTTCAAAATGGCAAAGTCGAGAGTACTGACATGAGATGGCGATATCAAATTTAATGACCGAATCGAATCTTCCCTTGGCCAGGGTGGGACGGTGTACTGATTAGCCTGAACATAATCAACTAGGAACACGAAATCCCCAGCTGTGTATGTAGATGCACATGACCGTTAAGGTTATTCCCATCGAATGAAAGTTCACGGGGGGAAACAAGGTCGTTTTTTGTGATGATGGTAATTGAACAATTTAGCATAATTTTGTGGTTTTAGTTAACGACACTTATTGCCGAAATCGATATGACAATTATGAATCCTCGATATTATTTTTTTCCGATGCTCGGAAGTTACAACAACTCGTGGCTTTCCGAATACGTTTCTAGTCATTTGGCAACTGTTGAGTTTTTCAACTAAAAAATTTGTAAAAATGAAATTGCAGTGTCTTTACTTTTTTCTGCTTTGTTGGGAACTCCCCGCGTATTTGATTTGCTTCCTATATCGATATGAGAGTACAATCAAAATGGACAAGGTATTCATAAAGCGCTGAAAACTTTTGGCGGTCAACCAGATATTTAAAATGAAATTTCAGAAGCGAAAAGTTAACAAAATTCTGAAATATGGATTTTTGGTCTTCACACACATTTTTCCGTTCGTAACCGCAACGTGCGTCTTCAAATCTGAAATTACTTACCAAGAAAAATATATGGTTTTAGTAAAGGCAATCGATCTTCATTGGATTCTCAGAATGAAAGTTGAATTTCAGTACTATCCGAATTGCAAGCATATAATGCTTTCAAGAGAATATGAGTTTTACGATTATCGGGTGAATCCATGGATTGCCGGAATTTGTTTGAGCGCTTTTCTGTTCGTCTTCATTTCTGCTTTATATATGATTTACTTGGCGAGTGTATCAATTAGAGTTCTAATTAATTTGAAGAAACACATGTCACAAGCGACATTTGTGATGCACAAAACTGCTATGATCAGCTTAATTATGCAGGTTTGTCTAATTAAAAAATTAATAATTTCAACCATAATCTGAGCATTTCAGTGTGTTATCCCCGTGACTCTTTTGATTGTTCCATTATACGTGGACGCTGTTATTGTATACAATGATTTACACGAATTTCATGGTTTGAAGAAATTGAAAACTAGAATAAATTTCAAGCGGAATATCTTTTTTAAGAATTAGCTACAAATATGACATTTTTAATTGGATCACATTCACTTTGCAGCTCGATTGTAATGATTTTTGCGAATCCGAGACATCGGCGAATTATTTTTGACGCGTTACGGTATGATTGATTTCCGAATACTACAAACATTCGAATGTTTCAGGAGGAATCGGATATCGGGTTCCTTAATGCCAAAGAACATAAATACTACATCGAGAACAGTTAGCATTGCTATCAACACTGCTAGTGTCAACCATTGAAGTGTCAACCATTCAATAATTGTACTCCTTCTTTTCCAAACTTTTTTCGATGACTCTTGTGGAGCAGTGTAATTGGTTTATAAAATTTAATAGTCATGAAATTTTTCGTTTCCAAAATTTCCTCAATTTTTCTTTTCGTTTAATAATTCCCACTCTTATTTTATATTATTTTTGTTCTTCCTCGTTTTTTATCCTGTTGGTAATGTTCGTTTTCTCGTTCTAATTAATGTATTTGGTTTTCTATTACGGGGAAAAAAATATATAAATGTATAGAATGAACTTTATTGACATTTTTTCTGAATAGAGCTGGTTCGAAACGAAATAATGGATGCAATGCTTTCATTAAAATTGTGCAGCCGGTAGAAATTAAAAATTTGCGCTTTTTAAAGCGTATTCAAGAATTATTTTAATTGCATATAAATTTAAAGATCGTTCGATCCCGCTCGATCGAGCTTTTCGATCGAGCGGGCCAATTAGTAATGGCTCGTGAAAAGTGGCTTGGCTCGTGATTTTTGGCTCGCAATAAGTGGCTCGTACTTACTATATTCTTTGGTTCGCGAATTTTGGCTCGTGATTTTTGGCTTCTGATCTTTGGCTGCCATTACCAAAAAAAAGACAATTGCCAATAATCAAGACTTGTAAGACCAACTTATTACACAACATGTGTATAGATTCTTAGGATTGGGCCGATCCATCCAAGGAGTCCACTGTAAGATCGAACGAATATTCGTAGTGGATCAAATATCTATATTGTTAGATATTTTTAGTAGTTTCAGTAAGTTTAATGTAAACAATTAAACAGAATTTTTATTCGGTAACATATTTATTTAAAACAATTTTTAAAAATTAATAAAACATTAATTTGCAAAAAAAATAATAATTCACTTCTCGCGTTACTCAACCCCTTTCCCTTCCTTATTCGAACTATCTGTGGCTTTTACTTCTTATGACTTGTTCTCTCTTCCTACAAATAATTCCATTTTAACATAATCTTTAAAATTCAAAAAAAATTTTTTAAAAATATTTTGTGAAAACACGCAGTCCGTAAACACTCTCCGACTAATTGCACAGATATACCGTAGGGTGAACATTTATTATTTTTTTTTTTTAGTTACTTATAATACATTTTACAGATTGAGCGATTCGAGGACTTTACTAGATGCGTATTGGATTCTTTTACAAAATTTGACGTTTCCAAAGGTAAATTTTAACTTTAATCTATAAGCACACCCTTTCAAAAAATAATTTTACGTACGGAATTTTTTTTTGAAATTTAATGATTATGTTAAACTGGAATTATTTGCAGGAAGAGAGAACAAGTCATAAGAAGTAAAAGCCACAGATCGTTCGAATAAGGAAGGGAAAGGGATTGAGTAACGTGATAAGTGAATTATTATTTTTTTTTGCAAATTAATGCTTTATTACTTTTAAAAATTGTTTTAAATAAATATGTTACCGAATAAAAATTCTGTTTAATTGTTTACATTAAACTTACTGAAACTACTAAAAATATCTAACAATATAGATATTTGATCCACTACGAATATTCGTTCGATCTTACAGTGGACTCCTTGGATGGATCGGCCCAATCCTAAGAATCTATACACATGTTGTGCAATAAGTTGGTCTTACAAGTCTTGATTATTGGCAATTGTCTTTTTTTTTGGTAATGGCAGCCAAAGATCAGAAGCCAAAAATTACGAGCCAAAATTCGCGAACCAAAGAATATAGTAAGTACGAGCCACTTTTTGCAAGCCAAAAATCACGAGCCAAACCACTTGTCACGAGCCACTACTAACTGGCCTAAGGCGTACGATAGTCTAAAACAGCTGAAACTGGCGATTAACGAGGCTTGGAAGAAAGACGACCAACAACTGATTGACAATCCACATTTCTCGATCAACACTGACTCTTCCAAGTAGCACGCAATCGGGAAATGCCATCCGAATATTAAACCAATTTTCTGTTATGTTTGTCACGAATGACGTGAAGAGGAGAAAAGATGGAATGTGGGAATAAATTTATGAATAAGAAACCGATTTCTTACAACTGTTGTTATTTTCTGTTTTTAAGCGTTTTTTGCTAGTGAGGCTATACTTTTGTGGATCGAAAAAAAAAAACGCAATTTTCGAAAAAAAAAAACTTCTTTAAATGACTCAGTAAGTGTCAATCTTATATGGGATTCTAAAAAGAACCGTTTTTTAACCATATTTTAATCATACAAGCGTTTTTTGAAATTTCGTGAAAATGTAATTTTTTCAAAAAATATGGGTGAGGCTATCAATTTCTAAAATTTAAAATCAATTTTTTCCTTAATTTTTTCATTTACTCTCTCGCGAGAACAGCAGTCAATAATATATTGGATACTGTCTCCGATTTCATTCGATTGCGTTTTTTGTTTCGTAAAATGTCACAACATCTTCCGTAATAGACACCGATAATAGTTATAAATAATTTCAAAATAACTTACGAAAAAAGTCGCTCCGCTGAAGAACTAGAAGCTGGGCAACTCAATTACACCTTAGCGAAATTTCCTAATATGGGAAAATGAGCAGATTGACCGGCCCAAAAAGAAAGCAGATTTGGCCGATGGCCGATTTGTTGAGAGTATTGCTTTGTAATGCAATATTTCTAACTGAAATTAAGCTTTTACCAAAGTAGCACTCTATTATTAAAATTACTTTTATTGTTTTCTCAGATGACCGCACCTCACGCCTTCTTTTCAAAAATGAGTTTATTTTTTTGCCTTTTATATCATCTAAGTAAATCTGAGATGTCTTCTCAACGTGATGTGCAATCATTTTAGGAGTGGGCACGACAGCAGATTGTGACGCATCCTCCCCGGCGCCAAACGGGAAGGGACCGTCACCCTGTCAGTGCCCTGACAAGCTGACCAAAATATCCACAATGTGAATAGTATGGTTTATTATGGATAAATATGGGCCGGTGCCCGAAGGCAACCGGCCAGCAAAGCAGCAATGTTCCCAACTCCCAGAAAAAGGGGACGGTCCTCCTTCTCCTAGAAAGAAGGAGGCACGAGATAGAAGGGAATGTGGGCAATAGGCGCTAGCTAGATTGTATGGCTGTCTGCGTCTATTCTTTTCGTCACATCCCCCCTCTAACAGGAAAGATGGCAACTCCTGGTTCCGTGATTTTCTAAAGCTACTTGTTTACAATAACAACATGGCAACAATGAAGATCGGAGAAGAGATCCACGTTAAGTCGTCCCGCGTTACGAATAGGTAGTCTACATCGATCGCTTCAACGTTTCATTCCGAAACGGACCAGATTGATCTAAGGCAGATTGATCTTATAAGTTCTGATGAAATTTTGATTGGCTGCGAAACGAAAAGGGATTCCTCCTGTGCAAAAGCTCTGGAATGCGTTATATTATAGTTTAAAAAAAAATGAAAATATTCAAACTTCGTGATTTCCAATTTCCATTCCTTATATATTGGTGCTCCGATAGTTTCTTTTTCAATGATTCAATGACCCGTTTACTCTAAATTAAAAAATGTTTTATTTAGAAAAATTAAAAAAAACCTTGGGATTTAAAATGTTCTCTAACTTCTCGAAATGCAGCGACTTCGCGCGTGTCGGATGAGATTGGTTGTATTTTTATTATAACTTATATTCACTTTGCCAACTGGACACTTAATATACTGAGTAGTGGGATCAGTAGGTTTTCGAAAAAAATCCCACGCAATGGATGTCCTTCTGAAAAATAATGATAAATAATGTTTCCAATTTTAAAAAATTTGAAAACGATCAAACACATGAAAAAAGTTGCATAAACTGCCATTGAATTACGGAGTTTAATGCGAAAGCAGCCTTTTAAAGTGAGAAAAATTTGCCATTTATATAAAGTTTTCGAAAATTATTTCAAATTCGCGATTCGAAACGCGCTACGCGTCGCGTTTTCGAGGTGCATTAGGGCGTGTTTGCAGCGGGACTCGTTTTTTTCGCAATGTAGTATTTAGCCAATTAGGGACTACAATAAGGGGGCGGAGTCAGGACAAAACGTATGACAAGTATCATGCAATGTCTATGAAAAAATTTCATTCTCGGCTCTTTCGCCTATTTTCAGATCACTTACGGTAACTTTCTAAACAGATTTTACTACATTCGGGTCTGCTGAATTCATTCGTAACGTTAATTTCCAACAGGTTTTTTACCCAAAAATTTCAGACTTTTTAACTCTAAGAAAATTTTTTAAACATTTTCAGCGATAACCTATATATTTTTTTCATTCACCGTTTAGGAAAAGCTCTCGAGAGACTACGGTTCAAATTGCATTAAAATTTGTGTATGCGGCATACACTTTGCAGCGTGTTTTGCGCAGCGTGTTTTTGGGCGCGTTATTTTTTGAGAATTTTTCTGTGTCTTTTTTTTTATTAGCCAATTTCTTTTATTTTTACGGTTTATCTTACATTTTTATAATCGCTGATTTATAGGCCTTATAGTTTAAAATTTTCATATATTTCATGGCATTTTTTAATTAATTTGACATTGTAAAAACTTATTCTTCATCATTTCCCGTTTCTTAATTTTTAGTACATTTTAGGAAACACAATCATATTGAACTGGAGCCGAAGGACTTTGAAAACTACTGAAGTTAGCAAGACGGGTATTTATTTAAGACATTCGATAAATGTACGATTCTCTCGCTTGTTTAAGTAAATGCCGTTAGTTGCGCGCACTTTTACATATATATTGTCGGCGTCAAACGACTTGACGAAATTTTAAAAAATATTGGCTAATTGCCAGATGTCTCGAGGCGAAGAGAAGTGTATGTGGCATACACTCCGCAGCGTGTTTTGCGCAGCGTGTTTTTGGGCGCGTTATTTTTTGAGAATTTTTCTGTGTCTCTTTTTTTATTAGCCAATTTCTTTTATTTTTACGGTTTATCTTACATTTTTATAATCGCTGATTGATAGTTTAAAATTTTCATATATTTAAAGGCATTTTTTAATTAATTTGACATTGTAAAAACTTATTCTTCATCATTTTCCGTTTCTTAATTTTTAGTACATTTTAGGAAACACAATCATATTGAACTGGAGCCGAAGGACTTTGAAAACTACTGAAGTTAACAAGACGGGTATTATTTTATTTTTATTTAAAATGCTCATTGTTTCATCATAGTTGCAGCGACTACAATGGCATCATATATTGAATCCTTCGCGCAACCTCGAAGACAACCTCTAACGGACACAAAATTCTGAATTATATGCTCGCCTTGGTACTTCACAGCTTCATCAATACTAGGGAAAAGAAAAAAAATATACTCAACGACTTCAAGCTTCTTCCAAAAAGTACGTTATCATTTTTTTAATCTTTGTAGACTCATTTTTCTTTTTAATTTTGTATTCCATGTGAAGTTATTACTAGTTTTAGGCGATTGGAATCAACGCTCGTTTGGCTTTCGGTTATAAGTTTCAATTGTGCGGCGTCTTGGTGCATTTCGAGAATTCTCAATTAATCGGATGACTTTCCCCTTTGAACAATAATTTTCATACTATTTTTACGGTAAATAAAACATTGTTGTGGTGCTCTTAAAATATTCAATAAATGTTCTTTCGCTTGTTTATGTAAATGCCGTTAGTTCCGTGAACTTTTACGTATATATGGAGGTCGACTCATTATAAGAATGCAAATGACAATGGGAATCAGGATTAAAACGCGCATAACATTTTTTAATATTAAAAAATCGAGAAAAAAAACCATTTAATATTTGGTCAGCGCGTAAATCTACCCGCTCGTAAATCTACACTGGTTACGATATACTGAATGCCACGCCCCCATCAAGTCGTTTGACGCCGACAATATTTATGAATCACTGCCGCTTTTTTCACTATCTATTAAAAAAAAATTGAAACAATTTTTTAATTGAAAGATGATTTTAAAAAATTAGGTTTGTTTTAAAATCGGGTAAAATGTATGCGAACATCCTGATTTCATTTGTCCTCTTTGCTCACATCAGTCATTCGTGGAATTCAATCTGTTTAACGAATTTTTTTGATGAAATACAATCATTTTTAATTTTAATTGAATTTTTGAAAACCCACTTGTGCACTAGGGCTGTGCGGCAATTCCATTGCCGCACAGCCCTATCCAAAATTGGGGAAATTTTGATTTTCGGCAATTTGATATAAAAAAAATCGGCGAAACAAAAAACAATGACCATTGAATTATTTGGGATACCGTGAAAATTCGGTATTTATATTTCGAATTATCGTTGAAAACATTTAATAGCCGAAATTTTGATTTTCGGCAAATTGCCGAATTGCCGAAATTTCCGATTGCTGCACAGCCCTGTTGTGCACACACATACGTATATATATATATGGTATATGGAGCCATAGTGAATTGTAAAAAATATAAATATGAGAAAATAAGTCACAGGTAAAATGCGGCGAAGATGGGACATTGGGCATATGGGCGCTATTCGTTTCCTCAGCTTCGTTGGTTCGCATGAATATTATATGGCAGCTAATATCACTAATGATCCCCAAGATGGAAGCGTATACGATTCTCGTGGACACATTATGCGTCCGGCGCATTTTTCCGATGCGTAAGAAATCGATAGTGGAAAATTATTAGTAGCGATGAACCTTTGGCCACCCAAAACCAAGTAAAACAACAAGAAATGATGGTGCTTTGGCCAGAATTTAATAGAAGAGAAAAATTAGAATATATCGGTGATTTTGGATTAAAGAACAGGTGTATATGAACACATCACGATCAAAATCTAATTAATTAGGAAATCAAAATTAAACGGTATAAACAGTATTATGTAATAATAATAATAATGTAGTATAATGCTATTGTTGGCGGCGGCAAATGAATGAAAAGAGGCGGGGCCTTCAAATTCGCGAAGTCAGTTTAGATTTTAATTAATCGTTGACTGAATATTAAATGCGCGTACGCTATAACGCAATGTACGCAATCTCACGAGCTCATTGGCACCGGAGCTGCACGGACCATAAATTTTCTAAAAACGGAAGACGGAACAAATTTATTTTTGACAGATCACGGAACGACTTTTTGGTGATATAAAAAATAATTTATTAAAACATAATCCAACCCTAATACTTTAAAATAAACAGTAGAGAATGTGAGAGTTACCGCTACCGTAACACACAAAAATCGATAAAAAATTTTGTTGCGAATCTTTTTCGTTTTTTATACTGAAATTCGCTTTTTTGCGGAACACGGAATTCCGTTCAGCTCTGATTGCCACATTGCCAATACTTTTAAACTAAAACAATAATTATAAAAAAGGAAAAAAAAACTTTCTCGATTCTCGTTTAACGAACAGGCAGCTAGTCGAAACAGTAAAATAAACATATTTTTCTTCCTGGACTTTTCTTCATGAATTTTAAACATGATAGAAATAATCGCCATCAAAATACACTTGTTCTAATCTCAATAAATAATTCATTCGCACATGAGTGACTGATCCGGTAGCGCATGTTAACAGCAAGGTGCAATCCGAAAAACTGTGGAAACGATATCAGCGACAGGTGCGAAAATGAGAAGAGTTCAACGGATAGAATGTCGTCATGGATGATGTGATAAGGAAAAAAAATGTGTGATGCAAGCCAAGAGAAGACAAGATCCGGACAAATTGAAGAGGATTGGGAGAGCTCCTTTTTCATTAAAAAAAAACTGAAGACAAATGTAAACTGGGATCAAAATAAGCGGAATCATTCTTTCAAAACAAATATAAAATAACTCTATAGTGAAATTGAAATTTGAATTACTATTGAAAAAGAAAACGAGTTTCGATGGATTTTAATTTGCAATTGTAATCTTTTAAAAGGTTATTTCGTGATTTTTTATTCACTATAATTCACATTCGAATGAAATTTAACGCTGGGTTTCTCCTTAAAAAAATGATCCACTTTTTCAAACGGTACGAACACTTTCAAACGATGAAGCAGGAGTCTTCCTAGAGGCACATAGTGAAGGTGCTAAAGTCAGGAGAGAGTGAATGATAGAGAAAAGGTGCGACCTAGAGTAGCTTGTAAGTGAGCAATAAATCTCAAGTTCACACATTTGTACAGATGCATCAAATGGTACACGCCCATTTTGACACCTTCGACGACTATATAAGACTGGTATGGGTTAATATTCATTACTGTTTACTTCATATTCCCTCACGTGCTTGCACCAATCGCCCAAGACGGCCATTCATTACCAGACCTCCACAACCTCTGGTCATGACAGCCTTTTTGGGAGGTTGGGGCTGTGCCTCTATTTTGATTCTTTCGTGATCAGGTTCATTACAGATCACCTGGTGCTTGCACCAATCGCCCAAAACGGCCATTCATTCCCAGACCTCCACAACCTCTGGTCATGACAGCCTTTTTGGGAGGTTGGGGCTGTGCCTCTATTTTGATTCTTTCGTGATCAGGTTCATTACAGATCACCTGGTGCTTGCACCAATCGCCCAAAACGGCCATTCATTACCAGACTCCGAACACCTTCTGGTCATGACAGCCTTTTTGGGAGGTTGGGGCTGTGCCTCCATTTGATTCTTTCGTGATCAGGTTCATTACAGATCACCTGGTGCTTGCACCAATCGCCCAAAACGGCCATTCATTACCAGACTCCGAACACCTTCTGGTCATGACAGCCTTTTTGGGAGGTTGGGGCTGTGCCTCCATTTGATTCTTTCGTGATCAGGTTCATTACAGATCACCTGGTGCTTGCACCAATCGCCCAAAACGGCCATTCATTACCATACTCCGAACACCTTCTGGTCATGACAGCCTTTTTGGGAGGTTGGGGCTGTGTCTCCATTTGATTCTTTCGTGATCAGGTTCATTACAGATCACCTGGTGCTTCCCCCCCCCCCCAAAACCCCCCTTCTTAAACACCCCCCCCCCCCCCTTTTTTTAACACACCTTTTTGGGGTTTGGTGGTTTTGTTCTTTTATCAGTCATTATCACCAATCGCCCAAAACGGCCATTCATTACCAGACTCCGAACACCTTCTGGTCATGACAGCCTTTTTGGGAGGTTGGGGCTGTGCCTCCATTTGATTCTTTCGTGATCAGGTTCATTACAGATCACCTGGTGCTTGCACCAATCGCCCAAAACGGCCATTCATTACCAGACCTCCGAACACCTTCTGGTCATGACAGCCTTTTTGGGAGGTTGGGGCTGTGCCTCTATTTATTTTGATTCTTTCGTGATCAGGTTCATTACAGATCACCTGGTGCTTGCACCAATCGCCCAAAACGGCCATTCATTACCAGACCTCCGAACACCTTCTGGTCATGACAGCCTTTTTGGGAGGTTGGGGCTGTGCCTCTATTTTGATTCTTTCGTGATCAGGTTCATTACAGATCACCTGGTGCTTGCACCAATCGCCCAAAACGGCCATTCATTACCAGACTCCGAACACCTTCTGGTCATGACAGCCTTTTTTGGGAGGTTGGGGCTGTGCCTCTATTTTGATTCTTTCGTGATCAGGTTCATTACAGATCACCTGGTGCTTGCACCAATCGCCCAAAACGGCCATTCATTACCAGACTCCGAACACCTTCTGGTCATGACAGCCTTTTTGGGAGGTTGGGGCTGTGCCTCTATTTTGATTCTTTCGTGATCAGGTTCATTACAGATCACCTGGTGCTTGCACCAATCGCCCAAAACGGCCATTCATTACCAGACTCCGAACACCTTCTGGTCATGACAGCCTTTTTGGGAGGTTGGGGCTGTGCCTCTATTTTGATTCTTTCGTGATCAGGTTCATTACAGATCACCTGGTGCTTGCACCAATCGCCCAAAACGGCCATTCATTACCAGACTCCGAACACCTTCTGGTCATGACAGCCTTTTTGGGAGGTTGGGGCTGTGCCTCCATTTTGATTCTTTCGTGATCAGGTTCATTACAGATCACCTGGTGCTTGCACCAATCGCCCAAAACGGCCATTCATTACCAGACTCCGAACACCTTCTGGTCATGACAGCCTTTTTGGGAGGTTGGGGCTGTGCCTCCATTTTGATTCTTTCGTGATCAGGTTCATTACAGATCACCTGGTGCTTGCACCAATCGCCCAAAACGGCCATTCATTACCAGACCTCCGAACACCTTCTGGTCATGACAGCCTTTTTGGGAGGTTGGGGCTGTGCCTCTATTTTGATTCTTTCGTGATCAGGTTCATTACAGATCACCTGGTGCTTGCACCAATCGCCCAAAACGGCCATTCATTACCAGACTCCGAACACCTTCTGGTCATGACAGCCTTTTTGGGAGGTTGGGGCTGTGCCTCTATTTTGATTCTTTCGTGATCAGGTTCATTACAGATCACCTGGTGCTTGCACCAATCGCCCAAAACGGCCATTCATTACCAGACTCCGAACACCTTCTGGTCATGACAGCCTTTTTGGGAGGTTGGGGCTGTGCCTCTATTTTGATTCTTTCGTGATCAGGTTCATTACAGATCACCTGGTGCTTGCACCAATCGCCCAAAACGGCCATTCATTACCAGACTCCGAACACCTTCTGGTCATGACAGCCTTTTTGGGAGGTTGGGGCTGTGCCTCTATTTTGATTCTTTCGTGATCAGGTTCATTACAGATCACCTGGTGCTTGCACCAATCGCCCAAAACGGCCATTCATTACCAGACTCCGAACACCTTCTGGTCATGACAGCCTTTTTGGGAGGTTGGGGCTGTGCCTCTATTTTGATTCTTTCGTGATCAGGTTCATTACAGATCACCTGGTGCTTGCACCAATCGCCCAAAACGGCCATTCATTACCAGACTCCGAACACCTTCTGGTCATGACAGCCTTTTTGGGAGGTTGGGGCTGTGCCTCCATTTGATTCTTTCGTGATCAGGTTCATTACAGATCACCTGGTGCTTGCACCAATCGCCCAAAACGGCCATTCATTACCAGACCTCCGAACACCTTCTGGTCATGACAGCCTTTTTGGGAGGTTGGGGCTGTGCCTCCATTTTGATTCTTTCGTGATCAGGTTCATTACAGATCACCTGGTGCTTGCACCAATCGCCCAAAACGGCCATTCATTACCAGACCTCCGAACACCTTCTGGTCATGACAGCCTTTTTGGGAGGTTGGGGCTGTGCCTCTATTTTGATTCTTTCGTGATCAGGTTCATTACAGATCACCTGGTGCTTGCACCAATCGCCCAAAACGGCCATTCATTACCAGACTCCGAACACCTTCTGGTCATGACAGCCTTTTTGGGAGGTTGGGGCTGTGCCTCTATTTTGATTCTTTCGTGATCAGGTTCATTACAGATCACCTGGTGCTTGCACCAATCGCCCAAAACGGCCATTCATTACCAGACTCCGAACACCTTCTGGTCATGACAGCCTTTTTGGGAGGTTGGGGCTGTGCCTCTATTTTGATTCTTTCGTGATCAGGTTCATTACAGATCACCTGGTGCTTGCACCAATCGCCCAAAACGGCCATTCATTACCAGACTCCGAACACCTTCTGGTCATGACAGCCTTTTTGGGAGGTTGGGGCTGTGCCTCTATTTTGATTCTTTCGTGATCAGGTTCATTACAGATCACCTGGTGCTTGCACCAATCGCCCAAAACGGCCATTCATTACCAGACTCCGAACACCTTCTGGTCATGACAGCCTTTTTGGGAGGTTGGGGCTGTGCCTCTATTTTGATTCTTTCGTGATCAGGTTCATTACAGATCACCTGGTGCTTGCACCAATCGCCCAAAACGGCCATTCATTACCAGACCTCCAACAACCTCTGGTCATGACAGCCTTTTTGGGAGGTTGGGGCTGTGCCTCTATTTTGATTCTTTCGTGATCAGGTTCATTACAGATCACCTGGTGCCCAATCGCCCAATCGCTCCAAAACGGCCATTCATTACCAGACTCCGAACACCTTCTGGTCATGACAGCCTTTTTGGGAGGTTGGGGCTGTGCCTCTATTTTGATTCTTTCGTGATCAGGTTCATTACAGATCACCTGGTGCTTGCACCAATCGCCCAAAACGGCCATTCATTACCAGACTCCGAACACCTTCTGGTCATGACAGCCTTTTTGGGAGGTTGGGGCTGTGCCTCTATTTTGATTCTTTCGTGATCAGGTTCATTACAGATCACCTGGTGCTTGCACCAATCGCCCAAAACGGCCATTCATTACCAGACTCCGAACACCTTCTGGTCATGACAGCCTTTTTGGGAGGTTGGGGCTGTGCCTCCATTTGATTCTTTCGTGATCAGGTTCATTACAGATCACCTGGTGCTTGCACCAATCGCCCAAAACGGCCATTCATTACCAGACTCCGAACACCTTCTGGTCATGACAGCCTTTTTGGGAGGTTGGGGCTGTGCCTCCATTTGATTCTTTCGTGATCAGGTTCATTACAGATCACCTGGTGCTTGCACCAATCGCCCAAAACGGCCATTCATTACCAGACCTCCACAACCTCTGGTCATGACAGCCTTTTTGGGAGGTTGGGGCTGTGCCTCTATTTTGATTCTTTCGTGATCAGGTTCATTACAGATCACCTGGTGCTTGCACCAATCGCCCAAAACGGCCATTCATTACCAGACTCCGAACACCTTCTGGTCATGACAGCCTTTTTGGGAGGTTGGGGCTGTGCCTCTATTTTGATTCTTTCGTGATCAGGTTCATTACAGATCACCTGGTGCTTGCACCAATCGCCCAAAACGGCCATTCATTACCAGACTCCGAACACCTTCTGGTCATGACAGCCTTTTTGGGAGGTTGGGGCTGTGCCTCTATTTTGATTCTTTCGTGATCAGGTTCATTCCAGATCACCTGGTGCTTGCACCAATCGCCCAAAACGGCCATTCATTACCAGACTCCGAACACCTTCTGGTCATGACAGCCTTTTTGGGAGGTTGGGGCTGTGCCTCTATTTTGATTCTTTCGTGATCAGGTTCATTACAGATCACCTGGTGCTTGCACCAATCGCCCAAAACGGCCATTCATTACCAGACTCCGAACACCTTCTGGTCATGACAGCCTTTTTGGGAGGTTGGGGCTGTGCCTCTATTTTGATTCTTTCGTGATCAGGTTCATTCCAGATCACCTGGTGCTTGCACCAATCGCCCAAAACGGCCATTCATTACCAGACCTCCACAACCTCTGGTCATGACAGCCTTTTTGGGAGGTTGGGGCTGTGCCTCTATTTTGATTCTTTCGTGATCAGGTTCATTACAGATCACCTGGTGCTTGCACCAATCGCCCAAAACGGCCATTCATTACCAGACTCCGAACACCTTCTGGTCATGACAGCCTTTTTGGCATGTTTAATAGACCTATTCATGCAATGAAAAAAATAGAAAATTTTTGCGGAACGGATTGCAAAAAAAAAAACGCACAACGCGAGAAAGTACGGTGCGGACATAGGCGGGCGAGAGAAATAAGGAAACATCGTCATTACGTGTGCGGTTTTAGCTAGCGAACGACGATGGAGGAAACCGCCAAGGAAGTGCCGGTTGCAAGGGAAGTTTTGCTGTCAACGGAGGATGTTAATGCCCTGGTTCAACACGTAGCAGCACGAATCCCAGCATCCGCGCAATTGGACGAAGGAGACTTGGTGGAAAGAATCGCTTTACGACTCCCACAGCTCCAAGGGGGCCAAGAAGAAGGAAGGCCGAAGCAAAGAACATTCACGAAGAAAGGATTTGAGGAGCAGGCAAAATTCAACGACGGAATCATCGCGCTACTCGAGAGAGCCAAAAAGGAGCCGGCGGGAGAGCATTTTGAAAAGGTTATGTTGTTGGATAAGATAGACGGAGATTATATTATGCAGGCAATTACCGAGCTCAAAAACCGGAATGACGTGTTGGCCATAGCGGACAAGGACCCGTCGGTATTTGAGTTTATCGAAAACAAAAGAAAGGCGGAGGAGATGAAGACAGTGAATCCGTTGCTGGCAGAATATCCGTTGCTGGCAGAATACCAATAGAAAGCAAGAAGAAGGAGCAGAAGCAAGAAAGGATTCGAATGATCACACTCACAAAATTCAATAAAAAATAATAATTTAAAAAATTCCGTCATTTTCACGAAAAACTGGAAAAAATTTATTCCATAAAACTATAAATCCACTTGAAAAAAAGGTTGTCAAGAAGAGCTGTTGATCGATAAGCTTCCGGGCTTCCACGATTGCCTTTTTGAGATCCGAAATCGAATTAAAAGACTTGTTACAGTGAAAGATATCCCCGATCCGGAGATCGAGGTCTTTCTTTTCCTTTCGTATTCCATGTAACAAGGCACGATTTCAATGCAAACATGTTTATTCACGTGTACGTGGTGATATTAAGAGGTTTGTAATGATCTCTCTTCCGTCTTCCGTTTTTAGAAAAAAAAAATTGAGTCCTCATTTTTGAGAGTTAAATAAATTTCATTTTCAAATTAAGAAAATGCTTCAACGTTGAACGCAGCAGCGCGTGAACGCAGTATCTCAGTAAAGTTTTGGGTTCATTTTTAAATTTTTTTTCTGAATGGTCAATCACAACAATAATATCGTTTCTTTAATTAAAACAATCATTGCATTTCTCACAGTTCGAATTTCGGTCGCAACGGAAACCGAGGGTGACATTCATCATTGAATCATCGAAATAACGAACGTTTTCAGTGTGTCCGATAAAATTCGATCGGGGCGATACAGACTGCGCTGTTAAATCATCTTGCCCGCTCAATTTTATCTGTTACCGAAACAATTTTGGCAGCCAGGATTGTTGTTGTATGCTGATATATGTATTTAAAAATATTGTCGAAGTCAAACGACTTGACAAAATAAAAAATAATGATTGGCTATGTGCCAATGCGTCTCGAGGCAGCGAGAAGTACACGAGATTGCGGACATTGGCATTATAGTGTACGCGCATTTAATATTCAATCAACGAAAAGTTTAAAACTAAATTCATTGATTTTGAAGGTCCCGCATTCATTTAGTCGTTTGACGCCGACAATATTTATTCATACTTGATAATAGTTTATTTTTTCTTCAGATATGTATAACATCACTTGTTCGACGGGTATGATAACATTCCATTCGAGAATCGGTCATTCTTTCCTCTTCGAATCTATAAATAATGAATGCCCTGAGGGTTACTATAGGGAATCTTCCCATTTAACAGTCAATGATTTGTGTTGTCGTAAGTTCTAATAGTTTACCAATATAATCGCACTTTTCAGCGATTCCCTATTCTTCGCAGCTCTATCTCGCAAAGAATATAACTCCAATAGGTAAAAAGATATCAATTTAATTATTTGAAACGGCCAGAATTACATTGTTCAAAGGTTGGCCAAGTTTCACCAAATGTAAGGAAAATAGTGATTGCAAAGGCGGATTCTGTGATGACGTTGTGAATCCGTCATTTCAAAATGTAAATTATGTGTTCGCCATTGACAACGTCGATCGCAGTTTCTTCACAACATCGTTAAAGTTCTGCTTCGAAAGTAAGCATTGCAAATATGCAATAATGGTCTGAAGTTATGGCTCAATTCAACGAAATTTAAAATAGTCGGGACCATGTCTAATGACGAAAGGGGCCGAGTGATACACAAGGGACCCGGGTGTGAAATTGGTGCAATTTTGTAGAAAATCTTCTTATCCAAAATTTCAAGTTTCTGAGTCACCAAATATGTCAATCTTTTCGTGATTGCTATTTACTTCATATTTATCAGTCAGCTTTACTCAGAGCACCTACACATTTGTCTGTTTTGATATGTGATTTTGCCAAAAAGGTCCGTACTGTTTTTCGAAGTAGGCCCCATTTGTCACTTCGATGTGTTTCAATCAGTGCTTTGCGTCAATTGGATTGATGATTTGAAAAAAAAACTTGTTTTCCGAATTGTCAAAACATTTTTTATGCAAATTGTTATGAAGAACCATCAATTTATTAATTAATTCTCAAATTTCAAAAGAAAAAAACCTGATGCCGTGAATTTCAGAAATAGTCGACGTCCGGCGACTGATGTAGTGAGGGTAGATCTACGCGTGCGCTTTTCGAAATGGTCCCGCCACGATTGAACGCTTATTTAGAGACCATAACGAAAGACGCATGTCCCGTAAATCTACAAGCTTACAGCAATTGCCCGGACACCGAATATATTTAGCATTCAAATTGAAAAAAAAAATATTGCCGAAGGCGGACCGTAACATGCTCATAATACAGACATTGTTGCGATATTTCAGTTCCTAATGAAATTAAAGGCACACTCGATATACAGCTTAATCCTGATAGCGGTTTGAAACTGTGTAGCTCATCACGAGATTGCAATGACAAAACCGAATTCTGCCATGAGCCATTCCTGGCCGATTTTCGAGAAATTGATGAAGTGTTTATTAATCTTCGCAAAGGTGTTTGTGCGAAAAAACGCGATTTGTGCAAACCTTCGCAAGGCGGAATTGTTGGTCCTTTCGGACAGCTGACTGCTGGCTACACATTCTGCGACACCGATGCTGATTGTGTAAGCGACGGACGCGATCCGAATTTGGCGAAACATAATGCAGTGTATGCTCAGTCTTATTAGACATATGAACACCAAAACGAAAATTTTTATAGCGGAAAATGCACAAAACTCGATGAGTCTAAGGTAGATGGTAATTTATGCTGCTTCGGTAAGCATTGGTTATATGCATTGGGTTACGTAAAAAATTAAACGAATCAAATTTTCATGGAATTATTTCTGCAATGAAAAAAAAATATATCAATTTTTTCATTTTAATTCCCCATGCACCATACTTGTAAATTTCCGGGTCGACCCGCCTACCCGCAACGACACTCCAAGCTTACAGCGAGGCCTTTGTTTAGCGTAAAAAGAATTTCGAGTTGCATCAAGTTAATTATTCTTGGAACAAAAATTGCTCAGAAGTCAAAAAACAAAATTGATTGAACCAGCTTTCACTGTTTTTGTTTCATTTTTAAATTTTTTATAATAACCTTCAGATTAAAAAATTCCATTTCTTGTGTAAAAGCGAGAGATCTTGGATAAAGTCACTATTTATTAATATAAAATAAATAAATAATTCAATATGATAGAAAAAATAATAATAAAGAGAGGGTATTATTTGACGTCTTATACACGGCGCAAAAACACATACACGCAAGTAAATCGAACTATGTATTATAACATCGTTTTGTTTTCTGAATTCAGAGGAGCCGGTCAACCTATGCCAACATGGATTTATGAAGATTCCACAACAACATTGTAAATCTTTTAATGATTGCAACAGAGATGTTGCTTACGGTGAACGGAAGACTTCATGGTGCGACGAAACTCATAATGTCTGTTGCGATGGTAAGAAAATTGATTAATGATTGCGAAAGGACCACAATACGATTTTTCAAACGGAACTCTGCATTTTTTTTTGTATTGAAATCAGTTAATATAAGACTAAATTTGAGAGAAAAAAATTATGCAGATTGTAAAAAAAAAACTAGTTTAGTTTTTCGAGTTTTCTTTCCAAAATCGGCATAGCAAGCTTAGAGGAGAAAGGTAACGTTCAACAGTATAAAACATACGTTGAAAATAGATAAGAATGGGTTAAAAATGTTTTTTGTTTTGAATTTTTAGTCAGCACGAGGCGAGAGGGTGAGAGACGTCGGCAATATTTCATTAACAATCGTTAAAAAACAACGAAATTTCAGGTAAAGACGACTTCGAAATTTGGAGGTGCCCAGATAAACAGACACCAAAATTTAATGAACCCAAATGTGTGGATTTCAATGCAACCAGCGAAATGTGCGTGAAGCAGGCCTCTGCAATTTGCCATCTGGGCAGATGCTGCCCACCACTCAATATAACCGCTATTATGACAGCGAACAGTTTGCCTAAATTGGGGCCAGAATCGTATGTGACAGCACTCGCGTGTGATCCGACAAAAGCTTTGCCATCGTATTCGCGCTTTTTGTTTTGCGATCCTTCGAGACGCAAATTTGTCATAATTGGAGAGAATCAAATGGATGGGAGTCCAATTGTGAGAGTAGACATCGAATGCGTTGTTAATGGGTAGCTTATGCCTCTTAATAGGTAGCTTATGCCTTTTTTAGGGATTGTCTCGGTAAAAATCAAGTTTGTGTGTCAACGTTGGAAAATTCAGTATGTTATGAAAATCCACTAGCGAGACTAGAAAACGACTCAATAATGAAGGATTATTGGCCGACAATTCTTATTATTTCAATTGTCATGACCATATTATTTTCAATACTTGCCTTTCTGTGCTATTGGTTCCACAGATGCTATTTGGCGATCGTAGTGGCAGAGGATGAACTGGAATCAAAAGAAAATGACGCTGAATCGGAAATGGCGAAGGCAGCAACAACTAGTTGAAGTTTTGTGTAATTTCCAATAATTTTTTAAATAAATACATATTGTTTCAAAAACAAACCATTTTTTCATTGATTTAAAAACATTGTATTCTATTTTTTTGCAAAGCTTTGATTTTTCATTATTTGTATTGTCTGTTTGTTGCTGCTAAAATGGCAATTTCGATTTTTTAAAATAAACCAGCGAGATTCCGACGAAATTGAAAGTTTACGCGCGGGTTGAAAATTAAATGCGCGTACGATCTCAAATTCTCGCATTCAAAACGGCAGGATGGTCGAACCGTCGGATTGCGAAAATTTTAAACCGGTGGAAAACATGCGTTGACAACTTTGTGAAGGATCCAACACGTGTCAACAAGCCACAAAAGTCAGGCGCCAAAGAAAAACTGGACTTTCGAGCTAAACGAGCTATCATTCGAGCAGCTTCAAACAGAATGAAGTCTACAAACGACATCAAGAAAGAGCTGAACCTTGATGTAAACAAGTGGACGGTTTGGCGAACCATCAAGAATAACCCCAACATCGCTAGAGAAAAAATGAAGCCGGCTCCGCGACTCACAGAGGATCATAAAACTCGACGCCTTGAGTTCGCACGCAGAAACATGAATACGGATTGGAACAAGGTACTTACTTTCGAGAATATTGCGAATAATAACCATTCGAACTTCAACAGATTATTTTTTCCGATGAAAAAAAATTTGATTTGGACGGCCCAGATGGCTATAACAGTTACTGGCACGATTTAAGGAAGGATCGCCTCGTGTTTTCAAAACGCAATTTTGGAGGAGGAAGCGTGATGTTATGGGGAGCGTTTTCGGCGGCCGGATTTCTAGAATTGGCTTTCGTGACGAATAGGATGGACTCTTCGGATTATCAGAATGTTCTTGAGAGCCATCTTCTTCCATTCCGACGTCGTTTTTGTCGGCGCCGCTTCATTTTTCAACAAGACAATGCGGCCATTCATGTGAGTCGGTCTACTATAAACTGGCTCCAGACTCACAATGTGGAAGTTCTCGACTGGCCAGCATGCTCTCCTGATTTGAATCCTATGGAGAACGTCTGGGGAGAGTTAGTACGGCGTCTCAATGGCCATGAAAGGAAATTCGGGACCGTTGTAGAGCTCAAAACCGCCATTGAGATCGAGTGAAAGATGTTAGAGCAGGAATTCAAATCTAAATCGACCCAATATGTTTCAAACCTTCTCAAATCTATGCCAGTTGTTATCTTTGAGTTTATAAATTGTTTCTTAAGGTGGCTTTATAATTCTGCACCGCTCGAAAAAACGGTTTTGGACCACTGATTTTCACACTGGTTGGTCTCAAAATAGCGAAATCATTGCGCGAAATAGCGAAATCATTGATAATTATTTAGATTAGAAGGTTGAAACATGTAAAAAGTGGGCTATGCTTAGCAATGCCAATCAAAAAAGGATCTAGTGGAAATGATGATGAATTTAATTCTCCGATTGTTGAATCATGTAATGGATCAAATGAGCGTCAGGTAAAATTTACTTGAATGGTGCAATTCGCAACAATCGATATTTGTAGAAGTGGAAGATTGCCGAAGTCGAATGGTTGAATGATTCTATATAGTCAATCAATTAATTCGATCACATCGTAAAATATTCATTATCAATTGAGTATTCTTGTTTACCTCACATTTATCATTTAAAATGTGTCAATATTCTTTCCGCGTTTTAATTCCGAAAGCATTAATTGTGTCGCCTTGCCATTAAGCCTGCCCTAACCTTAAACCGTTTTTTTTTAACCAAAAGCCATGATGTTAACATTTTCATTTTTTCTTGCTTATTCCTTTTGTGGGGTGATTTGATTTAACTATCGGTGTCCATTCATTCATTTTCACTCTAATTTTGTCGTGTCTTCGAGGAACCCATCTTGATATTTTCAATAATTTCTTGTTGAGTTCTGATCATTTTGAGCTCCTTCAGACACATCAGCCATAACACATTTCTCTTGTCGCTAAAATTGTTGCCTGAAAATAGCGATGTTTACAGCACAAAATCTACAATTTCAAATTGTTTCAGTGATCTTTCTACTGCTAACATGCAGATTTGCTTTATAAACAACAATATAAGCATTTATACATTCAATCAATTGATTACCATATCATCGAATATTTATTTTTTGGCTCTAATTCATGTCCTATAGATATTGCTGTTACATCTTTCGATTCGGATGTTGGCGGTGATGTTTTCTCTCGTGATCTTAGCGCTGATGCTTTGGATTGAGGTTTTGACTGACACTTTGGTGCTGGTGGTTTTAATTCAGATTTTGAAGCTCCTTCTTGTCGTAAACATAACAAGATCGATAACACATATAAGAGATAACGTGTTGGGATTTTGTCCCGCGCACTTGGCAAAACCGTAGTGGCCGCGGCCGACAAAGGCGCGCGCCGACTAGGGCCGGTGTAGTCCACCCGGAGAAGCTCTCACTTCTTGCGCCGCCCATCCTGGTTTTCTTATTATTCTACCTTCATTTTATCATTTCTACTTTATCTAAGTGTCGCCACGTCATCCCACGCGCAGTTACACGTGTGAGAGTCGCGCATTCATGATTATACAGGGTGCGGCAAAATTACGGGTGCATAACTTTGGCGCAAGCTCATAGTGCACGGTCGCATTTTTTGTGCAGTTTTATGTTTTTATTTTATTTTCTATGACGTTTTAATCATTTTCTGAAAGTTTCATGAAAATCCGTTTCGTTTTACAAAAATGACAGCTGATTCTATTCATCGTGCGGCCATCATCGACTTGAAAAAAATAGAACATCGGTCAAAATGATTTCTAAAATCCTTGGAGTTCACCACAACGCCGTACAAACAACTTGAAAACGCTTTGATAAGATAGGAGGACTCTCTAGCTGTCCTAGAAGAGAAAGATAACATTCTTTAATAACACCGGAGCGAGTCAAGGTCATCAGGGAACGAGTTCGTCGAAATCCAGATCGTAGCATCAGAAAGATGGCGTCAGAAGTCCATGTGAGTCCGAGATGGTGGGAAAAATTGCCAAAGATGAGCTGAACCTGATACCTTATCGTGTTAGAAAGGCCGCCATTCTAACCGAAAAAAATAAAGAAGGTCGAATGAAAAATTGCAAATCGCTCCTAGCTGGCACGCGGCAAGGAATACGCCTAACGACTTTCGTCATGGATGAGAAGCTGTTTACGGTAGAAGCTGCTTTCAATCTCCAAAACCACAGAGTGATCGCCAGAAGGTCTGAGGAAGCTATGAACAAAGGCAGAACCATTCATCGTGTTTTCCATTCTCAGCAGATCAAGGTATTCGGTGGGATCTGTGCGGACGGCAAGACACCACTGATTTTTGTTGATCCCGGAGTGAAGATTGATCAAAATGACTATCTTAATGAGATCCTGAAGAAGAATTTTTTTCCTTGGTCCCAATCTCACTTCGGAAATCGATCTTGGACTTTTCAACAGTACGGAGGGCCTGCACATCGAGCCAAAACCATTCAAGACGGCTGCGGCAGTCATTTTCCATCATTCATCAAGTCAACGGATTGGCCCGCTTCGTCGCCCGACCTGAACCCCATGGGCTATTCTGTCTGGGGGTCTTGCAAGAGAAGGTGTCAGCTTTCCCACACCCAAATATGAACTCATTGAAAGCTGCCCTTCTGAAGGAATGGGACAAATTGGACCCCAAATACCTGCGTGCCACCGTCGACGCCTATCCGAAGCGTCTGAAGAAAGTTATCAAGAATCGAGAAGGAAGAATCGAACAACGATAATTAATTTGTGATTGTTATGTGTTGAATAAATTTTGGTATTAATTTGAAAGAGTTTTGTTGATTTTTAAAAAAGTTATTTCGTTTTATCGATGCACCCGTAATTTTGCCGCACCCTGTAGTGCGTTGTTTATGGATGCAAAGAGTTTTCATTGTTTAAATTAAGTTAAGCTATTTTAAGTGTTCTGACTGATCGTCCCTATTGTTTATTGCCGTTATACTCTTTTGTCATTCGTTGCGTTGTTTATTTTCGGGGTTTAATTACCCAAGTTTGAGGTTATCCAATAAAGCTTGGTAAAGTATTCTGTGCACGCGTGCAACAACCTAACAACCTTCCAACCATACAACTTGGCGACCACGGCAATCCGGACCAGGAGGGATCTAAGAAGCAATAGCAAACTATTGTGAGTTTTTATTCTCTCCCGGTATCCATTTCAGACACTCGGTTAATTTCGGTGGGAGCTGCACACAGATACCCCGGAATTGCACTACACTTTGCGAAATCCTTTGGAACGACAGCAGACGAACGGAAAGAAATTGCGGAGTCTACAGATTAGCAGCATTTCAGCTTTTAGATTTGCAGGTGTCATCGTTTTCAGGTGCTGCAGATTTTTTTTCAGCTTTTCAGCATTTTTTAGGTGATTGCGAACAGCATAAGCGTTTCTTATTACAGCGTCAACGACAACATGGAGCAACTCACGGAATGCCAGGCAGCAATCGTGGAATTTACGCAGTGGATGCGTTCGGCCGGAGTTGTCGACGATGAAGCGGAGAGGAAGCTCGTACGACTGGAAACTTCGGTGGGTCGTTTAGATTCATTGAGTCAGAATCTACGGACATTTGGAAAAAAACTGAAGGCGCATGAAGTGTGCGAGGAGAAAATGCGAAAGATCATGCGCGAAGCAACTTTCCAAGCCACGGAAAGGCAACGAGATCGGGTAGTTGCGGAGTGCGTTAATGATTGGCAGAAGATCATTGGATGTTGGAGTGGGGTAGAGGGGCTAGCGCAGATAGGGTGTGACGAAGAATCAGACATAGGAGTAGGAGGAAGGAAGGATGAGTTGAGGAGCTATTTAGAAAAACTAGGAGTGAACACCATTGAAGACATTGATGAGATGATAAAATTCAATGCCGACCAAGTGAAACAAATCTCATCGCTTAACTGTCAGATCAATCAATTGGAAGAGGCCATCCAGAGGAAAAATGAGGTGATTGGCGAAGCGCAAAAAGGGCACGAAGACCAAGTACGGAAACTCAAGGAGACGATCGAACAATTAAAAAGGACCAGTAAGGAGTATACCCACAAAAACCATGAGGAACAGAAATTGTTTCAGACGCCATACGCCCACGAAAACCAAGACAGGCCACAGCAGAAGGAAACAACAACGCCGGCGAGCCAAAACGGTGAGTACTTTGGTTCGAATAACTGGAAGCGGGAGGAGAGAGCGTATATGAACGAGGAAATGTTAGGGATTAGGGAAGCGTTGGAATGTCTGGCGAAAGCGAATTTGGTACCCGATCCAGAACCTTTTGATGGCCATGCGGAGAGAAACCTGCATTCATTCGCTGAGATGTTCCTGTCGAAGTATGAAAATACGTGCAAGGAAGATCGAAAGTTAACAGCGCTCATGAGGGAAAAATTCTTGAAGGGTCGCGCGAAAACTGTATTTAACGGGTTGGGCGAGCGAGTTTGGAGGATGACGTTTCGAGAGGTAATTCAGGAGTTGGGAAAAGCGTTGAACGAACTCGGTCACGATAGCATTCAAGCGTCGTGGAGCCGATGGAATGCCTTGAAGAAGCGCGAAGACCAAAAACTTAGCGACTTTTGCGCCTCATTGAAGGAGATATCAGCGGTGGTGTTCCAAGGGAGTCAGCCGGAAACAATTGCGCAGGCACGGTTAAACAAGTTGATGGAGAGTATGAAGGATTCCGCACAGCGAAACCTTCTGGCAATGCGAAAGTTGGAAATCGAGCCAGCCGAGCAATACCACGTATTGAAGAGGATCGCGATCCAGTTCGAGTGGGAGAGGCAAGAATGGAGGAAAAATACTGGCGACGCGCGTCGAGTGCTGCACCACGGAGCAGGTAGAGCCAACCCAGCGGAAAAATTGTGCTACAGATGTGGAGGACGAGGGCACCTCAGCAGGGAGTGCATACCAATTCGTCTACAATTTCAACGGAGGAATGAGTCTGGAGGGCAAGGTGGAACACAAAGTCATGGAGGACAAGGAATGAGGTGGAATGGAGGCCGTGGGCCAGGGGCTGAACAGCCACGACAAGTGAATCAGGTGGAAGGAATCAGCGAAAAGGAAGAAAAGAATGAAGTTGGAGCGAGTATCGTGGAAAAGGGGGTCATTCTAGGACAGGAGGTAGAATTTCTAGTGGATTCTGGAGCAGTGGTTTCGTTGCTGAGTTCAAAGACGTGGGAAAAACTGACGATGAATGGAGGGGATTGGAAAAAAGAGGCGATTCGGTTGGTCGGAGTTCCCGATTACGCTGTGGTAACGGCAGATAAAAAACCGATGGAGGTGTTGGGACAGGTGGAATGTAGCGTAACGATGAGAGGGCGAACGAGAGGAGTGCGATTTCAGATTGTGAAGAACGACAGCGAGATTGCGTTGATTGGTACAAATGCATTCCCGGCATTGGGAATATACTTGATGTGGAGCGGAGAGGAGGATTTGGTGAGGTGTGGGAGAAAGATTCGAGTGCCGCCGAAATCGCACGCGCGAATAGAAGTGTCTTCTGGGCTGCCAGAGAATATAACCAGAGTATTGGAATCGCACAAAGCAGAAATACCAGATGCAGTCGTTACTCTGCGAGACGGAAAAGCGTCGGTCGCAATCGAAAATTTGACCGAACAAACGGTAGTTGTTGCGAAGGGGGAGGTGATTGGAAAATGGGCAGCGGACGAATGCGAGATATGGGAGGCGGATGAGTGGCACAAATGAGGTGAGAAGAACGAAGAATCGAGCAAGATTGCATCGATCGGAATTTGTAAAGGGAGTACAGCGTCGACCGCGAGGCAGGAGATCTTAGTGGAGCAAGTGGAGAAGAATGGAAAGATTCAAGACCAGGAAATCCGAGAGATTGTGAAGAAATGGGAGAAAGTTTTCGCATTGGAGGATTCGGAGTTGGTGCAAACCAATATGAACGAATGCCGCATTGGACTCGAGCAAGACAAACCGATAAGACAGCGCACGAGACAAGTTCCCCTGGCTTTGATGCCGCAATTGAAGGAACTATAGCGGATATGTTGCGGAAGAACGTCATCAGGGAGAGCAACTCACCCTGGTCGTCACCAATCGTGTTGGTGAAGAAGAAAGATGGCACAATACGGATGTGTGTCGATTACAGAAAGGTGAACGAGGTCGTGAAGCAAGATGCTTTTCCGTTGCCAAATATTGAGAAAACAATACAGTCGTTGGAGAAGAAGAAAATATTCTCGACATTGGATTTCGTAGCCGGTTATTGGCAGGTGCCATTGGAAGAAAGCAGCAAGAAAATCACAGCGTTTGCAGCCCTGGACAAATTGTATGAATTCAATGTTCTTCCGTTTGGACTATGCACAAGCCCTGCGCTCTTTCAGAGGCTGATGGAAGAAATCTTCGAAGAAAGATTGGGGGATAGCATATTCGTATATATCGACGATGTTTTGATCGCAACGGAGACGGTGGAACAACATAAAATGAATCTGGAATGGGTATTGAGCAGAGTCGAGCAGTGTGGAATGAAGGTTAAGGCGAAAAAGTGTGCTATTGGACAGGATGCGGTAAAATACCTGGGACATAGAATTGATGGAGGAGGTGTGCAGGTAGACGACGAGAAAATTATAGCGATTCGGAATTTTCCTCGTCCAACATGTCGATCGGAATTACAGTCGTTTTTGGGAATGGCAGGGTATTATCGGCGATTTATCTACAAATACAGCAAAATTGCGGCACCGCTGCACCCACTAACAGCGGCGAAGACGCCATGGCGTTGGCAACGCGAACAAGAGGGGGCGTTTATAACAATTAAAGAATTGTTGGTACAGGCGCCAGTTCTGAAACAACCGGACGTCGAAGCCGCTAGATCGTACGTGAGACCATTTCTGATCTTCACGGACGCATCAGAAAAAGGAGTCGGAGCCGTACTTGCACAAGAAGGAGAAGATGGAGAGATTCACCCGGTAGCATTTGCATCTAAAGCACTGACGGGCTCTGAGCGGAGATATCATGTGACAGATCAGGAGGCATTGGCCATAGTGTTTGCAGTAAAGCGTTTTCGTATGTTTATTTACGGAACCAGAATCAAGGTCTACACCGATCATCAGCCACTCACCTGCCTCTTTCAAAAGAAGAACTTAGCAGATCGATTGCTTCGATGGTCTCTCGAATTAAGCGAATACAGTATCGAGTATATTTACATTAAAGGAAAAGCTAATGTGGTAGCAGATGCATTGAGTAGGGGAGGAGTAAAGGCTACGACGCTGAACGAGGAGGAGGAGCAGGAAGAAATACCGGTGGAGATTGAACGAATAGTGGGCGAAGTCTCGACGAAAGTTCGAGCATGGGATGAGTGGGTTGAGGAGGGAGAATTATGGTCGATATTGAAGGAAAAGGTGGAGAATGGAGAGGATTCTGGAGAAACGGTGAAGGAAGATAAGCGAGGACGTGGGGTTAAGGTGACAGATTTTGAGCTCGATGAAGACAAGATAGTACGAAGGAAGAAGGGGCAACAGAAGGTGGTGCCAAAGGCAATCAGGAGAAAATTGTTCCAGGAATTACATAGTGGAGAATTGGGAGGACATTGGGGAATAGGAAAGACGTCGAGGTGGCTGGCGGAAAGGTATTGGTGGCCAGGATTGCATCAGGACGTTGAAAAATGGTGTAGAGAATGCAAGAACTGTGTGATGGTGAATGCGCAAGGGAAGTTGACGGCGCCATTGCATCCGTACGAAACCAGTCGACCCCTTGAAATTGTCGCCGTTGATCTAATCGAAATGGGGATTGCAGAAAGTGGCAATAAGCACATATTGTGCATTATCGACCTATTTACCAAATTCGCAAGTGCTATTCCAATTGCTAGCAAATCTGCTGAAGTTGTGGCGAAAGCATTCTTGGAAGAGTGGGTGTTGAAAGAAGGACGTGTTCCAGAGAAAATTCTGACGGATCAAGGACGAGAATTCATGAATGAGACGTTCACCAGAGTAGTAGAATTGGTGAAAGCTGAGCATATCACTACGAAAGGTTACGATTCTCGCGCGAACGGAGCTGTTGAGCGATTCAATAGAACCCTAGAAGAAGGATTACGGAAGACGACACTGATGATGTCTAGGTGGGACGAAAGAGTGGCTTTCGTGGTGTTCGCTTACAATGCATGCGTACATACGACTACAGGGGAGACACCGTTGTATCTAATGACCGGACGAGATCCACGAATACCATTGCAGATGGATCCTCATCTTGAGGTGAGACCCCACCATGTCGACGTAGATAGTTACAAGTGGAAACTGACAGAGGAGTTACAGAGAGCATATGATTTAGTGAGGGAGAGAGCGAAGAAAGAGAGGGAACGAGCCAAACGAGAATTTGATGAACGGAATAAGGTGGAAAGTAAGGATTACCCGAATGTTGGAGATAGGGTATTGATGAAAGTGCCATCAGAAAAAGAAGGAGCGAAATATCCAAAGTTGACCAATGAGTGGCAGGGTCCATACCGAGTGGTGGAGAAAACAGAGACAGCGGTCGTATTGGAGCCAACTGTAGGAAAAGGGAAAGGGTCGTCTATTAGAGTGGCAATGCACAGATTTTTCAGAACAGGGATAAACAGATATATTGCAGAGACATCGTGGACGGATGCGGGAGTAGAGATTGTACGGGAACAGTCACCTGGAATGGTCTCAAAGTGACACCGCAATCAATACTGGAGGCCGCAAGAGCATTGGCAGCCATACGACACCTGCAGAAACCATCAGAACTCTTGGTAGCATCGTTAATGCAGGAGGAAGAATCCGACAGATGGATCCAACGAAAGGATTGGAGTGCAGCGGTCACCATGTTTGCAAGATGTCCCCGTATCATCGCGGAGGTTTTAGCACCCCGTGCCATGTTGCAGAGCCGTTACGCGACACAACTAGCCGATGTGAAGCTGGATATCCGCAATGAGCTTCACCAGCTCGAATCGCAATCCCGAACAGTTATCGTGCCGAAAGAGTTTGGAAGGAATGGACCAAGAAATTGGAGGACGTACCACAATGGTCGGGAGTTGCAGGCTGAAGCAGCAAGGAGAGCCACGCTGACGATTATCATCCTTCGTCTAGATACAGAATTGGTCGAAGCAGTAAAGTCGTCAACAACACCGCAGGAAAATTGGTTCTCCTCCCAGCGGGATTCCCGGAGCTCCAAAAGTTGAGCGAAGTACTCTCGAACATGGAGGAGTGGAAAGACAGATTTCAGAAGTGGACGCGGACGGGAGTAATTACTCTTGGACCCATGGACAAAACACCGTCCGCCAATGAGTATTTAGGCGAACAAATTAAGCCAAGACTGGGAGCGGATGGTGAGTATACGACGGCAGAGATCGAGGAGGTGGTTGCGACGTATGTACAGATGCAACCGGAAGTTGTATCGCTGAGCAAGGACGTGCAGGAAGCAATAGCTCGGATGAATGGAGGAGCACGACGCGGCGACGGGTCAGAAGCGAAGCGATCGCGTTGGGCATGAACCGATTGGTTGCCTCGTATGTTAAATGTTTAGGTTAATTTTTATTATTCGTTTGTTCCCTAGCACTTTTATACCCTACCCACATCATGTATCTCTAGCGCGTGTTATAGTAGGAATTAGGATATTAGGAGATGAGGCGTAAAAACAAAAGTAAAATTTATTGTGTGGTTATGAGTAGGTGTTGAGAACACGTGCGCAATAGTGGTGTTGAGGGCAACACTTACGGGATGCGGGGGGATGTTGGGATTTTGTCCCGCGCACTTGGCAAAACCGTAGTGGCCGCGGCCGACAAAGGCGCGCGCCGACTAGGGCCGGTGTAGTCCACCCGGAGAAGTTCTCACTTCTTGCGCCGCCCATCCTGGTTTTCATATTATTCTACCTTCATTTTATCATTTCTACTTTATCTAAGTGTCGCCACGTCATCCCACGCGCAGTTACACGTGTGAGAGTCGCGCATTCATGATTATAGTGCGTTGTTTATGGATGCAAAGAGTTTTCATTGTTTAAATTAAGTTAAGCTATTTTAAGTGTTCTGACTGATCGTCCCTATTGTTTATTGCCGTTATACTCTTTTGTCATTCGTTGCGTTGTTTATTTTCGGGGTTTAATTACCCAAGTTTGAGGTTATCCAATAAAGCTTGGTAAAGTATTCTGTGCACGCGTGCAACAACCTAACAACCTTCCAACCATACAACTAACGGAAAGCATAGAAAACACAAAGGATAGCACAATTGAGGTTGTTAGAATAAACTTCAACGAGTTGTCGACAGCAACTCGATAATCTTTCAGAGGATTGTAGTAGCATTTTGCACGAGTGGTCCAATTGAGGTGAAATTTTTAGCACATATTTTTCATACATTTAAATGTTTAAAAGCACGTTCATATTATGGAAATTAATATTTTTCAAGTATAAATCGCAAAAAATCGAATTTTCAAAAAATCATGAAAATCGGTGAATAATTTCAAATGGCTGTAGAAACAAAATTAGATCGTCAAACACCAAATAACTTTTTTTTTTCAAGGATTAATAGGCCTAATACTTAGTCGTCATACTATTTGCTTCAATAGAAGCATAACATCTTTCAGGCATGAAAGGTACTAAGTGGTTTAGAGTCGCAGCCGGCAGGGCATCTCAAACTTGCTCTAATTTTGAGAATTTTTCACTACAATTTTGAACAGTTTTTCCATTTAAACAACATTCGAATCCTTCTCAACGGTGTTCGATATGATTTGGGTCGGGAGATTGGCTCGGCCAGGTCATAGAAGCTGCGCGATCCAATTCCTGACCAAGTGTGATAAACGTTTTGGATCGTTGTCCTGTTGAAAAATCCTACCAGGCCCAAGTTTCGAACGTCCAAACGGTAGCATATGGTCCTCTCTGATGTATTTGTACAAATTCTTGTTCATAATACCTTCTATTCAGCGCAGAGGACCAACGCTGATAGAAGAAAAACATCCCCATACCAATACAGTTCCACCCCAATGCTTAACAGGTGGAACATGGTACTCGGGATGAAATATTTTTCCTGATCGATGTTGTACATGGGTTTTACCACCATTTCCAACCATCATATACTTTGATTCGTCACTTCATAGGATGTTGGACCGATGTTACATTGTCCATCTGAGATGATCTCATTGTAATCGTGCCTTCTTAATTTGGCCGGGATTATTGGATTTTTACACCGGACGACGACCAAACAATCCAACTTCTAACAGTCTCACTGCAAACCTATATCGGTTGTATCGTTCCAATTAACGAAAAAAGTGGCTTCAACTCCATAATGTTGCATAAATCATCTGGTGATGTCAGTACTTGCCAGCCTCGGATTTTTTCTGCTCATCCCAATAATGACACAACCAATAGCTGGAGATTTTTTGGTGGTCTTCCTATTGGTTTTGATCGGTTTTGAGTATTATTTGAAGCCAAGATGATCGAAATACTCGTTGCGAACCGTTTGGACAGACCGAAAATCGACACCCCACATTCTCGGCCTCTATTAATCGCAATGCTACCAGCTTTAGATAATGTCTTAGACCCTTTTGGTAGACTTATCGTTAAAAATAATTAATATGATCACAAAGTATTGAAAACTAAAAAATATATTGAAAAAAATATAGGAAAACTAAAATTTTCGATTTTTCCACTTTTTGCAGATTTCAAAAAAATGTCCGCTAGCACGTATTTTTGCGAACTAGTGTAATTAACTTTACAATTTGTTTAAAATAGTGTTTTTTACTTTCAGTAAAAATTTCACCCCGATCGGACAACTCGTTCAAAAGTTATGAAGAAAATTAATTATTTCGTATCTTTTTCTGCGGTACTGTATGGTTTCTCGCCCAATTTCAACGCCGGCATGGTAACCAACGGCGGACAACATCTGCCATAAGAGCAAATTCCGGCCGGCTGTGCCTTGCAAATTCCCGAATTCCGATCATTCGCGACGACATTTTCACACCTCGGCTCATTGAATTTCGGAGTTTGGTAATCAGGGCAGGGCCACAGTAATTTATCGAATCTTCCTGAAAGTATTAATTGTTTATCAATTGCAATTAGACGACTCACCGTTGCAACAAACTCCACTTTTTTCGTCGCACCACGAAGTCTTTAGTTCATAAAATTCCTCATTGCAATCATCAAAAGTTGAACATTTTCTGAATGGAATAGCAGCATTTCCATGTTCGCACATCCCAGTTGTATCTTCTTAAAAATGGAGAGATTTATTCAAGTTCTTGACTATAACTTCATACGGTAACAGCATAGTCGTACTTCCTCATTTCCAAGAGCTTCATTCATTTTTGTGCATTTTCCACTGAATTTAATAAAGTTTTAGATTGTTCGAATATAATTTCTAGCACTTTGTTTAAACCATCGCGTCCTTGGTACCTTCCACCTTCTATACAGTCATGATCTTCATTGCAGAATTTTTTTAATGCCGAGATTTGTCCGACGGGATCGAATTTAGCAGTTATTCCTTGGTTCGATGAATCACCAACTAACGTATTTTGCTCCGTGACTTTACACAAATCTGCTTTCTTGGCGCAAAAACCAAGCTGCTCTATAGATTTGTTTTCGACAATCCGTTGAAAACCATTAATGAATGGATAGTAACAGAAATATTCGGGGTTTTTGCAATTCTCTGACTCTTTGCACAATTTCAGACCGACATCATCGTCTAAGATCACTTGGACGTGAGAAAGTTCTTCAGGAACTGAAAACGTGAATATTGGAATAACTGAGTTTATACTCGACTTACTTTTATAGCAGAATCTTCTAGACTTATGATTATTGCTTCGGTCAACATTTTTAACCGAATACCGCATGGCATCGTTGAAAGATGTGTTGACTGCGTCGTCACAGAAATCATTTTTATCGCAGTCCGAATTTTTATTACATGACTTTGGAGTGCCTTAAAACACACTGAAATCGTTCCCGCTGAAAATAATTACCGGAAGGTAGAACTTTCATCGATTGGAAAAATTGAAATGAATAGGCACTGCAACTGCGCTAACAGACGAAAAATAGTTAAAAAATAGTTGAAAAATAGTGCAGACTTTGGATGAAAGAGGGATCTGTAACAGATCTATTTTCAAGTCTATTTTTCATCAGCGCTTCATCTATTTCTCAGCCATTCTCTATCTATTTAGCATCTTGGATTCATCTATTTTTCATCCATTTTATGTCTTGTCTCTGTCCCTCGTTCTTGCATTTTTCATCAGTTTTCTATCTATTTCTCATCCATGATTCATCCTTTTTTTAACCCATTTTTGTCTACTTCTTGTCTCTTATTCATCTATTTTGCGTCTATTTTTCTTCTGGATGGTTTTTATGAAAAAACAACAGTAAACGGAAAACAACAAAAAAAAAAAAGAAAAATACAATAAATTGTTTAACATTAGAAATATCAAATTTCAATTAAATAGAAAAATGCTGATTGAAATATTCAGCGGCATCGGGCTTCAGTTTTTTGAGTTGGTGCTCTTTTCCAATTTTGATAGCCAAACTATGCGCCATAACTTTGCTAGCGTGGTGAGATCCTTTCTGATCGTTATAATTTGAACGAAGGCGATCGCTAAAAGTACATGGTGTTATTTAGTGAAACATTCGCATAACTACATGAAAGTAATCGCAGACTCTTTGATTTGCACAGCAACTGAAGTAGCTTGATCCGTCGTTGGAGCAATATCTAATCCAATGAACAATGCTTCTTAATTTTTTTTAACATTGTTCACATATGTATGTATTATCAGAATTACCAGATATCATTTGATTAACAGCAGAATCCATGTGGAGATATTCCAGACGAGCACCAGGCGTTCCTAACAAGGTATAAGCTATCAGGTAGTTATCCTTATCGTAAATCTGCAAAATATATATGAGCTCTATCTAAGACAACTTTAAACCTCGGCAAATACATGACGCACCAGTTTCGATGCCGATGTCAGAAGGTTTTGACCAATACTTCCGACAAATTTTGAGCAGATTTCTGCGATATCGACAACTACACCCGACGGCAGTGTGTATTTACAGTGTTGGTGATTCAATAAGCAGCCTTGGAATAGGTAGATGGTCTCATCGATATCAACTTTATTCTGAAAAAGTTCACTGCACATATCATTATGCATTCAATACCTTTTTCCAGATGCGCGTTCGATATTCGTCTAGTCTATTAAACTGAAAAAAAAACTGTATAGTCCATTGTCCGAGCAGATTAAAATTTTCATACCATAATGGCCATCCCGCACATACTCATCCACATTTCTTTCACGCCCTCATCTTTCTCTGCTTCGGCTTTTCTTGCAAAAACGTCCACGTCAATTCCATTTGTTGCGTTTTTTACAAAGTTATTTACTGAACTCTGGAATGAATTTATCTTTAACAGCAAATCTATGTTCATTAATTGTTACCTTGACTTCATCGTAAGATTTCGCTATGTCGCCACCAGAGAAAATTACACGGCGTGCAAGCTGTGATGCGTTGAGGTATCCATCTTTAACCAGCGGCTCATTCGACTTCTAAATTGAATGAAACATTAAAGATATTGGTTGTATGGCAAGGTGTTCCGAGTGCGACGAAATAGTAGACGACGCAGACACCTATACACTCTCACTAATGCATAGGCGAGTTTTCCTTTGCATCTCTGCGCCTCCATCTCACTATGAGAGGGAGGCCCAGCCCCTTTTTTTGGGAGTTGGTACGCTTGCCGCTTTACAGGCCGGATGCCTCCGGGCACCGGCCCATCTACATTTATTCACAATAAACCATATTTAATCACACTGTGGATATCTGGTCAGCTAGTCAGGGCATTGACAGGTTAACGGTACTCTCCCGTATGGCGCCGGGAGAGGATGCGTTACACGAGGCAAATAAAAGTGAAATTAAGAATTTACCTTGTTTGTGCGGACATGGGTAACTATATCCAAAGGATCGCGCTCCGTGGTTGGCTTATTCCGATGCAATGCATTTGATGATGTTTCGTAATACTGTAAGAAAGACGCCAGAACAATATTAGTAAAAGAATAAAACAAAATTACATCATAGTATTTATGAGGAAGATGTGACCTCCAGTGGCTTCTTCTCTGAAAATAATGCAATATATGTAATTTTGAAGCTTGTTTTTATTATTCCTATGTCTGTGATTACTGTTGTTGTCCGTGTTCATAATTTTGTGTATGGCATAATTATTTAATTATGCATATTTTAACCCCTTCCAGAAATATTTCAACATGTGACCCACGAGTAAAATCAAAGTAAAACATACTAAGAATACGTCCTCAGCCTTATTTGTCGATTCCATATCCTCAATTAGCGTACTTCCTTCTTCTTCTTCTTCTTCTTCATATAATTGTTCTATAAGTACAAAAATAGCTTTAAAAATACACGAGTGTCGTTAATTTTTTTTCTGAGTGAAACTAATTGCTTATCGTCGAGAATATTTGAAAAAAACAAGTGTAAATAAAATGTTGTACCGTTGAAATGTTCTCGTGGCTGCAGGTATTCAAATTTTTTCTTCTTCGACAATGGTGAAGCTCTTGGTTCATGTTCTGCCATGCTGTTCCTAAATTTACATTATCCGATTTAAATTACTGTTTAAAATGTATTGTTCAAATAGGTTACAAACCAATTTAACGTGAGAAAATTGATGAATTCAACGACATGATAAACGATTTATATATTTTTTGACATATATTTAAAGAGACAAGGAGTGAAAAAAATAGTAAGCCTTTATGCATGATATCCGCATCCTGTAGAAACGCACATTGCGATGTACCCATTCGATATTTCGATCAAACAACCTATACCAACAATTTCATCCAGACCGATAAAAACCTCCTCCGTTGAGAACTTCCCGTTGCATAAGAATGAGTACTTCCTGCAGAAAAATAAAATCGATAGAATACAGTTTTAGAGAGTAGTTTTCTCACCGCACAATCTCATACAATTTTCGATATTTCAAGTTCCTTAACCACGTGAAACTGTTGTATTCTTCTTCAAACTTCTGGACGCAACACATCCATCTTTCGGCTTCTTTGAAAACATAGATAAATCTAAAAATAACGTCATAAAAATATATGAACGATCTTTGCTCACCTGCAGACTCTCATTGAAGAATTTTTGGTGAACAATATATCTTTCTTTGTGTGGATTCCACAATGTTTTGACCGAATGATTCCAAAATTCAAGTGGTACGCTCCAAACGTGTTTTCTCCGTTTGGTCCCATAATATCTAAAGGTTTCGAAGCTCCAGAGAATGGAGTTTGCAATGATGGCGCATATTTACAAAAGTTGTTCAATAACGCCGATGGGCTTTGTGACAATCTTCGTTTAATCTCTCGTTCGAGGTTCACTCGCATAACATATCTGTAATATTCATTCGTGTTTTTTTAAATATATTTTAATACCTATGAAGTACAATTCCAGGAAAATTGTTTGTAATATGGGTACAAAAATCCCGAATTAGAAATTTGTACATTGCTTCAAATGACGCAGTAGATAAGCACGCAACGTTTCCAAACATCTTGACGTTGTCAACGTAGTGGTAAATGAATTCCTATATATGAAACCATGATTGCGTTGTTCAAATATTTTGGACATACATGCAGTTTGATTGTGAAGTACGTTGGAGAGTTATCCAAAAAACATTTTTTTGCAACGTCACACAAGTCAAAAGTATCCCTATGGTTCAACATTCCATTCGTGCACATATTATTGAAAATAATACCTAAAGCAATAATTGCACATCGTCCATCTGAGGGTAAACTTGAATTGCAGATAGCAAACAAGAAAATTTGAAGTCTGAATAACTATAAGAAAAATCTAAAACATTATATCTGAAACATACATCTAGTTTTTGCCTTCCGTTAGTGAGCAATCGAGTCAAATCGGCTCCTTCAATTGGCAATTGTAGATGTTTGTCGAAGTTTTCGAGCATGGTTTCATCGCATTCGAACATTGCAGATTTTTTCTTTGAACATCTAAACTTTTTAGGCATGAGCTCTGGAATTTCTGCCGTTTTTTTGGTCACACTTAATTTTGATACCTTTTAGTATCAACATTACAATTCCATCTGAACAAGTGTGAAGAACATCCAAGATTGTATTGTACGGCTTGACATATTGCACCATTTTCGCCGCAACAGGACCAAATCCATTAACACCGCGAATACTATCTTCTAGAGTCTTATCCCCAAATCTGTCCAATCGTCGATCTTATATCAATATAAGCGATGAATAAGAGGGTTTAAAATTATTATTGATTATTACCGTTTCCAAGTAGTGGTTTGTGCAGAGTTCCGTGAGAGTCGCAATAAAAACAAGCTTGTGGACTTGAAAAACCGCTCATTCCAAGAATTTTTCTTTTTGCCTTAAACTGAAATCTATAGAAATTTTTATCACTTAATCCTTACTGGTTGGTCAGAAACGAGTGACACGAGGTATGGAGAAAATAAAATATTGTTTACAACAAATGTTGACCCTTCGCCTTCCAATCGATTCATTATAATTTCCGTGACGGTATTCAAAACAAGGGTTGTTGGATTATTAGCTTTTAATTGCAGCATTCCACAGACTACAAGATTAATTGAAAGTTGCGACTTCATTGTAGGCAAATCCACTAACTGTAAAGTAATTGGCCACAAACTTCCTCTAAATGGCACATCTTTAATAAACAAATAATAATAATACCTGAAATGTCCTCGGGGATTGACGCCGTCCAGACTTAGCACCATGCTCAGATCACAATGATTTTCATCCTCGTATTTCCATGAACTGGAAAAAGAACTTCCTTGAAGATTGTGTGTGAAGTTTGGTGCTTTTTCCTTCAATTTCTTTCGAATTTCCATTATATCGTCAAAGGACGACTCCACAATCCCGCGAATTTGTTCGGTGAGAGGCAGCATAAGAAAAGTCGCCAAATCGCCGCAACTGAAATTGATCATAATAATGTTTGAAATGTGGTATATGTGTTTACCATTCTTTCTCTCTTCGACATCCACACTTTTCGCATATTGAACGCTTCATAATATTCTTCTTGAAATCATACCACAATGAGCGGGCTCTTTCAATCGGGATGAAGTTTTTAATTGTTGCCAGTCGTCTCAAAAAGCCTGCAGCCATTTTTTGTCTTTGGAAAAGTATTAGTTTTACCATTTTCTGTATCTTTTCCGAGTACCGAACTATACATGCACAATAATAGTTCATCGGCCAATTCCGATACACGATCATGTGCGGGGTAATTCGGTACGCATGACGGCCCGACTACTTCGGAGAATTCTTCAATTTCGCTTTCAGATCGTTCTCTCATGAGAAAGGATGTTGTTGATGCATCATTTTCATTATTTTCGTTGTTCGACGATTTGTTTCGAAGTGAAAGCCGGGCGTTTTTTCGAGCAAAGACCACACGTTTGGTCGGCATGCATCGCGAACCAGCAATTTGATCTTAAAATAATAAACAATCAGCAATATTAATATACGAAACAAACCTACCTTTCCTCAATTTGAGACCTTCTTTGGGTAATCGATGGCGAAGAGTTTTAGGCATTTCCAAAATTGATTTTTAAAAAAATTGTGATTAACATGGCGCCATCTGCATTCACATTACGATCAACTGCACAATTCCATCTATTTTTCACCCTTTCAGTGTCTATTTCTTATCATTATCTTCTATCTATTTTTTCCCAATTTTTCATCTATTTGTCATCCATTTATCGTATATTTTTCACCAATTTTTGAGATAATCTATTTTTCGCCCATTTTTCTCCTAGTTTTTATCTACTTTTCCGAGTAATCTATTTTTCATCCACCTTTTCACCATTTTTCGTCTGTAGCACAGTTGCAGTGGGGAATTGCCTAAAAACGGAGTTTGATTTGAAAACGACGAATGCAAAACATACGACAGCAAATATCATTTTCGGGTGTATAACCATCTGGACATTTTCCATCAATTTTTCCATAAAGATAACTGCCATCAAAACGATTAGTGGAACCACTAACTGAATGAAACGTCCACATTTTGGTGCTACAGTATGTCTCTAAGTTGCCTGAATTCACAGAATAAAATGAATTGAAATTGAAGTGAATCAAGCTGTTTTATTGCTCTTACCGCAGCAGTACTTTTTTTTCCCCCCGCCCCACGATAACAAATTTCGCCATCGGGACATTCCTCATTTAGACATTCTTTGAGATTCGGCTGTTTGTTAGCACATACTGCAAGGATATCTATAGCTATGACAAAACCAATTCGTTTACCGTTTTCGGCTGTTGCTGATCCAACAAGAAACGCGATAAATATCACGGTCGTTGAAATTGAAACGACCATATTCGGTTTGCCAGTCGGCAGCTATCAAATTCACAAAATGCGATTTCTTTCTTCTTTTCGAAGTATAAAAAGAACTGATGCTGGTATTTTCTGGGTTTTTTCGAAAATCACACACGTGCAGTTCACGTACTTGTTCATTTTAGCTCACTTTTTAATGAATCTTTTTCCATTTTTTTTTCGAAGGATTCCATTTTTAATCCTTTTCTTTTTATCCTTCCTTCGCTGTCCCCTGCCTCGTCGAGTGTGGTCGCTTGGTGGTCCGTTGTTCTCACATTCGCGCAACCTGCACTCTCTCATATTTTCATTCTCCATGGCAAAGGGAAAAATGAATACAGTGCTCCACATAACTATATACCCACCCCAATTTTGTCGAATAACTCGAAAACGTGAATGACTAGAAATGTTTTGTGAGTTGTGGAGCGACTTGTTTTGAGTGCATCGTGTTGATTATTGTTAAGTAGAAGAGATCTTCTTGATATGACCCTTTATTTTAAATGTCTTGCACAGTGTTGAAATGTTTATCCGACGTTTCGATCTTTAGATCATCATCAGGGAAGGTCAATTTACCTACAAGAAAATAAGTAATAGATTGGTCAAAAAGGAATAAAAGAGTTATGTTGTAAGTATCAATCAAAAAACAAAAAACCACAAGAACAAATCAAGAAACAAAACAATGTCCAATATGTAACACAAAAATATGTTAGGAGCGTTAATGTGAGGATGTAAGTAGATCAAAATTTTAGAGAACTAGAGGATAGGTTTCGAAAAGTTTTTTTAAGCTATGACTAAGAAAAATCCCCTCGAATTCCCAAATCCGAAACCAAATCTATAAGTTCTTCTTTAGTATTAAGTTCAGGATTCTTGGTTTTGATATAAATTCCTCCAGTATTCTTCGACGAGTTGTGTTCCTCTCAATATCTAGTATTTTAATAGAAAGTTGTAAGGGCTCCCCGTTATGAATTTCAAATGAGTGTTTAGACCAAACCGTGTTTTTGTATGATTTTAGATTTGGTTTCAACGCAGCTCTAGCATGTTCGTTGAAACGAGAGGCGAAAGGCCTTCCTGTTTCACCGACGTAACTCTTTCCACAACCACATTTGATTTCATAAATGACTCCTTTAATGGTACAAGTACCAACTCCCAGCTCCGGACAAACCCTGCAACCTCTACCCTCACATCGAACATCAAAAATACGATTTTTGACAAGGATGTCCCTAAATGATTTACCTTTAAGTTCTACTACAGTGACATCCAAGGCAACTTGTCTAACTGATGTTTTGATTAATTGAGTAGTGGTATTCGAGATGAACGGAACCGGAAGTACATTTTTTATGATTTTTTTCTGGATATGGGAAGTTATGCCTTTTAGGTCTAGATCTATTTGTAATGTTATAACCTACTTACATCCTCACATTAACGCTCCTTGCCCATATTTGCCATATGGCCCAAGACGGCCATTCATTACCAGACTCCGAACAACTTCTGGTCATGACAGCCTTTTTGGGAGATTGGGGCTGTGCCTCCATTTGATTCCGTTGAGATCGGGTTCATTCCAGATCACCTGGTGCTTGCACCAATCGCCCAAGACGGCCATTTATTACCAGACTCCGAACAACTTCTGTTCACGACAGCCTTTGTGGGAGGTTGGGGCTGTGCCTCCATTTTGATTCTTTCGTGATCAGGTTCATTACAGATCACCTGGTGCTTGCACCAATCGCCCAAAACGGCCATTCATTACCAGACTCCGAACACCTTCTGGTCATGACAGCCTTTTTGGGAGGTTGGGGCTGTGCCTCTATTTTGATTCTTTCGTGATCAGGTTCATTCCAGATCACCTGGTGCTTGCACCAATCGCCCAAAACGGCCATTCATTACCAGACTCCGAACACCTTCTGGTCATGACAGCCTTTTTGGGAGGTTGGGGCTGTGCCTCCATTTGATTCTTTCGTGATCAGGTTCATTCCAGATCACCTGGTGCTTGCACCAATCGCCCAAGACGGCCATTTATTACCAGACTCCGAACAACTTCTGTTCACGACAGCCTTTGTGGGAGGTTGGGGCTGTGCCTCCATTTGATTCTTTTGAGATCGGGTTCATTAAAGATCACCACTATACAGTAATTCAAATTTCAATTAAAAACATTTATTACGATAATGGAGTGTCGTTCCGGCTCGGTACGATTTATCTAGACCGCTTTGCAGAAAAAAAGATCGGTTTAAATTAAAAACAACAAAAGTAACTCCCAAGTGATTTTCTGACCGTGAAATATTAATAATTAATCCATTAGAAAAAAGACAGAAACAAATAACAAGTGCAGTTTGGGAGAACTGTTACGTCAGAAACTTCATTTGTTAGGCATTGAATCGGGTTCCATCCAGTTTCTTGCCATTGTATGAAAGTTGCTCGTTGCATTTTTTAATAAACTTCTCGATATCTTCTTCAATCGATGGCATGACAAAGCTGAAAAAACATGACATTTCACGCATGTGTTTAGTGTTTCTCAAAGTCAATAAATTTGAAAGGAAATTAGCTGACAACAAAATGGAAATGAATTGGCTAAGTTTACAAGCTCAGTTTACCCGGATTCGTTATACATCATCGTGCCACGCTTCGAAAACCTATCCGCAATCACGAGCGGTGCTGGAAGAGAAGTGGGGCTGAACACAATTTCGTGCAAAAAACACAATTGATAAGTGAACGTTTCGATGTCGTCCATTGTTCTTTTCATCGTATCAAAAATAACCGAAAACTTTGGCGATTTTGCGGTTCCCTAAGAATACTCGAAAATGATTCAATAGTCTTCGTCTAAAACTACCTGAAGCGCAACATGTGGCGTCAAATAAAACTCGTTTACCACAGGGCTTACGATCACTTTATCGATTACGGTTCCCGGTTGAATATTCTGTTCTCTCGCGTTTTTGCCGGTGATATTCTACCAACAAGACATTATTTTTGGAAAAAAAAAACAAAAAAACACCTGCTTGTAAAATCGTTCATTATGTGTCTTCGAAACGGCAATAACAGTTATGTGTGGACGATATGAAGCTGAAAGTTCAGTGCATGCTTCTTTGATCGACTGCACGTAGCGTTCGTTAATCTAAATGTATCCAGTTGAGAACAAAATGACCAAATTCAAGATCTAACCAAAGTATATTGGCCCTCCGAGATACCATTAAAATAAACCAAAATTTCATTTGCAACACCTCGACGGTCTTTCACTTTTTGAATGACTTCTTTCATCGTTTCCTTGACAACTGCACCAAAAATCTATGAAATTTACATATATTTTTTTTTTCAATATGAGCGTGTCACTAACGTCAGAATCCTTTTTAACAAACTTAAAACCGCCCGCAAATTTTTGTGGATGGTCCATGATGTTCGCTGAATATCCGATAATCACAGGACCCTATAAAAACCCAATAAAAAATTTTTAATTAAAATTAAGTCACCCCAGAGCTTGTGTTTCGTTGCGAAGTTTCGAATCCAACGATCAAACGCTTTCTGAATTGATCATTTTCCCTTGAAATAAATAAACTTGTTATTTTTCGATATTACAAATGTTACCAAGAAGGAAGAACAAAATTCATTCCGCCATTCTTCATGTTGATCTAAATAAAACATTTGAATTTTTCGTTTTAATCAGCTACTACAACCTTATTAATGACATTTTCCAACGTCTTTCTTTGGGCGTTTGCAGTTTTCGTCCGATTGTCTTGAGTCAAAATGTCGTATTTTCTTTCAAAGCTTTTGATTTGTGAATGCAAATTCAAACTATCACGAGTAACAAAGAAAATGAAAGTCGTTCCAGTTTTTTTCGCCTGAACGAATACATCCTGAAATAAAACGCATTGGGTATTTTTAAGCGAATTTAACGTTTACTTCAAGATTATTTTTGTATTGATCAATTGACGAGACCGCTGGAGCAGCAACTGAAATTCCCGTTTCCTTCATTTGTCGAACAAGAATATCGACAAATTTTCTGAATTTAACTTCTAATATTATTCATTGTGGTGTTAACTAACGGTGCTTTGACCTCAATGAAAACGACACTCCACTTGTCAATTTTAACCGGCTGCACGAATCTATTGACGTTCCATGTACTCTAAAAACGAATATCAGCGATAAAGATTGTTTTCATTTACATCCTCTCGGACAGTCGCGCTTGAATCTTTCGTTTTAATGTTCGGAGGTGCTAAAACTCTGGCAGGAACAGTGATGAACTCGCGCCCAATTGTGAGAATTCCCCCAATTTTTTCGCCTGTTTGCAATCCAACGTTGCGGATAATTCGTTCCGTTTGTTCCCGGCGAACTGATGGAAGTATAGCCGAGCTCTGAAATTAGGCCCGCCATATGCACACGAATAAACAGACGATTTCATGCTTACCTTAATGGCGGCCTGTTGTTCTAAGGGCAACATTTGTTCATTTCTCACAACTTGTTTTTCACAAACGAAGAGAAGATCAGCTGGGAAAAATCCCTTTCGTTTACCAGATTCTCCTTTCACCGTAATCATTGAAGGGTAAGCAATTTGTAAATTGTACTTAGTGCGAAAGTACTCTTCAACAGTAACTTCTTTTCCATTAAATTCGAATTTATGTTGTTTCGAATTAGCAGGCGGCCCGAACCCTTTAACTGTAACGATTGGAGCGCTGCTGTCTGGGTCACTGGTTGTCGAATAGCACAAGTAGCAAGCCACATTCTTGACCAATTTAAGTAACTTCTGTGCTTGGGGGCTATTTGGCTGATATCGCTCCACATTGTTATCCAAATAATACAACTTATCCGCGAGACTTTTTCCTGGAATATGAAACAGCGTCTTTTTCACTGAAAAACGCAAATATCATCATCAGAATTAATAAATTTGAGCAGCTGACTTTCAGCAACCATATATAATTGCGATTTTCCTTTGGGACCATCTCCTTCCAATGTTTTCACAGCTTTCGATAATCCCGTTCCTTCCCATTTTGTGAAAAATCTCCTACAATATGAAGATTGACAAACGAAAAATGAAAAAACTTTCGAACTCATCGTCGCGTGGGTCGAATAAGTAATGATTGTTTCCATTTACGGTGAAAACGTTTCTTTTGTTGTTCGGAATTTCAGAGAGCATTGTGTTTAAAGCTTCCAGCAATGTCTTGTTCGCATTTCTGGGAACAACATGAACCGTTGCTTGAATATCGTTTGTACTCGCTTGAAATTCGATATCCACGCGTTCAATTTTCATCTTGACTTCGTGAGCAGAAGCCTGTGGAGTAATAACCGTGGTGGGAATAATGAAAACATTCTAAAAGAATTAATGATTTAACAAAGATGATTGTGGCAACCAACCTTCTCTCCGAGGTCTTTTGTGGAGTATAGCGACGCTTGTTGATCATAAAAACAAGTGTTTTCTTTTCCGAAAACGTTTCTATGATGCTCGAGAACATACAAATACGCAGCACGGCATTGGTCTTTCGATCGGAAATTTTGATCACTGAAGAAATGAAGTAGCGCGGAATTAATTTTTTTATTACCTATTGCGCGACTCCTTGGTAATTTCATGCGATACAACTTCGCCGGTCTCCTTCGTATAAAAAATGACGATATTTACGTCATATTTGTAAATTGGAACGTTTGGTACAAGTTCTAAAAGCAAAAATAACCATAAAAATGTTTAATCATTGCAATGTTACCTATTTTCTTAAGATTGGCGACACAATTGGTTTGGAGCCCGGTTGTTCCAGCCGGTCTCTTCTCAGCAAACTGAGTCAATCCAAGATTATCCATTTGTTTTACCAAATTATCCATGGTTCAGGTTTCGGGTAAGCCAACGGGTGTACCTAAAACGAAGAAAATATCGGAAAAGGAGAAAAATGAATGTGAAATTCGGGTTAATATATGCCATGGTAAACAAAGTCGTAGGCCACTCAAAAATATTAAATCTAAACATCCAAAAAATCAATAAAATAAGCATTTGCAAAATATCCGTACGGCAGAAACCCCGCGGTTTCTACCGCGCCGCGCAAATCTCATTCATAAAATTTCAAAATGTGACACGTGGTTGAGAAGAAACATGTTAAGTACAAAAATCAATAATTACAGTATTCCATGAAGACGCATATCGTATTTCGTTATTTAATACAAGTTCAAGAATATATCAAAAAAAAAATAATTTTTAGACAATGAACTAAGGAAATAAGAGAATTAAAAAAAAAACTTATTTATAGATATAAAAAATTATATATGGAAAAAACAGACAAAGTCCAATGGGAACATATTTATGCTATTTTCGCGTTAAGAAACAAAACTGTATTTGGCTTTGAAACTGCAACAGATGTCTGTCTTTAATAACATTGATCGATTAATCAACCTTTCGGAAAGTTATAGCCAAAAAATCGATATTGTATATCTCACTGCACGGTTCACAAAAACGAGTAATTTAAATAATATTGGACAAGCGAATTTTTAGAGGCCGAATTTCATATTTCAATTTAAATAGTGGCAATTAGGTATAATAATACGGGCAACCTGAGAAGCAAAAATTCAAATTTAATGCAATTTTTTTTACATTTTTTTGTAAAAAAATACGTTTCATGAATAAGACCATTAGGGAAACTTATGGAAACAGACTAAATGCATAACTTTATACGTAGTTTCGAAATTGTTGACGCAATCGTCTTGAAGAAATTTCGCTTAAATTCCTTTGATAATAATCGTGCGTCGGAAACACAAGTGATATCGCAAAAGCATAATCTGTCAAACTATGGCAACGCGATTGTAGGAAATTATGCGTGCAAAGCGATAGGCCACAGAAAAAGTTGCACGACATCAAGACGAAGAAGGTGTTAAACAATATTAAAAAAGAACGTGCAATGATGACCTACTTTAATAATAGTTGTTAAAGCTCTTCGTGCAAGAGCAAAAATCGATTGCGATTTGCGAAACTCTTGCAGGCTCGCCATCGTTTTTCTGACAATTGCGGAATAGACACGACACGTGTTCGCAAGGTAAATCAGAATCATGCAGCGAGAAACAATACCGCTTTTTTTTAAAAATAAATTTCGTATCATCACAAACGTACGAGGTGTGTGCAAAACGCTTAGTCATAGAAAACCCATTTTAGAATCTGCCTCATTCCTGTCCTCTCAAAGATTTTGTCTTGGTGCCCGTCCTTCAACGCAAGCGCGTTCGTCGCTAAGTTTTTGTTAAACGATTCCACAATAAAGCATCTCTGCAAACCGTCTTTTTCTTCTCGTCCTTATTTGATTCTCGGTTCAATTTAGCCCAATAGACCGAAAGAAATAGTGAATTCAATTTAATTTCTGAATATTTGTCAAATGATGTCAGCAAATTTTGGGGCAGATCACCCGGTTGGGGGCAAATTGTCTTGTCTCACGTTTAAGCACCACGTGATCTGGAATGAACCCGATCTCGAAGGAATCAAATGGAGGCACAGCCCCAACCTCCCAAAAAGGCTGTCGTGACCAGAAGGTGTTCGGAGTCTGGTAATGAATGGCCGTTTTGGGCGATTGGTGCAAGCACCAGGTGATCTGGAATGAACCTGATCACGAAAGAATCAAAATAGAGGCACAGCCCCAACCTCCCAAAAAGGCTGTCATGACCAGAAGGTGTTCGGAGTCTGGTAATGAATGGCCGTTTTGGGCGATTGGTGCAAGCACCAGGTGATCTGGAATGAACCCGATCACGAAAGAATCAAAATGGAGGCACAGCCCCAACCTCCCAAAAAGGCTGTCATGACCAGAAGGTGTTCGGAGTCTGGTAATGAATGGCCGTTTTGGGCGATTGGTGCAAGCACCAGGTGATCTGTAATGAACCTGATCACGAAAGAATCAAAATAGAGGCACAGCCCCAACCTCCCAAAAAGGCTGTCATGACCAGAGGTTGTGGAGGTCTGGTAATGAATGGCCGTCTTGGGCGATTGGTGCAAGCACGTGAGGGAATATGAAGTAAACAGTAATGAATATTAACCCATACCAGTCTTATATAGTCGTCGAAGGTGTCAAAATGGGCGTGTACCATTTGATGCATCTGTACAAATGTGTGAACTTGAGATTTATTGCTCACTTACAAGCTACTCTAGGTCGCACCTTTTCTCTATCATTCACTCTCTCCTGACTTTAGCACCTTCACTATGTGCCTCTAGGAAAACTCCTGCTTCATCGTTTGAAAGTGTTCGTACCGTTTGAAAAAGTGGATCATTTTTTTAATGAGAAACCCAGCACCAAATTTCATTCGAATGTGAATTATAATAAATAAAAAAGCATGAAATAACCTTTTAAAATATTACACTTGCAAATTAAAATCCATCAGAACTGGTGTTCTTTTTCAATAGCAATTCAAGTTTGAGTTTCACTTGAATTATTTGATTATTCGTTTGAAATCAGTGGCACATTTCTCCGTATCACTTCTCATCATGTACTTTTCACTTCTTTCGGTATATTGGATTTGAATCAATAATTAATTATTGTTGAAAAATGACAAATGTATCCAGGTGTCGTAGGATCCTGCGTTTTGTACGCAATGCTAAGAGACAGTTACCGTAATCCTCGAAGCGATTTACGGGGACTTTTTTTTTTTAATTTCGCATATTCATTTTTTTATTTTTCGCTCAATTTTCGTATTTTCCTTCGAAATTTTGTTATTTAAATTTTGCAGAAACCGAGTTTAATAATTTATTTAGCAGAATAAGCACTTTTAAACGATATTTTTTTGGTAAAAACAGCAGAGATTAAAAAGAAAACATTTTTGTCGTTAACAAAATTATTTATTCGTGTTTTGCTTTTTGTACGCGTATCTATTATCTTGTTTTTGTATTCTTCATTTTCGAAATAATTTTTAGAGCGACAAAATCTTCACGAAAATTCCCAACTCAACTGGACAAATGGAAAAGTGCATATTCTGAAAAATAAATAATTAAACTCGGTTTCTACAGGTTTTAAATAAAAGATTTCTAAAAAAAATTATAAAATACAGCAAAAAATTGAAAGAAAATTAAAAAAAAAATCTCCGTAAATCGCTGCGAGGATTACGGTAACTGTCTCTTAGCATTGCGTACAAAACGCAGGATCCTACGACACCTGGATACATTTGTCATTTCTCAACAATAAATCATTTTCCAGCTAAGATTACTGTAGCATGCAAGGAAAACAATTGAAAACAATCAATTATTTTCATTTGAATTCCCTATGTACGCACGTCGAAAATTACAAAAAATTGACGCGATATATCGTACTCTCCGCTGTTTATTTCCAAAGGCGCACCCGAAAAGTTGCGCAGGTCCCGTCGCGAAGTCGGTACTGTATTTTTTATGGCTGTTTTTTTTTTCGAATTTTTTTTTATTTTTGAGCGTTTAGAACTTTTTTTTTGAAATCTGTAAAAGTGTTTTGTTTAATCAACGCTAAAGGTTCATCAAAGCGGCATCGGGTGAAGTCTGCATCAAATTAACACAAATATCCTTATTTCACATGATAACTCGCATCTAAATGATCAGAAATAAAACCATTGTAAATGGAAATTTTTATGTTGGGAAATAATCTATATGTATGTATTCGCTCAATAATCAGATATACATACAAAAAAAACTAACGCGATGCTGTATAACTTTGTATTGCACATATTTAGTTGGCGATGATGAATAAAGCGAAATGAACTAAAAGCCTCAGTTCAAATATATAACAGGTAAATTCAAACGAAAATTGGACATTGTTTTGTTTCTTGATTTGTTTTTATGGTTTTTTGTTTTTTGATTGATACTTACAACCAGTGTGTACTCCCGGGAGGAAATTTCCCGGGAATTCCCGGGAAGTATTCGTTTTAAGATTCCCGGTATTCCCGAAAATTTCGGGAATTTTCATCTCCACAAAATTCCCGAAAACTCCCGAGACTTCCGGGAAATTCCCAAAGACTTCCGAAGACTCTCGGGAAATTCCCGATTACTTCTCGGGAATTTCCCGATGACTCCCGGGAATTTCCCGGGAACGTTTCGGGAATTTCCCGAAGACTCCCGGGAAATTTTACGTATATTTCCCGAAGACTCCCGAAGATTTACGCGCATGCGCCTTGAAAGGGTCTCGCGTGAACGCTTATTTTGTTGTTTTTATGTGAACTGCCTCATTTTTCTTGATGAGGTTCGCATTTCTTTGAATTTACAACTTCATTCGATTAAAAAATTATCGAATCGGTCCATAAAATTTGAAATAACCTGTTGGTCCTTGTGAGACCATTTCGGAAGACGCATTTCCGCAAATCTACCCGCATACAATAGTCGCCGGACGCCGACTACATAAGTTTTTCACATTTCTCTAGAAAAAAAACTAAACTCCCGGGAAATTCCCGGGAGTCTTCGGGAAATATACGTAAAATTTCCCGGGAGTCTTCGGGAAATTCCCGAAACGTTCCCGGGAAATTCCCGGGAGTCATCGGGAAATTCCCGAGAAGTAATCGGGAATTTCCCGAGAGTCTTCGGAAGTCTTTGGGAATTTCCCGGAAGTCTCGGGAGTTTTCGGGAATTTCTCTTTTTTTTGAAGTTTCTTCGCAAAAATCACAGTGTCTCCTTCCCAAATCGTGCCAATAACTACGATAGGCATCTTGCCCATCACAAAAATTAATAATAAATGCGCATATTTTTCTAATTGAAACCATTTCTGGATCTATTCGCGTTTTCGCGATAGTCGACAAAATTGAGGTGGGTATATATGTAGTTATGTGGAGCACTGTATATCACGCGGTGCTTGAAAGTGATTTGTGTATTTTTACGATTGAAAAATTTTGGCGCAAAAACTGGCTATTTTGAAGATTTCGCATTTCGTAGACCAGAATTATAAACAGTACGAAATTAAACAATATTTCCAATATTGAGCCCTTTGGCGTTTAATTCCAATGAAACGAATTTTATTTCAGACTTTGTGTGTGCATCTTTCGGAAATCCGAAACACCTTCGATACCCCTCGTACACCTATGAGATCGGAGAATTTGAAGTATAAAAAACACAGTTGTTTCCCAAAATGAAAACAAATTTAGATTGGCTGCAAGGATCGGAAGAACCGAAGAGGAAGGTAAAGAGAACATTGGAAATCTTGTAGATGGTGTGACTTCGTTCGGCTTGTCAAGGAGAAACTTCTGTGAATTTTCTAAGATTGTTTCTTTTTCCATTGAATATTTTACCATAAGTAGAAACGACCGACGTAGTCAATCAATCGTTGAGGAAGGGAGAAGTCTCGATCACATGAGCAATCATGTCCCTATTCTGCAATTTACAACAGAAAATATAACTAATGTCAATGATTTTCTTTGGAAACTGAACTGAAGAGCATAAGAAACACGTTGATGGGACAGCGATTTTCCAAGGCAAACGTCACGACACTTCTGTCGTTGGAGGGGTCGGCTTAGTTCGTTGCACCCTCGCTCCGTAGTTCATAGCACAGCAAGTCTATGCTCCAACCGACGACGCCGAAACTGAAGATATTGAACTCTTCTATGACGCTGGAAGAACCTTTCCGTTCTTGTAGGAGCGACTACAAGCTAGTCATTGGTGACTTCAACGCACGCGTAGGGGCCAGAAGTAATGAGAATGAGCGGTTCATCGGAGTCAATTCGATGGAACCGCGCAATGACGCTGGTGAACTCCTCGCGACCTTCTGTGAAACAAACCGCTTATGGCACACAAACTCGCTTTTCCAAAAGCCAGCCCATAAGCGTTGGACTTTCATAAGTTCAGATGGCCTCTTCAAGCACGAAATCGATCACATCCTCGCCAACGGGAGGTTTGTAACAGATACATCGGTAATACCGTCATTCAAAATAGGAACCGATCAGCGCCTTCTCCGTGCCATACACTCTGCAGCGTGTTTTTGCGCAGTTTTTGGTCGCGTTATTTTTTAAGAATTTTTCTGTGTCTCTTTTTTTTATTAGCCAGTTTCTTTTATTTTTACGGTTTATCTTACATTTTTATGTGGTGCTCTTAAGATATTCGATAAATGTACGATTCTCTCGCTTGTTTAAGTAAATGCCGTTAGTTGCGCGAACATTTACATATATATGGAGGTCGACTCATTATAAGAATTCAAATGACAATGGGAATCAGGATTAAAACGCGCATAACATTTTTTAATATTAAAAAATCGAGAAAAAAAACCATTTAATATTTGGTCAGCGCGTAAATCTACCCGCTCGTAAATCTACACTGGTTACGATATACTGAATGCCACGCCCCCATCAAGTCGTTTGACGCCGACAATAACTAGAACTAATTTTTTTAGTCATCGAAATACCTGCAGCTTGGAAAAGAATGGAGACTCGTAATTTTTGCATCAATGTAGCTCGTTTAAGTAAATATGTTATGAAAGCAAATTCGGAATCTACGAAAAATTTGCTACATGATGACATTCTTCACATTTCATGAGATGTGTTTGAAAAAAAGACACAAAAGATTGACCAAGATCGATCGAGCGCTCACGCTGCATTTGACCAAAAATAGTTTTCGTATTTCAATTATTAATGTTTTGTCTCAAATACGTTTTCAGGTCTCTTAGGTAATGAATAAAGTAGAAAAAAGATGTTACATTTCGAAATGAAGATGAAAATGACATTACGGACTATGCATCTTATTTGACGACAATACACATGTTGTCCAATTTCTCCACGACGAATTATTGTACAATTTTCGTTTTTTTTTCATTTTCTTTTCTGTTTTCTATCACATTTTTATTTTTTTACAGTTACTCCCACCTATAAGTATAATAGTATTGTGGGTAAGTGTGTGATGTGAGTCGTCTTAGCGAATCGATACATATTATTAAGGTTCATGAGACATAAATTGAACAACGTATTTGATAGTAATCAAACTTGGGTCGTAAACTGAATATTCATCATGAACGAGACGGATTTATAGGTGTTCAACGATTTTTCCGTGACAGAAGCAATGAACTTGATTACTGAAAATAAATAAATATTGTCGGCTTCAAACGACTTGATGGGGGCGTGGCCTTCAGTATATCGTAATCAGTGTAAATTTACGAGCGGGTAGAGGCTGACCAAATATTAAATGGTTTTTTTTTTTTCGATTTCTTAATATTAAAAAAATGTTATGCGTATTTTAATCCTGATACCCATTGTCATTTGAATTTTTATAATGAGTCGACCTCCATATTGTCGGCGTCAAACGACTTGATGGGGGCGTGGCATTCAGTATATCGTAACCAGTGTAGATTTACGAGCGGGTAGATTTACGCGCTGACCAAATATTAAATGGTTTTTTTTTCTCGATTTTTTAATATTAAAAAATGTTATGCGCGTTTTAATCCTGATTCCCATTGTCATTTGCATTCTTATAATGAGTCGACCTCCATATATACGTAAAAGTTCACGGAACTAACGGCATTTACTTAAACAAGCGAAAGAACATTTATTGAATATTTTAAGAGCACCACAACAATGTTTTATTTACCGTAAAAATAGTATGAAAATTATTGTTCAAAGGGGAAAGTCATCCGATTAATTGAGAATTCTCGAAATGCACCAAGACGCCGCACAATTGAAACTTATAACCGAAAGCCAAACGAGCGTTGATTCCAATCGCCTAAAACTAGTAATAACTTCACATGGAATACAAAATTAAAAAGAAAAATGAGTCTACAAAGATTAAAAAAATGATAACGTACTTTTTGGAAGAAGCTTGAAGTCGTTGAGTATATTTTTTTTTCTTTTCCCTAGTATTGATGAAGCTGTGAAGTACCAAGGCGAGCATATAATTCAGAATTTTGTGTCCGTTGGAGGTTGTCTTCGAGGTTGCGCGAAGGATTCAATATATGATGCCATTGTAGTCGCTGCAACTATGATGAAACAATGAGCATTTTAAATAAAAATAAAATAATACCCGTCTTGTTAACTTCAGTAGTTTTCAAAGTCCTTCGGCTCCAGTTCAATATGATTGTGTTTCCTAAAATGTACTAAAAATTAAGAAACGGAAAATGATGAAGAATAAGTTTTTACAATGTCAAATTAATTAAAAAATGCCTTTAAATATATGAAAATTTTAAACTATCAATCAGCGATTATAAAAATGTAAGATAAACCGTAAAAATAAAAGAAATTGGCTAATAAAAAAAGAGACACAGAAAAATTCTCAAAAAATAACGCGCCCAAAAACACGCTGCGCAAAACACGCTGCGGAGTGTATGCCACATACACTTCTCTTCGCCTCGAGACATCTGGCAATTAGCCAATATTTTTTAAAATTTCGTCAAGTCGTTTGACGCCGACAATAGATAGTGAAAATTTGGTAGCGACGAACTAGGCTTGAAATTTCACGAAATACCCAATTATCTTGATGTTATCCTTGGTAACTTTGTGATTAAAAAAGAAGAAGAAGAAGAAGCTTCATTGTCAAAGGAACTCAAATGAGTCGCCTCTGATGTTCTTTAAAAAAAAAAACAGATACGGACGAAAGAAACCAGGAAGTGGATGTGCAAAGAGACGGAAAAAAAGATCGAAGATTGTATGATGATGATAGAAAATCTTAGCATACACATAGAATAGGATACGTGCATTATTTCATTTCCCAATTATAATCGCGAAAAAATATTACTATTAATCCTAAATAATACTATAATACTATTGTATTCGTTGTATACCGCCACACTCCTCGGACTAGATTGGATCCAGCACATTCCCCGCTCTCTCTTGCTCACGGACGATGCCGCTGCCGACGCACTCTCTCATCTCATATCGGAACATGCCCGCACTATGGAGAACGAAGATCGAGTCATTGCCGCCGTCGAAGCTGAAGTCATCGCCGATCGGACCGAACGCTGCTCGAACCTGGCCATCACTGCCGACCAGGTTCGTCATCACACCCGCATGGAAACGCTTCTCCAAGAACAAGGATCGCGAAGCCGGTCAGACTACCACAGATCAATCCATCCCGAAACACCTACGTTTCGAACTAGCGAGGGAGATGTTGGAGCCGTGGCCTCGACACGTCACGTGACACACCACGTGGCACACGTTTCATAGGAGCGATATAAAAACCCCTTTTTACGCTCAATAATCAGTTATTCATATTGTGTCCAATAAATATATTCTCTACGTTGGCTCGTTCACAAGGACACAACAAAATCTCTATTATTTATTTCTGTCAAAAAGAAAATTATTGCGGAGAAATTTTAAAGCTGATTTGCTCGAATCCGCCGTCCTTTGTAGCGCTGTAGTAGTAGGTACGAGTTTCATCCCAGTTATCGATGTGCTTGAAGCCACCAGGAGCATCCTGGATTCGATTATATTGTGAACAACAACTACGGTTATCCTTACCAATCCTTTGACTTCGACCTTTTCCTTTTGTCCTGTCACAATATGGAATCCAACCTTCATCTTTCCTGGAACAACGTACGGAACAATCGTGTGGGTGTCCTTCTGCAAATATCAATTGATTTAGTTCGAAATCCAGTGTTACCTTCAAATCAGCAACAATTACTCCGTTCTTCGTCACATAGATTGGTCCTTTCGTCGCTTCATCCGCAATTTTTCCCTTGTATCGAATCGAAACATAGGCTCCTTCGCTCGCCGTTTTCTTGTTCACCTCGCTCAATTTGACGGTGAGAATTTCAGTTTTCTTATCATAGCTGTATTCATCATTTTTCAATGCGAGTCCAATGACTGAAAAAAAATAAATAAAGGTCATTATTAGAATATTTGTGGGAATTACAATCGGGATTTCCGCGGAAGATGAATTTAGAGGTGAAAACGGAAACGGAATCGATCTCCAAATTCTTTCCAATTTTGATTTTCATCTCTTTCACATCGCCAAGAACGTCGAAATGACTCTCCTGGTCAACCACAAATGTTTTTCTATAAAAATTTGCAAAATTTTCGAATAGAATTGTTCAACTCTCGCATTTGCTCAAAATTTGCATACAATTTGACTTACTCGGTTGCATTTGGATGGAATTTGACGAAATAATTTTTAATTTTGTAATTGTCCGCAGCAGCGGCGACGCTGATGAGTAGAGCGAGAAGAAGAGGATTCATCGTAGAATGAACTCCAATCAACATCCGTTGGTCTTTTTATATCGAGAAGAACGGATAGGGCGGCGAGGATGAGGAACAAGGAAGTTGATTTGAAAATTGATCAACTGAAAGATAGAAGATCGTCGCACTTGTTGATCGCGAACATTTGATGGCTAGACAATTGTCGCACTTCGGTCGCAATTGGCTGAATATGGAATGGTTTTGATTAGTTTGAACTGGGGAAATTATTCCACAGAAATCCGTTTCCGTTTTCACCGTCAGGCAAGAAGCTTTTCTTTTTTTCCGGGAGAGATTTGCGGTCTCGGTCTATGCATAAAAATAGGTCCATTGTGAATTAAGACGTCTTCCTAATTTTTGGCATTTAGCCAATTTTCAGCAATGCTGAAAAATCTTTTGTTCGAATTTTCATTTGAAAAAAGTTGGTGTCCGTATTTCCGGTCCGTTGATTAGCGGAAGGAAGGAAAGAAAAGCTGTTTCCGTGCAATCCGGAACCAGACGGACATCAGGGTTGCTTGTCTGAAGGACACTAACATCGACACATGTTGTTTGCTCTGCCATTATTTTCCTGATGGATTTGGTGGATCAGTTGCACACTCTATTCGACGCCATTGAAATGACCTTCAACAAAATCTGAAGATCATTTGCAAAAATTTATTTGATTAACCGTTTTTCAACGAAAAATGCAACAAATGATGGTAATAGGAGAAAAGCACCGTTCTATCACTGGCGTGGCAACATTTTTACACAAAGATCATTAACGGGACACGTATCGCAAAGGGGGGGGGGCTTCTTTTTTAGTTAGACTAACTACTTGTAACTTTAAAAAAAGAAAAGAAAACCATTTAGAACATTGACACTTGATCATGTGCTCCGCGAGCCTTCGGAATTGTTATGAGAAGCGGTCGACGAACGACTTGACGATGGTTCCTCGATGCTGTACAAGTTGTATCTAAAGATTCCTTATAAAGAGAGAAAACAATAAACGAAGCGAACATTGATCCATCGCTGTGTTCGATCATCACTGTTCCGTCGTCATCGCTATCCTCGTCGGGACAGACAAACACCAACTCCAAATCTAAGTCGCCTTGCTAAAGTCTTTCACTTCGCACGATTCTTTATGAATTGTCTCGAACCTGCCCACTCAGTATATCAACTGCTTCCTGATGTTTGACGGTTCGCAAATCATATCCGTTCACCGACAAGATCGCATCACCCACGAAAACCTGCCCGCAACGATCGGCCGGCTGGCCCGGTTGAATTTCGGAAATGACGATCGGAAGCGCGTGTTCGGATCCACCCTCAAAATTATCTCATTGAATAAACTCGCTACCCCCCCCCCCTTGTTCTACAACTAACCGTAATCGATATTCCAAGACCCTCATGTGGATGCTTCGTGAGTGTCACTTTTCGGCTTTTTCCCACTCCATTACGCTTTCGGAGACTCTTGAAGTCGTGGCGCGCTGGAGCCGTTAATCCTTTCGTCGTGCCTCGACCTCTGCAATCATCGTCGTCTTTCATGCACTTTTTGCGGAATAATAAGAGTCGTTTCCTACCTGCACGCACGAATCACAGTTTTATGACGATGAAGATGAATCTCGGCTTCTAACTGATTCCACAATCGATCGTGTTCAACTCCGCGCATGTTTCGTCCGAGAAGCTGAATTTGCTGAATTCGACCGGCCAACTCCTACAATTAATATTCATTCGTTGAATAATTCTTCACTCATTTTACTTTATCCAAATATTTGGCGGCCAGTCGCGCTCCGAACACTTCGGTCTCCAATGCCTGAATCGTCTTCTTCTGGCGTTCGCACTCTTTTCTCGCCATTTCCAACTCGCACACGGTGCTCAATCCTTGCATCAAATCGGTGCGGAACTGTGTCAGCTGTCCTTCCAGCTTCTTCTTGATCATGTCCGACTCATGCGGCGCCGTCTTCGAATGCAACTGGCATTGCAGACTGTGCACCTGCAGCATCAGCTGCTCCACCTCCTTTTCCATGCTATCGCGAGCTGCTCTCGCCTCGACCATCTCGCTTCTCATTGCGGTCATTTCCTTAATTGAATGGATCGATAATCGAACAGAATTTGTTTGAAAACTTTCTCCTGCTTGCTAATTGTGTGTATCATCCATTGGCATTTGTGCATCATCTGTGCGAAGCACGCACTCAACGATGTCATTTTTTGTCGGCCCTCATACGTGATCTCAACCTGATCCGAATCGATTTCTCCGAGAAGAAGGTCCAAAGCCACGAACGCTTTGTCGAAGTCCTTCTCCAACGAATCCGTCCAACTGGCTCCTCCTTCCATCTTAAAATCGGAATTTTCGTTTATTTGAAGTAAGGATTTATTTCGAATTATTTCGGTGCTTTCGAAATGATTTATTGGCGCATTTCCAGTTTTTGCTAGTTTTTTTTGAATTTCATAAAAGGCATGATTAACAATAAAAAAATTAATTAATTTTATTTTTTTTTTAATTTCTATTTAGAAGTTCTTTTGGAATATTCAAATCGTGAGAATATTTAGAATATCGACGATAAATCGGAAATCGATTTCAAATGAATATTGAAAAAAAAGATGATGTGAAGATTATATTTGAAATTATTGTTTTCTTGGAAAACCAAAAAAAAAACACATCAAATTAATACTAATAGTAGAATTCTTGAATAAGAAGAAACCAGCTCTAGAATAGTTCGCCGGCTTCAATGCATTCTGCGCCTACCGTAGTCTCATAGTGAAAGTAATCAGATTGAGGATCGACCCGGAGGACTGTCTGCTGTAATCTGACGTGCTCATTGGTAGAAGCGCGATCGGTTGCCGTCGACGACGACGACGCCATCACCGAAACCGGCAGCGCTCTAATAGGCGAAGAACAAAAAACTGGAGCGGCCGCCCGATGCCAATGGCATACGAAATAGAATTGGAAGCGAGGAAAAACACACACACACAAACGCACACCAGATGAAAGGAGAAGAAGACCCGAAGAAGACATAATCGAATTGTCGCCCCACCCCGGAGGAGAGACATCCGAGACGCGGCTCAGTATTCGTTTGTCAAACAAAAACCTCATATCATCATCATCATCAGCATCGTTATTGTTTTATGGGGCAAAATGGGATTTAATGGACGCGGGGGGCACACGAATCGCGAGTAAATGCTTGAGAATCGTCAGCTAGCGTTCTCGTCGGGAGCCACTGGTCATCATCATCAAATGATTTCCGTTTAAACGAATACGACGACGAAGGAAAAAAGAAATAATAAGGATAATTGGGTTTAGATGGTGTACGAAATTTGGCAAACAAAAAAATGAAAAGAAAAATATTCGTAGGAGATGGATTCAACGACGAAATTCGAACACTTAACGACAACATTCGAATACTAATATTCCACCAACGACTTCAATTTTGATACGAGAATATAGAAAAACGACAAACTCGGATCGTCTTATTCCTACCGTAATCAGATTGTGGGTCTTGTAGCGACAAACTCATATCAGTTTGAGGCTACTGTATTTCCAATATATTACAAGTGTGAGCTTGTGGAATTTATGCCAAATATTCGTCATTTCATTTTCTTTAAAAAAAAACATCTCGAGATTTTTTCGAACAATTAAGACCCGATCAAATCTCAAACACTATGTAGTAACAGTTGAGTGTTATCGGCTCAGTCACTCAAAATCGAATTTCTTCAAAAAGGAGAAAATGTAGAAGAAGCTATAGGAATCCGCAAAAAGGTCAAAATTCATGTAAATTCCGTGGCGAGAGAGAGAGAGAGAGAGAAATTCTCGAATTGGTTGCTGAAAATGTTGAAAACACACAATCCAAATTCACAATTGCTTTCTTTTCCTTAAATTTTTTTTTCGCTTCAAAATTTTTGGCGACGAGAAAAAGACGAGCGGAAAAATAAGGAAACATGACAAATATGTATATTCGCCGAAAATTTGTTCCCCTGTTTAGACTTCTAACGGAAGACTTATCCGGTCGGCGTGTGTCAATTATTTTAAGGATTAGCCGTGGAAATGAGAAAATGGGTGAAAATTGTTTGGAGGCAACCAAAAATTACCTGCGAGATGAACATTTCAAGGAATTGCGTATACGAGTATCCGGGCCATTTTCCGGACGGCTCATCGTCGGCGACAAACATAAATGATTACAATTTGCTAGGGCAGAAGTCGAAGTCGAAGAAGAAGCAGCAGCAAAAGTAATAGTAGAAAATAGAAGAAGAAGGAGAAGAAGAAGAAGGCGAAAAAAGAGAAGGAGGAGCACCCCTAAATCATATTGTCAATAGAGAACTTTGCGCAATCTTTAACTTCCCCCCCCCTTTTCCGCCTTTTTTATTCGAGCACACAAATTATCTTCTGAGCAGCTTCGTCGTTCTGAGCAGCATTTCCACCGTAACCCTCCTCCAATGTGGGGCCGGAAATAAATTTGCGAGTGAATTAAGAGGAGGCCGTCGGACTCGTTAGCATTTTTGTGGATGACTTGAAATTGTTGGTCGTCGAAATATGATATGGTTTCGGCTCGCTTCTCATCCCCCCCTCTCCTATCAAATCCAGTCTGCGCGACGTGCTCACTCGCGCGTTTCGCTCTATTTGAATCTAATTGCGCATTGTGATGTCTTATGGATGGCCTTCTTTTCGAACGAACGAACACATCATGTTCAACAGGTTTCAAACATTTACTATATTATGAAATCATCCCTCAAATCAGTCTTCAGTAATGTTTCTTTTTAAGTAATGTCGTATTACCTAGCAAGTTTGAAACGTTCTTAATTATTTAAATGAATTTCGGAAATTCAATTTTTCTTCAAAAGCATCATTTACATCTGATCGCAATAATTTTTAATGAATATTCCGCCAAATTATTTAAATTTAACCAATTAATCAAATTAGAAACAAATTGGCTTATCAAAATCAATTTCCGGTTTCAATCCGCAAATAAAACGAGAGCTCTCCGAATTAGCCTTCTTTAAGAACTTATTTCTATCCTTAATTGGTTCAATCGTGAACGATCTTTAGTTGGTAATTGATTAAATGAGGCTAGAGTGTAATCTGGAAGATTGCTCGAAAAGAGAAACCAAGTGGAGATATCTGCTCGAGGTCGATATAAAGAAAGAAAAAACACCGGCGGGAAGTGGAAGTGAGGTGATTGATGACGACGAACCGACGAATTGGATTGGCGCCGAATAAATTGGACGACGAAGCCGAGATGCGGTAATGGTGCGAATTGCACTCCGATGGATGGACATTCGCCGCGCACACACACTCACAAACGCATTTTTATATTGAATGGGGGGGGGGGTAGATCGCCAAAAAAGGAATGACAAACGATTCGAGGTGGAAGCGAAGGCCTAAACAAGCCAAATGAATTGTGATTTGACAAACGAGCATCGCTTTGCGAATACCAATTGAGTTGGAACCGAAATGAATTGAGCACTGGGTTCGAAGCAAACCGACCGAAATTATTTTCGCGGTTCTTTTTTCCAGAAGAGGTGCTTGGAATTACGCAAATCTTGTGCAAGGGACTCTGGTTTTTTGAAATTGAGAAGAAATTTCTAGTGTGATCACACAGAGTTAGGAATTCAGAATCAAGAATGTTTAAACAAATCGCACGTCAGTGAGAAAAAAAATAGAAAACAAATGAATACTTGTTGCGATTTTCTAATCATAATTCGAATGTCTCCTAAATAAATCCATTCGGAAATTCAAAGATTAATCATTTCAATTCAAATTCAAAATAGCAAAAGAGCAACTGTTAGAATATAAATATCAAAGCCGAAAAATTTTAAATTATTTGGTCAGAAATTCGAAACTACGTTTTCATTTATTTCTGGTTTACTAAAAATATTTTTCTAGCCAGAAGAGATATCTGAAATTATTTTTTTAGGAGCAGATATACATACATTAAAAAAATCCAATTTTGATTTCGAAAATTTGAGACATCCTATTCTCAAAATTCAAAAAATGGAAAGTACTCCCACGGCATCTCAGCTTAAATCTCAACTCACGCGATGAGCCCCTTGAAGTTGGTAGGTGGCGAATGTACATTGAAAGAAGAGGAAAAAAAACGAAAACGTGCGGAATCTTGAGCGAAACCCGGCAATTTGTCGCCGAATATGAAAGGTGTCATCCAACGCATTCATACGACGAGAAGATGTGTTTCTCGAATCGAATGATATAAACCGAATTTGAGAAATAATGGCTGCCGACAATTCTCACCCATATATAGAAATAAAAGCTTTCAAAAAAAAACTATTTTCGTTGAAAAAAAAAACGGATGAATATGTAAGACTCGCGGCACTTGAACCAATATGTAAATTTGGAAAACTCGCGCGATTTCGACTCAAATTTTTGGTCTGCGTCTCTTTGCCGACATTGCTCATATTAGGAAATGAGCCGACAAAAAAAAACTGAGAATCACACCTCGATTTTGGATCAAATTAAATGTGAGAAATAAAAAAAATGCAACATTGAGTTGCCGTCCAAAAAATGGAGCACATCGTCGGAACCGCCCATTTTTGCGCGGCTCCAATAGTTGAGAGCCGTCGGCGCCCGCGTGTTGGCTGCCAAACATGGGAATACAATGGAAGGCGAATGATGGAGAGGGAAATGCTTCGAAGAAGACTCCCTCGAGTATACTATAACATGCATCATCGAAGAGCAAAACTTATCAAATTCCATTTACGAAGCTTATTTTTCTTCAACCGTCGTCATTTAACGTTTCGCACATTTCAGCGTTTTAAATTAGAACAACTATCCTTAAATTCGTCAAAAAACTAGTCCTCATAAAGAATCCAATTTCGGTTAAAAAAAAGTTTAGAAAAGAAGCTAGAACCTTCTAAATTTATTGTTTGACATAGCGGCTATGACGGGTTAGATTTGACAGAGCATTATTATATCAGTTAAATATTCGAGAATTTTAAGTGGCAAAATGCGTTAATATTCACTTTGAGGTCTCGTAACGAACTTTCAGATGTAGATCTAATTTGAAAGCGTTGATGTGATTATGAAACTTTAGCAATTTTTTTGAAAGTGTATGCAAAGAGTCTACTTATTAAATTTTTTTTTGATTTTCTGCAAGTTTGCATTCCCACTGCTTAAATTCAAATTTGAATTGCCGCCCTCGAACAAAATACAATGGTCCACAATTTGTCAAGATGCTCGTTTTTTGCAATGGTAATATTGGCGTCTTGTTAAATTAAAACAATTTGAATTTCATTTTGGAGACACTTTTTCTGATAAGTTTTTATAATGGCCTAAACGCACTTTTAGAAATGATTTTTTTAAAGAAAAATTTAACATTCGATGAATAATGTTTTGGAAAGTGAAAACGAAGATTGTCGGCGATAAACAGAAGCGAGGGTCGAACCAACCGAAATATGAAACGGTCCGCAGGGAATATTTGGTGGTCCGATGGCGTTTTTGACATGCAGCCAACACAAAGCGAAGGAAGGGATGCTCGATTTCACATAAATGGTCCACAAAAAATGTCTTGAAGACGTCGGCGCGAATTTGCGGTCGGAAAAAATTTGAAGCGGCGGTCGCGATTTTTGTTTGGCTTCGTTCATTTCGACTTTATTTCGGATTAAGTGTGAACAACAATTGAGACACAAACAAAAAAAACGTTTTAAAATGAAAAAAAAAAGAAGGAATGGAACCCGAATTTTTAGAAGAATTTATAAACATGTGAATGAATCGAAAATGACAAACCAGGAACAAAAAATGAGGCATTTGATGGCAATTTTTGGAGCCTCCAAACTCTTCAGAATTCACTTTAATACAAATCAAATTATAACAAACTTCAAGAGACTTTTGGTTTTTTTTCTTGTTGAAGAAACGTATTGGAGCAGCAAAAAAATTCTCGAGGCAAACATAACAAAAGAAAAATCCGACTACGGTAAAATCGATTATTTCTCTAAAAATAATCGATTCGTAAGAACCAACTGAAAAATGAGAACTCACCAGAATTTTGCGGCACGTCACACACATTTTTCGAATTGTTAGTTCGTTAGTTAGTTAGTAAGCAGAAGCAGTGGCAGCTCGAGTTTGTGGGGGGGCACTTAATAAAATCAAGAAGACGGGCACTCCGTATGCTGCTTCTTCTTTTTCACCGTATCGAACAAGTGGAACGAGCGCCACTTGTCACACCTTCCTCAAGTGCTTCATTTTCCCAGCGCCGCCTCAAAAACAAGGTCCGTTTCGCCCGTTCGGCAAATGGTCCCGCCACGGCCTTGTTAATACTTTAATTCTTCTCATGGCTTAACCCCCGTCAACCTTCATTCATTTTTGGCAAAACAAAAAAAACCTATTTCCGCGATATTTTTCTTTAAAAAATTTATTGTGTGCAAATAAATTGAAACCCAAGATAAAAAAAATGACATTAGAATAATTCCCAAATGATTGTGAATAAAAGCCTTAATTTTTTCCATTTCCAAAATTTTGCTTTGAATAATGAACATGTAATTAATTAAATCGAGTTGAAAACGACCAAAAACGGAAAAGAGAAGGAGAGACAAACATCCAAATTGATTCGATTAGGAGTTGAAAATGAATTTTTTGTTCTTTTGGGCTTCGCCTAGTATATACATAATTAAGATGAACAAAAGAGGGACTAGTTGCGACACAGAAGGGGAACGCTGAAGTGAAACTCTTGACACGAAAGTTGGGACCACAACCAATTCGGAAAACACAATGTCTCGCTGCGAAAATCATTATTCAAATCGTGGCGGGATGAGTAAAAAAAAAGACGACTATGTCAATTAAATATGAAGACTAGAAATTGAAAAACACCAACGCAATAGCTAAATTGGAGCAAATTGAATTTCTTTTAGAACGGAGTCGTAGAAGATCGCACGAACCGGCGGCACAACTTCCACTTTCCGTTGCTCGCTTTCGACGAATAATTGCGATGTCTAAAGTTTTCAAACTACATTGTCTGAAAATGCCACAAAATAATACCGTAATTAATCCGAAATTCGCTTTTCTCATCAATTCTTCGACCATTGTCACAATCTGTTTGTTGGAGAGCTGGATATTTAGTCGGCTGGAATATAAATTATATAGAACACCCAATAAAATAATGAACAGCACTAACTTTTTCGCATCGAGAATCCCTTGTGCGTTTATTCGATGACAAATATCCTTATTTAGCGAAGAATCGAATAATGGCACACCAAAAACGCAATCAAGAAGGTCGTAATCTTCAAATTGAGCACCTTCAGACAATTCTCTGCAAAAAGTTAAATATTGGTATTGTTGGTGCATTAATATAATATTCTATTTACGATTGTAATCGAGAAGTCGTAGCATTTCCGCTGTTCTGAAGGAATGCGTCATCTGTTCGTGTTCGACCGCTGATTTCTCGATATTGTTTCTCATCATTTTTCAACGCAACATTTCGATTTTTGAGCAGCACAACATAACCGGCCATGCTTTGAAGGCCGACATTTTCCGATAGCGTTTGAACAGCAGGATGATTACAAAACGAACCTAAAAACTCTCGATTAAATTTGAAATTTAAATCGAATTCGTGAAAAAAAGGACATACGGGGATTTTCGAGTTCTGATTTTTCAAAGGGAAATGCGACAAGAACCGTTTGAACTTCACTTGATTCTGGCGGATATGCCTACGTAATTAAAAGTTTTAATTTTATATATCCGATGGTTTTCACACTTGCACGAATACGGGACCATTCGTCAGTAAATCGTTAAGGGCAAATAGCGCATTTTGAACCGGAATCACGTGTGGCTCGTGCTTCGTACTGGACACAAGAAATCGTCCAAATTCGCTTGAAGAAGCAGAGCTAAGCAATTTTTCGGGTAAAGTCGTTAAACGAGTCCCGTGTGGAAAATAAGCACTGTATGGTCCACTTTTACATGTCAGGTAAATTGCAAGTCGGAACCATGGAGAACACGTCTGAAATATTTGACTATCTCGAATTTAAATGCACGACAGCACCTCGGCATTTGGAGGACCAATGAATGGAATCGAGGAGACAGGAATTGTGCATGCTTCCAATGAGAGTGGAGCCATAGCAACAAGAATTCTAAAAGAAACACAAATTACAATTATTAATGAGATTCTTACCCATAGCTCTTCGCCAAAACTCGTTTTCTGCTTTTATCATCGAGCGTCAGAAGACTTTCTCCTCTTACCAAATCCGCTTCTCGATCTTGTCGCAAACTTTTCAATGAATCCAAGAGAGCAGTTGCATGCATCGAATATCGTTGAGCATCTCCTTCAGCAAATTGATTAACACATTCAAGTTGTTCGAGGAAATCACGCATTTGCTCATCAGCCAGTTTGCCAACTTCGAATAAAGCCACCGCATGACCCTAAAAATAGAATTGAGGTTGATCTTATTGAAAGTAAAAACACGGATTGATTGAACCTTCAGTGATGCTGATAAGTTTCCCATCATCAGGAAGGCGGTTAGCGTTGAATCGAAAATGAAGGCAGCTCGGTTCACGGTGCCTACGTCTGATGTTGGAGGATTTGACGAAGGTACAGAAGGGGCCGACTAAATAATACTTCAAAACTGCACACATAAATTTTTTGGACTTACATCAATTGAAGTATTCAATGATGGATTTGGAGACGATGCCCTTAGAATATGATCATCTCCAACTGGAGAAAGAACATCTTCGGAATCATCTTCATCCATTCTCAGCAATGTTTTTGTAAGCTCGTTTATATCCTCCGTGGCGCTTGTTGTCATTTGTCTAAACCAAAATGTCGCATTACCCTAATAATTATTTCATTGTTACGTCGAAGTTGGTGACGTTGGCGAAGTAGGCGACGAAATCATTGAATAGCTGTTCCATGACGTATGAATTGTAAGATTCTCAGCACCGGTAACTCGTTTCCTCGCAAATCCCAGACGACAAAAAAGCGAAATCGCGTTTTTGACCAATTGCAGATCGATGTGAAGAACATTCGACATTTCGAGCACAGTTGTCTGATCATCAATTGCTACGAATATTTTGTAAAGAAGCGTTTCAAAGTAGTCACCGAGAACCCGATTCATCACAAATCCATCTAGTGGTGCCACTGTAACATTTCAATGATTTTCGAACACAATTTTTGAGCTCACCGTATACATAATCATTTTCATAAACAGGAACATCAAAATAAATCAATCCTCTATTAAATAAAGTGGTAACAACAGTATGAGGAAGAGTCCCAGATTCTGTTGGGCCACTATCCAGCAGCATATCGATAACTTCTTTTTCCTCTTCGGAAAGAATCTTTAATTTACAATGGTTTAATACAAAAAGCCCCTTCAAATACCTTGATATCGCTTTCTAGAACAGCTCCAGCACACGCTTTCCACCATGGTTCAATATTTATTTTTGCCGGTTTTTGAGGTAGTAATTCTTTTGCCGTTTTATTTCGCCGTAAAAATTTTCTATTCGATCTATACATATATAATATCTTATTATCATTTCCAAAGAAGGAGATATTCAATTACCGTGTTTGATTCATTAGTTCGATATACTGATTTCTTCCGATTCCAAGTAATCGCATTGCATCAGCAGCAGTGAAATTTGGAAGCGAATCGTATGATTTCTCTTGATTTAGCATTTCCTGATGAAAATTATATCAAAGTTTGATTTTTAAGTGAAAAATTACCGATAATATATTAATATAATAACTAAACGGTGATATTCGCAAGCCACTAACCACAATATCCGATAAATGATAAGGAAAAAGCATTAAATGAGATTCCGAAAACCTCATCAACAGCTCATAATAAAGTTCTTCACTCTTTTTTACATGTCGCACTGAAAAAACAGTTTTATTATTCATATTTTGAAACGAAATTAAAACAAACCTAAATTTCCTTTATATCTTAATTGATTCCTAATAGAATAATCAAAAACTCGTTTCTCATATTCCTTGGAAGAATTTCCGAGCATAACTCGAATATCTTCCGATAGTTTTGCCCATGGAATGTTTTCCCTTATGCATGCCTCAATTTCCATCTGAAATTCGGTTATTTATGAGGAACCTGAACAGCTTGAATCATATATTAAAAAAGAGAATATACTCTTCAATATACAATTTAAAAAAAAATTGAAATATTTTAAAATAAATAATCAATTTATTGTCAACCATACAAATTATTCGGAAATCCGCCATGATTATTTTTATAATGAATTAAATAACGATCATTGCGCCAAAATTTCGAGCGACATCCCGGAGCTGCACAAAGTATTTCGGTGGCATTGAAATGCTCACGAAGAATATGCCGATCCATATATTTTTTATCCGCATAAGTAGCTCCACACTGCTTACATTCATATGGTTTTTCGCCTAAAAAACGAGATGCATTTTTATTGGAAATTTGTTTATTGTTTGAACAGCTGAATGAAGAAAGAAACATACCAGTATGAGATCGTCTGTGTCTCGCAAAGTTCGACTGAACCTTGAATCCGATACCACAAACTGCGCACACGTAAGGGAGATCGACGGAATGAATTGTTCTAAAAGAAATAATTGATATAATAGAATGTTTATAGAGCTATCAAAATAATCAGTTAATTAAAACAATTTAAAAATGGTTGAAAACAAAACCTCTCATGCGATTCTTGAGCTTCTTTCGTTTCAAATAGTTGATCACATTTGGAACATTTTAATGGATTTTTTGTCACCTCCTAAACAAATTAAAATATAAACTAATAATTAAAATTATATCTTCGAACCTCTTGCTGTTCAATATCATTATTACCCTCGCATGAATTCGAAGTTCCTTCTCCAGAATCTTGAATTTCTACTAGTTTCGTCTTCCTTTTCCTCGAAGGACCTTTCACGTAACCATTGTAAACCCTAAAATTTCGATAATTCACGTTTATCCAAATTTTTGACAAAAAATTGTTAAAATTCGTTGAAAATCGAAGGAAATGTCAAATAAAAAAATAATTTCAACCTGTTTCAATTTCTTTTTTCTCTGAAATCAGAATAGTTTCTTCAATGAGCGTACTCATACAATAAATAATAGAAGAAAAATTCATATTTTTCAATCCAGGTTTGTAAAAAGTGCACATTTAATTTCATTTTTAGATGTATTGTGAAAAAATTACATTTCATAATTAGGTCTACCAAAAAATTGTTTTCTTACATGGCATATTCATCCTGTAGATCAACCTCGATCATTTTTTCCTCGGATATCACTTTCCGTTTCGTTATTTTTCGATATTCTTGCTCTTTAGTTTCAATCTTTTTGAGCATCATTGTGATCAATTGTGCAAGAGTCTTAACAATTTTCTAAATTGTGGTCCCGATAAACATAATTACCAAGTATTTGAGCTTCTCTGATGAAATTCGAAGTAATTGTAGGCGATTCTTGTTCAGATTCGTCAATTTTCCACAATACATGAAATTTATGATTTGTTTCGCATCATGTCTGAAGAAAAATTTATTAGTAGAAACGAATGTTTCCGTTTCTGATTTTACATGTTCAGGAATAATGTGTCTTCTCCAATCTCCAACGTCACCGCTGCTTTCTGTCCAACAGAACTTAGCAGGGCGAACAAAACGGGCGAAAAGACAGATAAAATGCACCTGTGGGCGAATATTCCACCTGTTTTCTGAAAGAACACGCCGTTTTGGAAATATGAGCAAGAACTAACATTTATTTGCAACTTACAATCAAAGTATTTGTTTTCATCGCGTAGTTTTAGAATTGAATGATGTACCATCGCGAAATGTTTCGTATTGTACCCAATTTGACGAATTTTCTCAACACACGGATCATCTTGAACCGTTGAATCCTGGTTTTCCTTAAACCTTTCTTCTAAAAACTGTAATATACTTTTATTTTATTTTATTCGCAATATGAAATAAAATACCGTCACGAGCTCTTTACAGTCTAAAAACTTTGCAGCTTCCAAATTTTCTTTTTCGATCGCTATAACACCAGTATACATATAATTTACAATTTCCAATAGCACATTTCTTGAAAATTCTAAAGATAACAACTTTTTATGTTAGTTTAAATATGGACTCTCACTTATTATTTTTGAATCGAGATCAAATATTGTATTACATTGTGGGTGATGAATTGAACGAAGCGCAGTTTCAAAATAAGCACTGTTGATGGCTAAAATGATTCCGTGAGCTTTCAAAACCTCGATTCCATCGATTTCAAGTGTCACATTACATGATGGATCATTCTGGCCCTAAAAAAGGAAAAAAAATGAACAATTCAAAAACCAATCAAACCTTATATAGCTCGTTTAATCCGGACATTAAATAATTAGCGTGTTTTTCGATACTATACCCGCAATTTTTTGAAGATACAAATATTTGCTGAAAATGTTATCATAAATAATCAATTCCAATAAGAAATACTTTAATCGCGGGTTGTGTGGATGTGCCTGGTTGGTCATAGCTCATTTAAAATGCCTGAAATTTGAAATTGTTTCAAACAATATTGCAGAAAGACAAAATTAAAAGAAATGTGCAGAAGAAGCACTGTCCGACATCCTTATTTGCTGAGTACGTAATACGCTCACGAGAAAATGCACAGAAATTTAAACGAAAATTTTGCCTTGAGGAAATTTGTCACAAAATTGGAATTTCAATGAAAATTGTCTGATTTTGTTCATTATTAACCCTTTTTTCTATATATTTTTTTATAACAACATCATTTTTATTTATATTTTTAAAATTTTCGTTGTTTCTTCAATAATTGAGTTTTAATTTTGAAAATAACATCGTTAAATTAATCATTATCCATACAAATACGATCTAAATATTTTCAGAAAAAAAATAAACCTTCATAGTATGGAAAAAAATGAACAATTCGAATTTTGGGGCCTGTTTGCTGCGAAATCGAGGAGGGGCGCTAAAAGTGAAGCAAATACAAAAAATTCAAGGCATTGTTTTGTAGTTTTTAAACAATTTAATGATTTCAAATTCAGAAAATCGTTGGTTAAACAGGAAATGCGGAACGAAAATATTAAAAAAGAAATAGTTAGTGATCTAATGGATATAAAACCGAAAAAACGGAAAAGGTAAACAAATTTTTCCCACAAATTGAAATGAACATATTTGTTGTAGAAATAGGATTGTTGTGAAAAACGACGAATATGATAAATTACCAGTATGTGGAATCGAAGTTCGCCTTCCTGTAGGTCTTAAACCGTATCCTTCACAAAAACTGATTATTGTTCGAATTATAACGGCATTGAAAAATAGCACGAATGTTCTCGCAGAAAGTCCAACGGGAAGCGGTTAGAAATATTATTTTTTTTTTCAAAATTAGAAATATCTTTGTTTAAAGGAAAAACGATGGCGTTGTTAGCGTCGACGTGTGCCTGGTTGCGATCGTATCAAGAAGAAAGAAAAATGTCAAAAAAATCGTGTAAACTCCACAGCATTGCAAGTGTTGTAAAGCAAGGTGTGTCGGAAACGAGAATGTTGTTAAATATTTTTTCAATTTTGAAATGATTATCGATGCGAACGTGAATCATGTTTGAATGACTAAGAGAAGAAAGGACAAGTTGAATGGCTTAGGAGCCGGCTAAGCACCGCTCCATTTGGAATTGAGCTTGATTTGACCTTGTTTCATGGCGTTTTTTTCTGAAAGCACATTTTGTCGTGCTGAATATTTTTGGTTCCCAATTGGAGCATTTTTGCGTAGCTAAGCCATTAAAATATTGGTTTGAAACAGGTTTTTGAAATTTTTTGAAGAAAACCCAATTTTTAAAAATTATTCGCTGCTTATAAGGAAATTTAGAAATTATAAAACGAGAAGAAGAAAATTACACTGTGAAAGAAGAAATTGGCAGTGTGAAGAATGAAAAGATCGGAATTAAAGAGGAACCGTCGGCAGCTGATGATGATGAAATGGAATCAACCCTTAAACAAAGCTTATGTAATTGTCTTGGTATATTCAATCGAATAATTGATATTTTAGTTGAAAGCCAGTGGATAGAAGACTTCAAGCCGTATGATGTGAAAGCAAATATCAAAAAAGACGAGAATGGAACATTTGATGAAACGATGAATACGTCTGAGGAACTTACTTGCACGTGTCTTCCGTATTATTTCCCACATGAATCACATAATATTCTATTTAGTTTAGGCGAGTTCGAATTTATTACGGCACGCGAACTCATAAACAGATTTCGCAAGTCGTGAAAGAGTTTGGACGATTACCTTATAATGGAATTTTGAAGTATTTTATATTTCTAGCAATATTCAATCATATAATATTTCATTAAAGGCACACAATATTGGCAAGTCGCGAGCAGACCTGCATTAATGGGGCTGCTAGGAAGTCTGCTGATATCTCGCAATTTTGTAAAGATATCAATTCAGCCGATGGCTTAGGATGCTCCTTTAAATCGTCGATGAGAAATCGATTTGAAAAAGCCGCTCCGCTGAGATCTCATCTAGAAAATAATGTAAAAATTCAGCTTAAAATAATTAAATTATAGGTTTATTTAGGGTACCGTGGTATTTGATACGGATGCACTTGTCGATGTTCTCTCGAGCACAGGACCCCAGCTATGTCCGTACTTTTGCTCAACTAGAGTTCTTACTCAAGATGCTGATATCATTTTCTGTCCATTCTCATATTTAGTTGGTTTGTTTTTACTCATGATCTTTTCCAATAATTTCAAAATTTAGATCCAATTATAAGAAATTCGTCGGATGTACATATGAAAAATTCGATAATCATTCTCGACGAGGCTCATAATATTGAAGACACTTGTCGTGATGCTGCGAGTTTCTCATTCACTGAAAAAGAATTCGAAGATTCATTGCTCTCGTTTCGAATCAAACGTATTCATTTTGATCATTAGTTTCAATTTTTGTGCTTATTTGAATTAGGATGTGCTGCTGATTCGATTCTATCGAACGGGAAATCTAATTTCGGTGATAGCGGATTCGATGATGATATGAATGATAAAATGGACAAGCTAAAAAGTTTCCGTTCCGATCTCATCACACTTGAGCTTCTGGTTCTGGAAATTATGAAATGGATGAGATGTTTAGCAGCGGAATTGAAATCTTCTAATAACACTGATCTAAAGACAATAACATTGTAAGAACTATATATGTATTGTCGAAGACAGACCGAATACGGCTTCGCTTTTTGAAACGAAAATCACTTCTATTAGCATGCGCCTTTGGTGTATACTGTAGTTTTGTATATATTTGATACACGACCAATTTGTAAATTATTGCGAGACCAAGTTGTCCAGTTCAAATTATTAAGCTCCGCCACACGGATTTCATCTGTCTTCTACAATACACGTTTAATATAAGTTTCTGAACTATTGTCCAGCGATGCTGCAAATCTGATGGCATCTTTAACAAATGTAGAACGAGGCATTAATTTATATATGCCCCCAGGAACGCCGCTAAATGCGAAATATTCAGTAAGAAAATAATTTTTCAGTCAAACATTATATTAATTTCTTTCGACTGCCTTCGGTGCTGTCGCGGCTCATAACGAACCAGAGAATCAGTTTATGGACTCTTACAAACCAAGTGCAACGGCTATCGTGTGTATCGAGAAATGGCTTTACTTCCAAACATATTTTGGATCTTCGCAATATCAGTCAACGTATCGGTATATTGATATTCTCCATAATTATCAAATGATATTAATTACAGAGTTAATATTTCAATTGAAGACTTCAAACAAAATGGAAATTTTCAAACGAATTCAAACAATGTGACAGACATATTAAGATATTTTAATGAATTGTAATTTTTTGTCAGATAGAGAGGAGGTCGAAATCGGGCGGACCACGAAACATGAAATATTTTAATGACGATTTCAGCAATGACTCTTTTGATATGAATTCGTCGATGTTAGTATTCGCATTCACATTCTGTATTTATATTTTTCTTTTAGGTTATCTGAAAATGGCAGTGAAGGATGGCTTAGTGCAAATGGCACTCAATCAGGGTATGAGCCGATTGCTCAAGGAAAGAAGGCAACTGTGAACCTTTGGTGTATGAGTCCTGCTTTGGTAATTAATCAATTAAAAAAATCATTTTTTATCACTAGACTTTCCAGTCATTTATTGATGCATTTAATGAATGTCGTTCTGTAATTCTCGCGTCTGGAACTCTTTGTCCGATGGAAACACTCAAGACGGAGCTTGGAATGGAATTCAAGCAACAGGCCGAAGGGGATCAAGTCATCCCATCCGATCGCATCTTTGCTGCTGTTTTACCAATTGTAAGAGAAAAATTAAGAAATTTTTGAAAAGAGATTTCAATTGCAGAATTGTCATATTAAATAATGAAAATTAAAATTGTTTGATATAGTTTTTTTATTTCTTAAATATTCTTATTTCTTTTAAAATTTCCTTCAATAGCACACTTCTCAATTGAGGAAATGTCTTAAATTTAAACAAATCTTTCCGAGAAAATTTCGAAATTATTTGCAAAACTGTGCAATATTGCGTCCTGGTGAATGCGTGATTGCGGAAAAAAATTGACTACGATAGATTTTTGAAGTCGATAATTTATTTTAGACTGAATTTCTTTGATTTCAAATAAATTAATGAGGTAAATATTTTAGGGTCCTTCTGGGTCTCGAATACAATGCACCTACAGAAACACAGCAAATGGAGATTCAATATTCTACAAAGAACTTAGCTCGATTATCACGTAAGAATAAATATACATATATTAAATATTAATGGTTTAAAAATGAGATTAGGTTTATTTAGTTATGTTTGTGTGAATGTTCCCGCAGGGATCCTTTGCTTTCTCCCAAGTTATCGAGTTTTGGACTTGTTAAAAACTAAACTGGAAACCTCTTCATACATGCAACAAATCGAAAACAAAAAGGTAAAAAAAAATTTTTCAAGTTTTCAGAAAATGCGTTTTCAGCTTGTTTTGTTTGAACCTCGTAGATCTTCTGAATTAGCAAGTGTCATGGCCCAATTCGATGAAGCAATTTTCGAGCCTCATCTCATCGGGCCGAATGTTAACGGTGCTTTGATGTTTGCTGTATTTCGTGGAAAAGTATTTTCACCATCTCGGTGTTTCATTTATAATTCAAATTTTGTTTAGGTTTCCGAGGGAATTGATTTCGCTGATGATCGCGCGCGAGTTGTGATTTCTGTGGGTATTCCATTCCCGAGTTCAATGGATGAGTTGGTAAGAAGTTATGATTTTATCTTTATTTTCCTTTTTTTAGGTGAATGCTAAACGAGTATACAACGATGAAAATAGTAAAAAACTGGGTATTCTGAACGGTGAAGAATGGTACGTAACGCAGGCATATCGAGCCTTGAATCAAGCTCTCGGAAGGTTTCGAATAATAATTTATGAGCGTTAGTGACTGTCCATTTTTAGATGCCTTCGTCATAAAAATGATTGGGGTGCTTTATTGCTTATCGACGAAAGACTCGAACGCCAAGTCGGCAATAAAACGGGCGGTGCTGCTTCTGCAAAAGTCTCGAAATGGATCCGGACGCAGCTCAAATCATACCCGAGTTTCGGACAATTCGATGAACAATTTCGATGTTTTATGCAGCGAATGTTAACCGAAAAAATGAATGTGAAAGAAGAAATTGATCTGACATGAATCATATTTGCCTCAAAATTGTGTCAAATAGTATTTTATTCATTTTTACGGCATTTTACCAAAATAAATGTTAGTCTGGTGGTTTTATTCGAGTTTTCATCGAATGAGTCTCAAATCCTCATGGTTATATTGGTATATAATTATCAAGCGAATAATGGTTAATTTCGCAGATGGAAGGTTCAATTCTTATTAATTCAGTTTGTCTGGTAAGAGCAAAGGGGTGCGTTACCATAAATAACGTTGCTCTCAATGTGGATATGGCAACAGGACATTTTTCTTTAAACAATCGCCAAACTTCAACGGTATGACAAATCAGTTATTTTTTCCGAACAAATTTCACTACCTGCCGGTTTGAGGCTCCAAAAATCTTGCTTTCAAAAGCATTTAATTAATTGTTATCAAAATCGGCGAGTTCATGACAATTCAATAAATTTTCAGTACGACTACGATATTATGAATTTTGTTCATAAAAAATTATTACCAAAAGGAAGCTGTATAACATTAAATTGTGATAAAACATGCAATAGGTAACTTTGATGAGAGCATTATTGTTTAAGAATAATTATTCCAGTGGCGACAGTGGATTAACTATAAAAATGAATTTCGATCAACAGAAAGCTCCTGATATTATTACGGCTTGTACTCTGCTCAACGGGCTGATGGATAAATTCCCTAAACCAAGTTTTGATTGGACTATGATTTGTTTGAGATTTAAATGATTTCAGAGAAGAAGTCTTCAGAGCCAAAAGTTTGTGGATTGATTTCATCCAGAAACACTCCGGTAAAGAAACATTTAAAAATGATTGCAATTGTTTAATTTCCAGAAATTGTCCCGGTCTACATCACCAAGAATCTCGCAAAGGTAACCATTTTATCATAATTCTTTAAAATTATATGGTAGATTTACGGGGGATGCGTCTTTCACTTTGTCTCGCACGGACTAACAGGTTATTTCAAAATTTATGGACCGGATCGATAATTTTTTAATCCAATAGCGTTGGAAATTTAATTATATGCGAAACTCATCGAGAAAAAACTAACAGTTCACGTGAAAACAGCGAAAGAAGCGTTCACATGTGGCGAGACCTTTTCAAGGCGCTTGCGCGTAAATCTACCCGCGTACTCTGGTAACTCAAAACCAATTGAATCCGACAAAATTCGACTCCGGAATCAACCTTATCCGATTGGAAGTTCTACGGATAGGATTGGAAAATTGCCGGATCCATTGGTTTTTTGGGAATTTTCGAATCCGATTGGTAATTTGTCGGATCCGATTAGATTTTCTTCGAATCCGATTGGTAATTATTCGAATCCGTTTTGTTTTAATATTTCAATTCGAATCGGATTCGACAAATAACCAATCTTATCCGTAAAATTACCAATCGGATAAGCTTGATTTTTGCTGGTTCGATTGGCCGAATTTTGTTGGATCCGATTGGTTTTGAGTTACCAGAGTACAGCAGTCGCCGGACGCCGCCTATACTTAATTTTGTTTTTTAGACAGTCCCATGTGCAAAACACATCTTCGAGACTGGCGATTTCAGCAGATCATTTGAACAACCTCGTTCCAAATGGGATTTCGACGGAGTATGTTCAATTCTCAACAAAAAAAGTACAATTACCATATCAGAAATCGCAAGGAAGAATTGAGTTTTGACAAACCGATGGATATGCTATCAAGAATTTCAATGCCGCTTCGTCCACGAAATGATATTCAACCGATTCCGCCGAAAGAGAGGAAATTCATTGAATAGTAATTTTTTTGAAATATTTATTTTTGGTTTTTTTTAGCTTAAAAATGTAAAATTTGTAGTGATAGCATTGAAGAGACTACTGTCATTAATTCCATCGAATCACCTCCATTACTCCCCGAGAATAAACCGAATGAAATAGAGTAAAATTTTAACGATTTTTCACAAAATCAAAAAAAATTGTTAAGAAGTCTTAACGAATTGTCGGTTGAAACATGGGAAAATGTCGATGAAAATCGGCCACTGAGAATCAAAGTCGATGAAAACAAAGAATATTATGGGTAATTTATGATCAATTAAGAAATATTTTTATGTGAATAATTACGTTTAGCACTGTACGATTGAATACACGGTGTATTTATCCGGAGCCGGAAACACCACCAGTTCTCACCGATGCCCATCCACATAGAAAGTTTGTGTTGAAATTCGAAACATTGAAGAAAATCGTATTTTTTTGCAGACTATTAAACATCGGAAATTCCTGTTACATGAATGCAATATTTCAAGGATTATCAACGAGCGAGCCATTTATGGCTCGGGTCCGTCAATCTTTTCAATACGCATTTGCGTCGATGAAGAACGAGACGAAAGCGAGATGTAATGAAAGTGAATCCTTCAATAAACTTGCTAAAGCCGTGTAAGTTTTAGGCTATTATTTAGAGAAATGTGAAACTAAAAAAATTGAAGAATTGAGAAGTTATTGCAGACATTACTCATCGAAAATTTTGTTCTCGATCAAAAATGACTTCAACGAGCTCGCATCTCAAAACTTGGAAACGGTTTCCCTCGATACTTTAGAATCTGTGCGTGAAAAGTTTGGTGCTCTCAATCCGGCAATGGCGACGTGTGATCAGCAGGTTTTCCTGAAATTTTATTTAAATTTTAAACATTTCTATCAAAGGATGCTCATGAATTTTTATATGTTCTCTTGGACGCCTTCGAAACATTTTCCAATCAATGCAATGAAATTGAAAAGGTTTAAATAATATAAACATATAAATAAAAAATAATAACAATAATATTTAGAAAGAAACGGGTGGTAGTGCATTCGCAAATCCAACAAAAACATTCACCGTTGCAAATGAAACCAAGTAATTAATTTTAATGTTTTTTTATGACTTTTGTTCTAGAATTACTTGCCTTCACTGTGGGGAATCGCGGGTTCGCAAACCGAGTTATTCGCCAGATCTGATTGTTTCTATCAAGTATGTTTTAATTTCAATTTCATAAGTTCGATGCCAGCTAGGCCGTCTTCTACTTGTGGCCCTTGTCTCGTTCTGGGTGCTATGAGAGAAATGGTTTTTACTTAAATATATTCAAATAAATATATATGTTTTCACAAATGAGTTCTCACGAATCTATTAGAGTGAATAATATTTTACGAATTTTTAGAGCCGATCAAAGTCTTCAAAGTATAATTACTGACAATTTTCCGTGCAATTATGAAAGCGACATAAAATGCGAAAAATGCGAAATGAAGGGTTGCACGATTGCAGACAGGATGAGCGGTTTTCCACAGTAAAACATTTTATTTATTTATTTGAAAGACTTGAATGATGTTTTAGAACCCTTATCGTGACCCTTAAAAGATACGAAATGTCGAAGAACGCGTTCATGCAAAAGAGCGGAGATGTCATTGATGTTCCGTCGATTTTATATTGCAATGAGTTGAGCGACTTCAAAAAAGAACCACAGAATATCCTAATAGAACCGTATTTGATTTTTTTTTTTAAATTTAATTTAAAATTATTTGTTTAGTGCTGAGAAACCCGAATCTCCGGATAAACCATTGTATGAGCGCGAGTGTACTTCTTCGAAATCTGCAGAGCTTCCTGAATTCATGAATCCTGATGATCCTGAGGTTGAAGTTGATCTCGAAGTCAACACTTCGAGCTCGACGATCAATGAAGAACCGCTTGCAACGGATTTCAATCAATCAAGAGTTATTATATTATTTCGTTGTGAAAGAAAGTGTTAGATTTCAGAATAGTTGCAAAATGTTGGGAGGTTCAGATAATGAAGATCCGTTTTCTGCGAATTCGAAAAAGACTGACCACGAATCTGGAGAACTCGAGATTATACATGAAAAGGTTGTTCCTTTTCTATATTATTATTATTTCGTTTCTTGAAATTTTTATAGAGAGCTTCTCCTTTCCCATTCAAACCATTATCAGATGTCTCTGAAATTCAAGCAAGGCTGAAATTTATGAAAATTACGGTACCTGACAATGAATTAGAGTGAGATTTTTTGTTTCCTTTAATAATTCAAATTGATTGTTTAGACGGCATTTTGAGATATTTCCACCCTCTGGAATTACTCTAGTTGAATCGACGGAAAGGCCTGTTCGAACGAGGCACGTTGAAGGCGACGGAAACTGTTTTTATCGTTCGATATCATGGTGGATGACGGGTTCAGAAATACATCATTTTAAGTTTAGAAAATATGTGAGCTAAATAATTGTCACATTCTTTAAAAAAAAAGAGAAATTCGTGACAGAATGTCGAATTCTTGGAAGCCAATCGAAAATTATTCGAGGCACTCGTTCATAAAACGTATTCGTTTGAAGCATTTGTTAGAAAGTGAGTTTCGAAATAAACAGATTGAATACACATTTGATTGAAGATCCAAGGAAAATGCTGAATGGGTTGACGAAGTTGTTATTCAATCAATGTGCACATTTCTGAATATCAATGTAAGATTTTCTGTTTTCTGAATACATATTTTCAATTTATTCTATAGATTTCAACATTTGTTGAAGATCGTTGGGTTCATTTCAATCCGCAGACGAGCGAATCACCGGAAAAACGTATGAGAAGCCGGACTTTCGTTCTTGATACGCTTGATTTTATTTTCAGGATTTAAGAAACCAGAACAATCGATATATTTGAACAACAAACAAGGCGTTCATTATGATCCGGTACTATCATTCGAATTTTCGCTTTCATCTAGGAGGTATTGATCGTTTTTATCGATTTTTAAAAATTGCAAACGCTTAGAGCCAAGCGCAGTACACCACAAAACAGCAATGAGGACGATGATATGCCGAAATCAAAGAAAGTCTCGCCTATCGACCGAAATGTTGAAATGGGATCTTCAGCGAATTCAAGAAACGCGAGATCGACAAGATTCACCGGTTCCTACAACGAAAACAATAGAGTTAAAGTAAATATAAAGTTTCTTTTGTGTATAGAAAAAAGGTTGCCTTGTCGGCGTCGCTCGACTGCAGAAAATTGGCTAAATGCCAAACGTAACTATGACAGCGGCCTGGTAGCAAACTAGAAGTGTAGATTTACAAGCTAAGCATAAGGATAAGTTAAAGGCACACACCTCGCACCGAGACCATTCCCTAAATTTGTTTGGCACTTGATAAATATTTCGCAGTATCGCGACACCTCCAATTTTATTTATTATTTAGGAAGCCGTCGTTGATTGGGAAAAAGCGAACGGAGCACCGGTTTATATTCTGGCATCCGTAGTTTGCCATAGAGGATCATCTCTTCATAGCGGTAAATTGAAATTATATATTTAAGATAAATTAAATAATAAAAAAAAACAAATAATTCAGGACATTACGTGGCGTACATTATGGATAAGGCGGTGAATACTTGGCTTTGTTGCTCAGATGACGATATTATGGAGGTTCTAATTTTGAATATTTATATCTCAATCGTTTAACAATCTTATGCTTCAGGTTTCTGAAGCGCATGTGTTACGGAGGGCCTCTGAAGGTGGATATTTATTCTTCTACAACAAAGTTGATAAACAAATGGACTAGATTAATCCATTCAACACATTTTCGGGTGTCTTTAGCATGCAATGTCGAGCGGATCCATCATCGATTAACACTATTTATGTAACATGTATTTTTATTGCTAAAATTATATCCCCATTATTGATTATTTTCGAAATTTATTTTTTATTTGTGCAGTTTTGTTTGAATGAAGCGTTTATTACTGATCGAAATAAAATGATAATGTAAATACATAAAAATCTTAATTTTATGAATCGAACTGTTAATAAATAAATAAAGGAACAAGTTGTATAACGGACTTTGGAAACGTGTGGTGACGGAAGACTAGAAAATTACAGTAGGTTTCAAGGCACATACAATATTATTACGCTTTCGCGCAAAGACACATTACTATAGTTGCATTAAGCATTTAAATATTTTCAATTTGAATTTCGAATTTTTTTTAAATTGACGACTTCTTAATTTCTCCAGAATTTTTTAGAAATATGAGCAAGGAGATTGTCTCTTTTTGTGTTTCACTAAGTTCTTCGATGAGAAATTTGTAAGTATTTGTGTCATGTTTTTAAAATAACATTCTAACAGATTCCCACCGCCAATTGAATATGACGAAAAAGATGAAGTGGTTCTCGAAAATTATGATAATAATAATAACAATAATAAAGCAAGCAGATTTCGATATTCGACAGGTATTGCAGCTTTAATTTTGATTGAAATTAAAAAGTTTTTTTTTCAGAATTTCCTACCCGATGGTCAATTTGCAGTGATTTAATTGCAACCGCTGTTTCAAATTTAGAAAATTTTGACGAAATTGAAGTTTCTGTGGTATTAATTTGTGCAACATATATATACAAATATAATTAATGCATTAAGATAAAATTTTCGGATTCTTTAGAAACCACAGAAGTTGTTTCGGGATCTCTTGCGGCGAGGAATGAAGCAATCAATGCGAGGTAGACGAAATAAATATAATAAAAAAATGATGGCATTTTAAGCATTCTTGCTTTGGGAAAGCAGTTCAAGTCGACAGGTGAAGCTGACCTTGAAATTGGGCTCAAAGAAGTATTTTTTAATGAATTCTCTAACAGCACCAACCTCCATGCTTTTCAGTTAAGAAAATCAATTATTTCAAAGGAGGTTTTCAAGAAGGATATTCATTTATTCATTGACACCGAACTATTTGTCAAATCGGTATAATTTTCAAATGATTGGAACGCCTTGTTCATTTAACTTTCTGTCCAAATATCCTTTGGTTAACTCTCCAAGTTTAGATGAGCATTCCTAAATTAGGAAAAGTAGGAAAAATTATTCTGCATGATTTTACACTATCCGACATCCAATTAGCTTCTTTTCCAATCCACAATGAAACGGCGAATGTGAAACAAAAGCTGTGGTATGTAGAAAGTGAGCCGGGTCGCATTTTCTGAACTTTTTTGATAAGTTCAGGAACATCGAAACATTCGCGTTTTTCTACGTCTTTGTAGAGCATTAAACAAACCCAAAGAACCGCAGATCTAAATAAAAAAAAATATGAATATTTGTAAACGTGTTTTCGAACCGCCCAATAGCATCCATTGATTGTATCAAAACCGGTGGCACAAAGTTTTCCATGCTCTTTCGGAGCACATTCATTTCCGCTTTAAAAACTTCTTTACACAATAATGCGACATTATGCGACATGTCGAACGGATCCTTCGAATTTTCTGGCTTCTGCGGCCAGCCGTACATATGGAATAATGTGATCGGAAGCACTTTGCCAGCGACACTTCCTGATAATTCCTCATCAGGTTTCTTTTCTTCTGATGTCCCCTCAGCTTCTGTCATTGTCACTTCTAATTCATATTTGTGATACATGCAACTCGTTGATTCTTTCGCTTTACACGTTACCACAAGTTTTCCTTTTTTAGTCTGTCCGAATTGAATTTTGAGTAGCTGAGTTGTGAACCACACACCAACCTCGATTTCTTTTGTTTGATTTGCTTCATTAGGAAAATAAGGGAAGCATTTGGCATCATCACTTGCTGACATTTGTTCCTCAGTGCAAAGACAAATCATCACTTTTATCTGATCCTGCCAGACAAGACGCCACAGCTCACGTTGGTTGGCCTTGCTTGGAGCCTGCACTAGCACATATTCAGAGTTTTCGAGCTTCACATACTGTGCAGGAATATAATCTTCATCCTAAAATGATCACATTGATTTAAATTAATATCAATTCCACATGAGATGACTTTATCTAACTTCACTCGTCTTTTTTCGGGAATCGGCACGGGAAGACGAATGTTTTTATCCTAGGAATCGAAATTAAGTCATATAAATTTTGAAATTATGCTCACAATATTTTTAAGAAATCCATCGGCAACTATTCTTGCGTGTCCGCTAAGCGCGTCGTACAAATTCTTTTTATTTGGTATTGTTGTAAAATGGGCAATAAGCTCTTCCGGGGTATCTCCATCATTTGTCTTTGAAAATCCGGATTTTATTTGAACCGCAGAAGCTTTTTCTTACCGCCGGGGATCCTTTATTCGACATCGCCGACAATTTTCGTCGCTTCATTGTCGCTTCGCCCATTTTGCTTTTGTTGCCACTTTTTGCATTTCGACTCATTTTTTGTTCGTTTCAAATCGATTTTGAATTTCTTCGGAGTTGGGAACTGATATTATTTTCATTTGATAATTCTTCTGAAAATGTCACGTCTGTTTTTTTTTCAATAAATTCATTTGATTTTTTCAGGAATGGTCTCAATATGCTTCGCTTAATGACGAGAATGTGACAGTTACAGTATACGTGATTGGTGATTTGGTTCAGCTTCACGACGAGAAATTGATCGCTGAAAATATTTGTGCGAAATTCGCTGAAACGAATAACTACGATATTCATTTCTTGTAGAATTAGCATTAATTTGTAAAATCGTCAATTCGAAATTTTACAGGCTCTCTTTTCGAAATGTCATCGCTGTGTCCGACATGTTAAACGAAAGATACGCGGATAATCGAAAAGTTGTTGTAACGAAGACGAATCTGATTCTGGGAAATTTTCAATTCCCAATTAAAGTATGCAGAATAATGCAATTAATACAATTGCTCTGAGAAAAATTTCAGTTAAGCAATATTTCTGAAAATGGATCAGACTCAACCAACTATCAAATGATTAATTGTGTCGGAGTTTTGCCGGAACTTGAGCTTGATCGAATCGGTTTCTCTCAAATTCCAATGGATCGAGACAATTTCATTCGATTCTCGTTTGACGAGGAGAACAATCTCTCGAAGGACTCGAAAAGGAATCAAGATGCATTCAGCATGTTGGCCACGTATTTGATTGAATCGAAGCCAGTCAGCACAATGTTTTGCGAATGTCTCATTGATCCCAATCGTTTGGATTACGGTCTTATTGTCCCTTATACAATGGAAACCGGTGAGTTCGACTAAAAGGAATTTCGATGTGTAGGAATTTTGAAGAGTCCGAAATTGGATTAGCGTTGGTTCGATTTCCAGCGGATCATTTCGACAAATGGAAAACGCTGCTCGACTATGTTACTGTTGACTCTGTATGTATAATCGCGTTTTAAAACTTCGACATTTTTTGTTGTTTAAAGGTGAATGAGAATCCTGCAAAACTTCCGAATTTGATGTATAAACCTGTCGCCAACAAAAGCATGAATTTCGTTGCCAAGCAAATAACTCGGCTTGACGCAATTTCCGGAAATTCTGAATATCTTCAAAAGGTACACATAATACAGTACAATTTCTACATTATTTTTCTTCTCAGGAACTCGCATTGATTTACGACGAATTTCGCGCGGTGCACTCGAAATGCAACTATGCCATTGAATTTTTGAAAAGTTCTACTGTAAGAAAATTTTTTAAATAGTCAAACACCTCATTTTCAGAAAATCGATGAAGAAATTCGCACGAAATGGATTGAAAAGTTTGAAGAATTATGAAGACATTAATAATTTATTTATTTGTGTCCCAATGAAATTAAATGATTCCTACGGTTAATGGATGCGATTCTCCATGACTCAGTTTGCATGATTTGATTGCCTGAAAACGTTAACATACGAAAAAAATCTTAAAAGTTGCTTACAAGGGTTCTAAGTTTGTCATCATCTTTTCGAGCTTTGCAACTTATAAAAAGTCTTCGAGATGTTTCCGGAGCTCCAATTCCCAATCTCTCACTGAAATCTGAGTTTATTAAATGTTTAAAGAGGCAATCCTCACATAATATATTCAAATCCGTTGGTGTCGTCCTTTCCTGTGCGGAATGCGATTGCTTCATCGAGCATCAATAAACTCAAATTAGGTGGCCCTAAGATTTTTTCGTATTCCTTTCGAAGACTTTTCAAATAGTTTGGAACATCTTCGTCTTCGATAGTTTTATGAATATTTTCTAGCTCATCAATGAGAGATGAGGTTGCTTCGATTGCTTCATCCACGCTAATTGTGGGAAATTTCCCACAAACCACACACTCTTCTGAGAAAAACTCGGAGGATTTGCAATAGCCGGAGCATGCGCGATCGGGACAAACACGCGCGAGTCCGATTGCATCCTGAATTGATATTATTGGCGTTGAACAATTGATTTTCAAGACTACTTTCATGTTGTCGTTGCACAAATCACAACGACACGTGAAAAAGTGCACTTTACTTATTTCTTCTTGTCTCTTGAATGTGGGAAGCATTCGAGAAACATACGATATTGTAATCTAAATTATCATTTAACATTCGATACTTTAATAAATAATACCCTTGTACTGTATTTTGTGCCGGTAGGAGCTCTTAAAATAGCTTTGCCTCCATTAAAAATAACAAAACTGGTTGATGAGCAGGCATGATCATGTTTCGCTAATCTAAACAAAAATTGAATAATTAAGCAATTATATTCAAAAACTACCCTAAATATAAACCACATCCAATCGATTCTCCACGAAATTCGTCTGTTATGCTGAATGTATTGCAAAGGGTTGCACAAATAATCGCGATTATTTCTTCTGTTTCGATTTGTCTCAAATTTTCGTTTTTCAACACTCCTAAACATTAATAACATGTCAGTTCTAATATGATAAGATTACCATGACCAGTAGTACGTATAATTGCCAAAAGATTACAAAGAAATTGATTGTATTTCTCGTCCGAACGGTAATATTCATAATCTAAAAATGAAAGTAATATCAAACCATTTGATTGCATACAAACTTGTTTCAAGGTCTAAAAACGTCGATCCGTTAAATGCTTTTTGTTCTGTTGCGTCGGACATCCTTCGAATTAAAATTCGAATGCACAATCTCATCATAGGCGTTAACATTCTCTCCTCACTTTGTGCTCGAAGAATTTCACATTCATACTTGTGTGCTGATTGCCAATCTTTCCGCTGGCATCTTGCTGAACAATAGCAAACTTCAATGCAATAATCACATCTGAAAATATAGAATGAAATCTTAAAAATATCTATATTTATTTACGTCATTCTAACGTTTCCATCTGTATTTATTTTCTTCATACAAAATGCACAATATTGTTCAATGAATGGTCTTAAAATGACAGCTGCATATGGATCTTCTTCTACTAATTGCTCCATTCTCTTACGCAAAAATTTTACGGAAAATATTTTTCGCAAATCGAAATATGGCCGTGGCTGAATTTCTTTGTGTGTGTATACTGCGCTCTATTGCGAATGAGATGAGCGCCAAGTGCGGGAAATCGAATCGTTTGAATTTGATATTTCGCTTATTCGCAACTCTCTCATTATTTTAAGCTTCATCTTTTAAGTTTCATTAGCTTTTTAATGTGTTCATTTTGTTCCGTAAGCATATTTATATAATAAAAATGATTTTCTCGAAATATCTAAGCAGAATAACGAAAATGACTACTTTCAGCTAATACTAACTAAAAATGTCCGGAAGAGGAGATTCTGATAACGGTAAATTAACCAAATAAATCATAATATTATAAATAAATTTAGCTACTAACGATGATCCACTTCAGCCTGCAATGGTTGATGACGACGAGGAACTCGACGCCATTGATGAAATGTTCAACAACGAGGTTGATGATCCAGAGGAGGAGGACGGAGAGAATTTGTTCGGAGACGATATGGAGCGGTACTTATTAGAATATTTTAGAAGTTATTAATTTCCTAATTGTTTAGCGATTATCGTGAGCAACCGGAGCTCGATGTTTACTCCGAATCCGGAATGGATGATGCATCAGACCTCGGAAGTCTCTCAATCGATGCGCGTCGTGCTGCCGAGCGTGAAATGGCGCAGCGCGATCAAATGCTTGATGACGATGCTCTTCTCTACGAAGAAGGTGATAGCGAGGCTCAGCCGGGTCGTCGTGGACGTCGTGGTCAGCGAAGAGAACGCAAAGATGACGAGGAAGTTCCAATGGAAGACGAGGAATTTCCCATTGACATTCTTGAAAACATCCGTGGTCGATCGATTCGCGATCACGTTTCTGATGAAGCTGTTGCTAAAGAAATCGAGCGACGATTTAAAAATTTCTTGCGCTCGTTCAAAGATCCTGCGACGAATCAAGTCAAATACATCCATGCCATCAAGGCTATGGCAGCCGACAACAAGGAATCTTTGGAAGTATTGAAGGGAATCAGAATTGGATGTTTAAATATAAGTGTTATAGGTTAGCTTCACTGACTTGAGTGACGAAGCTGGCGAACAGAACATCTCGTACTTCCTTCCTGAAGCTCCAGTTCAGGTAACGAACGTTTTTAATCAGATATACCTTATCACAAATCCCTCATTTTTCACTAGTCGTCGTGGTTTTAAATGCCGACTTCAATATTGAGGGAATAGAAAAAAGAATCGTGATAAGGCATTTTAATCACAAATTTTGATAGAGTGTCTGATGCGAATTCAACAATTTAGATGCTCCAAATCATGGATCGCGCTGCTACCGATGTTGTCATGAGCATGTATCCATTCTATTCGAGAGTTTGTGCTGAGATCAAGGTCAGAATCGCGCATTTGCCGGTCGAGGAAGATATCAGAATGCTTCGTCAAGTTCATCTCAACATGCTAATTCGTACTAGCGGAGTTGTCACCATTGCTAGTGGTATCTTTTCTCGTTCTTCTCTCTAGGAATTCTTCAATGTTTTCATTAATTATTTGTTTTTAGGAATTCTTCCCCAATTGGCCGTCGTTAAGTATGACTGTGTTGCTTGCGGTTATCTTCTTGGACCATTTGTTCAACATGACGATCAGGAAGTGAAACCAACAATTTGCCCATCTTGCCAAGGAAAGGGACCATTTGAATTGAACGTGGAGAATGTAGGGGAAATCCGGTTTTGTTGTCAATCTAACTTATGATTTCTACTAGACGGTTTATCACAATTATCAACGAATTACTATGCAAGAGTCTCCAAATAAGGTAGCTGCTGGACGATTGCCTAGATCGAAGGACGTTATACTTCTCGGAGATTTGTGCGATTCCTGTAAGCCCGGAGATGAAATTGTTGGTTTTTTTTAAATATTAATTTATAATCAATGATTTGGTGGTTTCAGGAGGTTACTGGAATCTACACGAATAATTTCGATGGATCGTTGAATTATAAACAAGGATTTCCAGTGTTCAACACAATTATTCATGCGAATCATATTATGAACAAGGACAAAATGGCCTCTGATCAATTGACTGATGAGGATATTAAGGTTGCTAGGGGAAACTTCCAAAATAATACTAGATCTTTTAGGCCATTCGTGAGCTTTCAAAGGACCCAAACATCGCATCACGCATTTTCGCATCCATTGCTCCGTCCATTTATGGACACGATGATGTTAAACGAGCAATTGCTCTTGCTTTGTTCCGTGGGGAAGCCAAGAATCCAGGAGAGAAGCATCGTCTTCGTGGAGATATCAATGTTTTGTTGTGCGGAGATCCAGGAACTGCCAAGTCGCAGTTTCTGCGTTATGCTGCGCATATTGCTCCACGTGCTGTTCTCACCACTGGTCAAGGAGCCTCTGCCGTCGGTCTTACTGCCTATGTCCAGAGACATCCGGTTACAAGGGAATGGACTCTTGAAGCAGGAGCAATGGTAAAAGAAAAACTTCAATTGTTTTATTGTCGAATTTTTACAGGTGCTTGCCGATAAAGGAGTTTGCTTGATTGATGAGTTTGACAAAATGTCTGATCAAGATCGTACTTCTATCCACGAAGCCATGGAACAACAATCGATTTCCATTTCCAAAGCTGGAATTGTAACCTCGCTTCATGCTAGATGTACGGTTATTGCCGCTGCGAATCCGATTGGTGGCCGATATAACCCGACGAGAACTTTCGCTGAAAACGTTGATCTTACCGAGCCAATCTTGTCGCGTTTTGACGTTCTCTGCGTTATTCGCGACACTGTCGACAGTATCGAAGACGAGAGACTCGCCAAGTTTGTGGTCGGAAATCACGTCAAACATCATCCAGATAATGCGAAGGACGATGAAGAAGATGAAGGAGTTGGTGGAGAGGAAGAAGCTGTTGATGAGAGAACTGGAGTCAGGCTCATTCCGCAGGATCTTTTACGCAAATACATCATCTACTCTCGTGAGAAGTGCCATCCGACATTGAATTCTCAGTGCACTGAAAAGTTCTCGACCATTTTTGCAATGATGAGAAAAGAGAGTATGGCTACTGGATCGGTCGCAATTACTGTCAGACATGTTGAATCCATGATTCGTTTGTCTGAAGCACACGCCAAGCTTCATCTTAGATCGTATGTTAAATGTTTGTATCTCGAAATATCCATTTCTATTAGTTATGTGAATGATGACGACTGCTCCGCGGCGATCCGCATTATGCTCGAATCGTTTGTCAACACGCAGAAGGCGTCGATTATGCGCCAAATGCGTAAGACATTCTCGAGACATCTCACCGAAAATCGCACATCCAATGAGCTTCTTCTTTTCGTTCTCAAACAACTTATTCGTGAACAAATGCACTACAGAAGTGTTAAAGGAGGAGATTTGTCGACTATTGCAATTTCTGAGAACGATTTTATTGAGAAGGCAAGTTCATCACATTCGAATTGTTCTAAATTCTTACTAATTTCAGGCTCAGCAATTGCGAATTGAAAATGTTAAGCCGTTTTATACGTGCGATTTGTTCACGTCGAACCATTTCACCTATGATCCAAACACCAAACAAATTGTACAAGACATATTTTAATTGAATTGCCGGTTTATTATGATTTTGATGAAATTCACACTTTCTATGATACTCACAGACTTAAATGCAATAAATCAATTGAATCTTGTCCAAATTCTGAATAAGCAAGAAAATGCGACGAATTTTGCTCCGAATGCCAGTATGTTTGGGTGAGCCATGTTCTGGATGATCCATTGCGCGCACTGAAATAGAGAAATATATAAGATATAGACTGGAATTATTGATAATACAGAAGCGAGGAGGTATTTCGTGTTGTCCAATGTGACGTAGGAATTCGAGTTGAGACTTAGACTCAACCACAAATCACTGTATTGATTGCAAATCATGTATAAGAATGACAGATACATGAGGACCTAAAATGGAGATTCGTTTTGAAATAAGAAACGCCACTTACGTAGTCGATGGATTCCCAACTGGCCGTCACTTCAACGGAGCTGCCCAAATAGGAAAAAAGGGCTGGGATTGCGAGAAATGCGCACACATAGCGGGTGTACTCCAAACAGAATGCGTTTAGATGAACTCAATTTTATATTTATATTTCGAAATTTCATCGATTCCAACCTTTTCCGGTCGATTCGAATGCGTTTTTGAGAAGAATCAAAGATGCCGCTCGAGCGAATGGAAGAAGGAAGGCAGCAATCGCTGAAATTGCACTGTATTCCAATTGGCCGGGTTCCAGCCAGCTGATTGAAACGAACAGGCCGAGTGGGATCTGAATGAATAATTCTCATAAATTGTACATATTTGCAATGATCAGATACAATTAAGAAGCTTTCTGGTTTCATTGGAACTCCATGTTTTGCTCGAAACGTGTGGTAGAAAACAATTGAAAAAGTGAAGAAGAAGTCAAAAACTCTGAAACACGGCAATTAATTTCGAGAAACAAAGAAAAAAAAACGAAGAAACTTGCCGAACTAAATACAATTCGCCGGTTCGATTGTGCGAATTCGCAAAAGCCGCCAAAATTGTTTCGACAAATTTTGCGCCAGCCGCATAAAATAATTGCTGCAAATTGGTGCGATGCCAGTTTTCTTTTTAAAATGCTTACCATTTTTGGAATTTGAACAATTGGAACAAAATTTGCAAATTTTAGTAGATGAAGGAATAAAAATGTAAACAAGTATTGAAGGAAGCTGGTGACAAACAGTTTGATGTCGAGCACGAAGTAGAGCACATTGTGAGCAGCAGAGAGCATAAAAGCCGATGCAAGATGAAGAGCGAAGTAATAAATTGTGTCATACTGAAACAAGCAAATAAAAATGATTTATTGATTCGATACAATAAAAATGAGACAGTCAATTAATTTACTATTCGCCTAGAATGCAAAATTGATCGAATTAACCATTTTACAATTCAAAACTTCAATTTTGAACTTTGACAAGCATTTAGTTATCGGTTCCGAATAACCAGGGTAAAAAATTAAAAATCGTATTAAATAATAAATTGGAACCGAAAACTGGAAGACCTTATTTTACCATTTTATTGATAATAATATTATACAAATTCAAAACTCACTTTAAAATTATTTTTCGCGTTGGATTTGGAAGACATTTTCCTGTAAACTCAAAATAGTGGGTGTATTCGTTGGGTGTGTGTGTGCGTGTCGATGAGATGCGTATCGCCGTTTTCATCGGCCTTTTTCAATTCGGATCAATTCATTGCATGTACATAAAATATTATAAGCGAAATTTTAAGGGGGCAATCGAAAACTATTAACAAGAAAGCGAGAAGTAAATAAATTAAAAATAAATAGATTACGATAATTATGGGAAAATAAATAAAACTCTAGAGCGACGAGTTGGCCACCAGGGCGACACCTCGCTGGTAGAATACGGTAGCCGATGAAACTTGGAACGCGAGCGGCGAGATGAGTTGACGGCGATCTCCGTACAGGTAGAGTGGCAGACGGGTTCCATCGGCCGATTCCTGCAAAACATCAAAAAATCAAATGAGTGCGCAAATTTCCAAGGTTTACCTGTTTCCAGCTAAATTCGACGCAATCGCACGAACTCTTCACCGATTCGCACAATTCCAAATGATTTCCATTTGTCGATTTAGCACCACGAATATCAATGCCTAAGAGAAATCCGAATTTGATACGTTCAACTTCGAGATATCAAATACCCGAAATTCTGAATACATCGGTATTGTCAGTTTTTCCAATATGAATATGCAAGTTTAGCTGCTCCAAAGACCAAGTGTTCGCTTGAGCAACCTGTTGGCGAGTGGCTGTCACATACGCTTCCGGTGAGAATGTTCCTCCGAGCCAAATAATTTCTTTCTGAAACAAACTGAATATTAAGAGCAAATTGCTCAATTCGAACCTTCATGTTATCAGAAGTAGAAATTCGGATCAATTGCTTGATTCTCTCATTCAAATCCATCATCCAGTCCATAACAGTAACATCTCGTGGCACAGTGTATCTCTTCCATCCAGCTGGAACTTCAGCCTTCTGAAGACTTGCAGCGAGCGCACGAGTCTCGTTGTTCTGCTTCTGTTCACCACGACAAACAGCACTGATCTCATTCAAATCACGACGAATATCTTTCAATAATTGAGCTCCCAAATTCACCTAAATTCAAGAAGAAATTTACTTCGGTGCTTTTAAAGTCGTTAACTTACTTCTCTCTCGAAGAATCTGAACAACGGATCCTTGATGTTCTCAACAGTTCTTCTCATCTTCTGAATTTCCTTTGGCAACAAATGCAACCATTGTTTAGCGAGTTCGCCCAATTGAGCCATCCATTGTGGTTTTGCTGCTTCTTCTCCGTCTTGGCTGAATGCCAATTCTTCGTCGGTCACCTTGAGCATGTTACGGAGCATCGATTCTCCGCGTTTTGTTAGCAACACCTTCTCAGCATTGTTTGGTAAACCGAGCCAAGCAGGAAGTTGTTCATTCTTCAATTCCTCGACCCAACCAACCATTTGGTCCTTCTTCGACATGTTTGGAGTGTACAGCGGCGTGTCGCCGTCATATTTTGCGATGAGCACATGATTCTGCTCGAAACTCTTCGATGTGAACAAGTTCGTAAGAACGCAGTCAAGAAGAACCTAAAATTTTAACCATAAAGATAATTCGATAATAGAGTGTACTTGATCAAATTGATTGTCAATCTTTCCACCATAGATGCATTGACTCAAAAGAGTTCGAAGTGTTGTCCATGGTAGTCGTTCCGGTTCAACATTTGGACGTCCTTGAGCAACTGCGTCAACAGCTGCGTCCAGTGTGTCGCAAGCAACACGAAGATCAGCATCGGAGAATTCATACGCAGTCGACCATCCAAGCGGAGTGTAGCTGCAAGCATTTTATCAAGAAAAAATAAATATAAATATGTGTTAATTACCGTAATCTTTCTTGGACAAGAGCATGGAGCCAGCAAACCAAAAGATACAATCGACTTCTTTCCATTGGTGCTTTCGTAAGTCTTTGCGCTGGAATCGATGAGAGCGATCTGAGCAAATTCGCCTTGAGACCAGTAGCTGGTTCGAAGACCACAACACGAGAAGCGCGAAGAATCGACGATGGTAATTTCGGATGAATCTCGGCAGTCAGGAAGAGACGGAATTGAGCATGAGGTTTCATGGAATGCAATCGTTTCTCAAGCTGTGCCAACCAAGATGGCGCCAAGTGGACGTTCTTGAGAAGCACCCATCTTCCAGATTTTGTAGCGGTTCCAAGAGCCGAATCAGCCTGACTGAATCCTTCAGCAGATCCAATAGCAATGGAAGTGATCTGGCGATTTGTCTCAACAGCAAGATCCTCAATCCTTCCAGATGCGTCGTAACCAGTAGCAGAGCACAGAAGAACTGGTTCCGATGGTGACACCTCTCCGTCAACAATGGACAGAATGTCGACAACTTTGTCTTGTTGCATGAAGTTGTCATCGAATGCGGCGGAAACGACACGATGAGCAGAAGCCAAAAGACGATCGGGACGAAGAGCGTGAATGACAAGAAGTTCGTTCATTGAAATGCAGAGGGGCGCTAAACATTTAAATTATTTAAAAATTTAACGATCGACTTACTCAATTTTCCTTCAGAATCTGACCAAAGAACTGGAACATTCGACTCCGGATTGTCATTATTCATCCATGGTACAATTTGAGCTTCGAGATTCTTCACAAGTCCAAATACATTCTCGAATCCATCGACCTTTCGCAGTTTGTTCAAAGCCTTCTGGTTCTCGACAGGAATGAAATCGATTCCGGTTGGAATGACAGCTTCAGCTTCATCTGAAATTCGATTGTTGCAATTTTGACAATTTGAGAAATCGCTTACCACTCTTGGCTACTAAATCACTTCTACCAAGGAGGACATCGAAATGTTGCTCGTACGCTGGATGCGCTGGATTCGATCGAATGTGAATTCTCATGAGCAATAAGGCGAGAAGAACCTTATCAGTGTGAAGCATTCCACGAGATACTCTTCGGTACACAGTCTTAAACAAATGGGTAAAATGGTAATTGCGGAATGGATTTACCTGGAATAGGTTGGCGGTAATAATGCGCAACCGTTTGGCATAATCACTGATTTGAGCCAATTCGGGCGACTTGAGAACATAAGTGAAGATTTCGACAAGAAAGTCGAGAGAATAGTGGTAAAGGAAGTGAATTTCGTTGAGCTGTTGCAATGTGTGGTAGATGTGCGAACAAGCATTGGCGAGTCTCTGGTATTGAGCAGAAACTGCATCCACTTCGGCCATAACTTTGTCGGTTTCCGCCGATTTTTGGGCAACCTTGAATAAAATTGTCGCATTCTTTTAACTATTTACAGTAACTCACTTCAGCAGCTTCTGTTTTAAGTTTTTCAAGTGTCTCAATGACCGAGTTATCATCCAAAATTTTTCCTTTGCTCTCGTTCAATGCAGCCAACAACGCCTTTTCAAGATGGCGAAGCCGAACCGCAAATTCTCCCTTAAAATTTTTTTAAATAAATATAAAAAATTTCGAATAAATTCCATACCTGAAGTTTGAGTAAGTCACTTCTCTTCTTGTCAACATCTGGCCGTTCGCTGCGAAGAACTTGGTTGAGACATTGACTAGCCAACGAAGACGAGGTAACTGTGAAGTTGACGAATGTCACACGAGAGCAAATATCCGGAGAGAATTCAACCTATAAAATTATATTTTATTTAAAAAATATTAACATCATGTTACCGTTGAATCTCGAGTAATCATGAAGATCTGGAACGATGGCGACAAATCGATATCCTGGTCTCCAATAGTGATCAAAACACGCCCACCAGCTCTCTTAACCTCCCGATTAAGTACTGGATTCAAAATAGGATCGTAGGCTTCAACATCTTGTACGAGAAGAGCGTTTCCGAATCGAAGAGCAGATTCCAAATTTTTTCTGAAGAAAATAAAAAATATAGAAATACCAAACGAATAATAAACCTGAATGATTCATCAAGGAACGAAGTCTTCTGGATGTTCTTGTCGGCGAATTGCTTCATGATATATTCGATGGCTTGTCCAGATGGGTCGATAATCAACGGATAGCGGTTGAACCTGTGGAGCATAATCGCATTCTCAGTGCACAAATCGTCAACTGGAAGTGAATTGAGTTGCCATTGTAGACGATCATCGACTGTCGAAAGGTATTCAATTCTAGCAAGATCGTGCCTGAAGTGAACTCCAGCATCGCACACGTGGCTGAACCATTTGTGGAAGATCTCATCACGAAGCTAAATCAGTTTTGTTTAATATATGTATTACGCATTTCAAATGCTTACCATTTGATCATAGTATCCAGCGTAAGCAAGGAATGCTGCTGACATAAGAGCATCTCCAACAAGCGAATCCATTTGTTGCGAGAATCCGGCACTTCCACTCGACCAACGATCTCTCTCTGATCTGAGCGAAGACAGAAGTTCTGTGGAACGATTGACCTTCTCCTGCACCGATGACAAATCCTGTTTGATCTTTTCGGCCTGTCCGATAAGCTGAGCGTATTCTTCTTTGTATTTGGCAATCTTCCCTTCAAGCTCCGTTATTCTGACATCAACCACTTTTCCTTCTTCAGTCTTCTTTGCAGCTTCTTTCTCAAGGCGCTTCAATTCATTTCGCAATGGTTCGACCTTGTGAAGCATTGTCGAATAGAGAAGTTGAGCGCGAGCCCATTTCACCATAGGTCCACAAGCAACAGAGGCACGATTGACTTTTTCGAATTCCCAATCCGGATTCTGAATGTACTTCTCCATTTCCTTAAGAATAGACGGCGTTATGCTTTCGGTATCAAACTGCAGGATTCTCGACATGAAATCTTCCTTCATCATAACTTGACGAATCGCCTTCCAATCGGTTCCAACGTTCTCTCCCAACAAAATGCAGATTGCTTCCAAAGTGAGTTTCACAACAACCGGCGGACTTGACATCGACTTGACCTCAACCAATTGGTTCTTCTTGATTCCTTGAACCGCTGTCTGAGCTTCAGCGACTGCTGGTTCGACTTGTGCCAAATCGCTTTCCACAACAGTCTTCTTCGTAGCCATCTGCGAGAGTTGTTCAGCAAGTTCCTTCTGCAATTGTTCAGAAAGACGTTTCTCTTCTTCGGCCTTTTGCTGATCGGCCAACATCTCCTTCAATTTCAAATTGGCTGCTTCTTTCTTCTCCTCAAGCTCCTTGCTCTTCAAGTGCAAACTCTTCTGTAATTCCTTGACTTGCTCCTCAGTTTCACTGATCTTGTTCAATCCAATGTTCAAGTGAATCTTTTCTTCTTCCAAATCGGATCGTTTCTCATGGAACAACGTCATAAACTGTTCGATGAAGTCAAGGAAGTGCCGCGGCGTAACAGCCATCACACGATGTCCCTTCTTCTGTTCGACTTCATTGAACTTCTTAACCGTCTTGTGGGCCAACACCAACGTGTTAACAACGGCATCGCGATAAGTGGGCTCTTTTGGAACAAGTTCACATGACGGAACCATTCGTACAGATCCTTCGTAATCAGTGCGATCCATATCCATAGTTCTTGTAAGCTCAGATCCGACCTGGTAAAGCGCATTATCAGACCAGTCTCCGAACCAATTGAGAACGCAACGATTGAACAAAGCTGGCGAAGTTGAAGCTCGTTCACGTAATCCACTTCCAGATGGATTCATAGTGAAAACGACGTGAAGGTTTCGCATTACTTGTTGCGTGAACCATTTATACAATTCGTCGTGACTATCCAGAATCAGACCTTGACGTTGAGCTCCTTCCTTGATTTGAGTCATCAGCGTGGTATGCTCATCTCCTAAAACATTTGCCCACAATAATCAAAACGATTTTCAAAACTGAACCTTCGAATAATCCAGGAACTTCACCGTTCGCCAAGAGGGTGTTCAATCTCTCGAGGAATCCAGTGTCCAACATGTTCGACTCATCCATAATGAAACAGAGCTTTTCGTTGCGACAACCTGCGCGACGCAAAACGGTTCGCATGTCTTCATCAAAATCAGCAGCAGTGTACTTCGAGTGAACTTTAAGCTGAAAAAAAAAGAAAATGTGAGGCAAGAAACCATAAATCGCGTACTTGGAAGACACTCAATCCGTTCAGCCAAGCAACAAATCTTGACAGTGTCGTTTTTCCAGCACCAGCAGTTCCAATGAGAAGCAAATGACCTTGTGATTGTCGATAGATTCTGTCGATTCTCAACACATGATCAAGCATTTGATCGAACAAAACGAGTTTGACGTCAAGCTCTTCTTCGTAAAATCCTTTGAGACGAGCAGAAACGTATTCTTGAAGTTCTTCCCGGCTGACAGGAACGTAGTTCTTCGACATCCAGCATGAGTAGAGCAGTGGTCGTTGGAGGGCGTCTTCCAAACGGCACGCGTTTCCAAAATATTTCTCCGCGGTTGAATCAACAAGCTTATCAGTCCACAAACGCTCTTCTTCAGTAACCAATCGATCTTGGAACAATCTGATGGCTTCATGAGCCCATAGTCGAACAAGCTGTTCCGCTGTGAGCGATTCAAGTGGTGTGATCGCTTCACTGATTCCTCGCACCCATCTAGTCAACTCACGAGGAGAATAGACGTAGTGTGGTTGATCGTCTTGTGTGAAGTGTTCCTGACTTGCCAAGTAGACATCCACCATTGCACCGGTCAATTGGTCGGCAAGTGATCTCACAGCAGGTGTCATCTTGAGCATAGCACGATTGAATGTTCCGTAGATCTGCACCAACGAAGTCTGTCCTGGATAGTCGACGTACACAATTGGAACGTGACGGAGGAATCTTGAAGTCATCGGATGACGTCCTGGATCGGTCGGAGGGTTGCATGCACCAACGAATTGAATTCGCTCTAACGTCACCCAGCTATGATCAGATGTGCGATAGAATCCGTTCTTAATGATAATTATTCAAGAATAAAATAATCACACGTGAATTTACCAATTCAACAAGTTGACGAAGGAAGCTGATCACTCGCTGCGTTCCATATTTGTCAGGAGACGGCAAGTTGATCTCATCACAGAAGATGACAAGCCACTGCGACATTTGGACTGGTGCCAAAACAACTCCGTTTGGAGTACGTCTAACAATGAAGAGAGTATATTTAAATTTCAGTTTAGATTTCCTACCTATATTCGCAATAATGATCAAATGTTCGGAGAAGAAGTTCAGGAGTTGTTGATGATGAGAAGTTGACATTAACCACATCCATTTCATTTTGCGAGCGAAGCGCAGCCAACAAAGTCATTGTCTTACCGGATCCGGGTGGACCGCAAAGCACTAATGGCTTGTGCTCAGCAAGCCAAGCAGCAAGAAGCATTTCGTGACGAACTGTGTCGATGGTTGGAACGACAAGATCCGCAGCAGCAACGCGATGAGCTAAACATAATTATCAAATGAACCCTTTATTTCGATGTGAGTTCTTACATTCAATTTCCATAGTTGGCACCTTCGAGAGCCACGGTTGCCATTCTCCATCGAGTTGAACTTCATAGTCGATCAAACATGCTTGGTTGTTCGGTGGAAGCGAAATCGTGGTCGTCTGGCGAATAAATGCGCTCATCATCTCACGAGATTTCCATTTTCCGTCACCACTGAATGCCCAAACCATATTGGTGAGCATGGACCGAAGCATGTAATTTTGAATCTGCTCTGGTTCCACCGAATCGTCGATAAGACCTTCATCGTGAGAAATCATCTTGCGAATGGAGTATGACATCATTGCGAAGAACGAAGAAAGAAGACGTTGCGGTGTTGGTGGCATAATATGTTCGAGTTCCGTGACAGCATACTTGAGAGCAGCCGGAACCAATCCATCTGAAATTCCTAATTTGCCCTTGAAATCTTGAATACCCAATACCAGGAGAGAAGTGAGTTTGAATAGCTGAAGCAGCAGCACGTTGAATTTCAATCGTCCTGGTTGGCTTGGCATCTTCGGCTATCAAATTGACTGGTGCATTTGAGGAAGAGAAGCTGACGGCAGTTTCCGAATCCAATGGAACTCGTCTAACCATGGCCAAGTAGCGCTCGAACAACATCTCCGATGTGACGACTTCTTCGCTGAACCAAACCATTCCACAACGTGAAACAGTAGCAAGCGTAGCGTATTGTAAATCAGCAACCTTTAAATTTGTAGTTAGTTTTTTTTTCGAGGAATGATTAAATATGCCTCAAAGATAATGCGAACGTTCGGCGGAATCGACAAACGCTCTCCGTTCGGCAAAGTGAGAAGTTTGTTGTCATCGAGAACTGAATTCAAGTTTTCAACCCATTCCGGATCAACATCTCCATCAAAGATGATCCATTGTCTACGATCGGCCTCTCCACGAACATTATCTATGATCCTTCAAATTTTATTTTGTGGAATTAATTAAAACACTGAAAGGTTAATGTACTTTCTAATAATCGACGTGAATAATCCATCGGTCCATTCTCTTGTATTCGGATCCATCACACCATAAAGCGAATCTTTGCTCATAGCTTTAGCATCAATCACATGTGAAACACCTTCAATGTTTTCCCATTTTTCAAGAGCCTAAATTTTGATGAATATTTTTCCATGACGATTTATTTTTCACCTTCAATAACACTTTCCATGCCATCGTCTTTCCGCTTCCACTTGATCCAACCAGCATCAATCCATGATTAAGATTGGTGATTTGGTAGAGCTGGAGCACCTTATCAAGCCACATTGATCCCATCTCGCCTTGCATGTCGGAATAAACCAAAAGATGTTCGTCGCAAACTGAAGCGATTTGTTGGCGAAGTCTAAAAATGGAAACGCAATTGTATATAATTGTTTCAATTAGAATCATACTCTGCCATTTGGTTTGGTGTGTAGTGAATTCCTGGGAAGACATCAGAGAGGAGTGAGAACAACAAAGCGATATCTTCATTGACGAGTTTTGGAACCAATGTCTCGCACACCGATTGGATGAGCATTTGTTGTTCTGCGATGTCTTCGAGAGCAGCAGATCCTACTTTGTCGAGTTTGTCACGTTTGATGTTTCCAGCCGAAACCAGCACATATTTTAATGCACGAAGACCGAAATCGTAGTGACATTGGGCGGAAAGCTGCTCTTTGCAAAGAATAAAGAGCGGAACAATCTTGTTAGCCAATGTTTCGGCTGTTCGGAATCCTTGTGAGAAGAGCATGACTTGAGCAATGAGTTGACGGTCGGGTTGAGTCATCGCCAAACTTCTGAACAATTGTTTGAGATTGTCCGGAAGGTTTGAACGTCCAGAGTATCCAGGATTCATTGTTATGAAGATTCCGATGTTCTGGTTGACATTTAGTCGTTTTCCCACCAAATCAACGCTCATATCTCCTCCGGCACGAACTGCTTCTTGGATCGTCTGAATTTGTTGCGAGACAGCTGACAGCATACGTTCTTCGAGACGATTAAATTCATCGAAGCATCCCCAAGCGCCGACCTGGCACAATCCAACAAGGATACGTCCCATGGCTTGGAAGTCAAATGTTTCGTCACAATTGAAAACAAGTACGAATCGTCCGAGCTGGTGTCCAAGCGCCTTCACAGATTCAGTCTTACCGGTACCAGCCGGTCCGAAGGGCGATCCTCCGAGACGCGAGTGCAAAGCTTGAGTCATAGTCAAATAGCAACGATCGGTAAGTGGTGTGCGAACAAGTCTTTCTTGAATTCCGAGATATTCGAAGCCATAGTAGAATTGAGCATTCGCCATTTTCACAACACAACATCGCACTGGATCGACCTAAAAACAAAATATCGATATAAGAGAATATTTAGAGCTATAACACCTGTTTGGGATCAAAGTAGAAGCGCATGCATTGCAACCATCCAAAGTCATTCGCAGCTCGAATTTTCATCGCCAACAATTTTCTGCAGGTATCGCGTTTGTGAACGAGCTCAGTGATCAACGCCTCCATCTTCTTTCGTCTGATTGGTGGTTGCTCACGAAGAACACTGTCTGCCAACAGCTCCAATGTCTTCGATACCGATTTCTCGACGTTTTCCGCGCCTTTTCCATCGGCCAACGTCTTCTCCATTTCGTCGCACCACCAGATCTCTGCAGTCAACGTTATGACTTGTGTCTAAAAATAATTGTTTTAATAGTGTACTTTTTTCTATTTATTTACCGGATATTTGTCCAACCATTCAATGTAGGAGTCTGGTGTTATCGTTTCAACGTCCATTTTCGAGAAATGGGCCAATGAAGAAGCCAGCTGTCGAGCCAAAGAATGCTTCATTTCGGATTCAAGAGCCTGGAGCCAATCGTTGATGCGAACATCCTTTGTTGCCACGACCTTCACCAAATCAACCTTTTCACCTTCCCGACTGTGGAATGCAGTAATCTTGAAAAAAATTACATTAATTGCATAATTATCTGATTTAATTTAAAACCGTTCTATCCTCTTCGTTGATATCGATTGCAGTGATTCCAGCAAACATTTTCTTCAAATGCTTCTGAATTCTCGTGATGTCTTTGCTATTTCCCATGATTTCCAGCAAATCTTCGTCTCCGACAAAGTAGAAACGCGGGAAAGATGACCGTTCACGTTCCAAATATTCTCCGAGAGCTTTCTGGATCTTCGCAAGCATGTCAGCGAGACGCTCAAGTAGACGTTGAGCTCCTTGCATGTTGACGACATCAAGAATTCTTGGCGAAGCTGCGACTTTTTTCATCAAAGCCAGAACATCGGAAGTGATCGTGGCGAAACGGGAGCTTTCGAATGGAAGCAGTGTTGCGATTTCTGCCGATCCCGAGAACAATCCTTCGAGATACACCCATCTACGTTGAACATCAATCCATACATCGAACATCGCATTGATCTTGTTTAATTTCTCATCCCATGATTGTGCGCTCTCTTCGAATTGTTTGTAGTACGGTGACAGCTTCATCGCTGACAATGAGTTCTGATGTTCCTTAAGTTTGTTGAAGAGATCGTCCCATCCTTTGATCAATCGAGTCTTATTCTGATAATTGACAAGTTCGACCTCGTAGGATTGCCAGTATTCGCGCATTTCTCTCAAAAACTCCTCCAAAGCCATTTCTCCTTGGGCGACAAGTAAAATCTTTTTAATTGTGTTCTCGTGACGAAGAATGTCAGCATCCCAGACTTGTCCAAGTGTCAAATCCGACAGATTCCAGTTGACACGCATCTCTTTCATCATTTGATTCCAATGTCGCTCTTTCAACGCTTCAGACTTCAATTCGGCAACAAGCATATTCATCTTTCCATAAGTGTGAAGCATCTCTTTCACGTGTTCGTAGCTCTTGTAAGTACGGCATTTAACAGGAAGCTGCTTCAATTGATTCATAAGCTCATCCAAAGATTGTCGAATCTTCCTCGGCTGCACAGACAACCAAGCCTTCTCTTTCGCCTCGTCGATTCCAGCATAAACTGGCTGCAAAGCCTTCCACACTTCTTTCATATCAGCCAATTCTTCAGCGGCCACGGAAAGCTTGTCACGCTCTGATGGAGCATGGGCACTGTCGGAAAGATCCAAAGCAACACGAGCTTTGCGCATCTTGTTTCTCTCCTCTGTCAACTTATTCAATTTCGCCTCGAATGCCATTATCACATTCATCGCGTCTTGTGGCCTCTGAGAACCTTCAACTGGTTTGTTCTTGTTCCATTCTGTCAACGTCTCCAATGTTCTTTTCTCGACAAGTTCATCTTCTTGTGCGAATTTGCTTTGCAAGTTAGCCATCTGAAAATTTAAAGAATGAGTTGAGATATCTTGTCTGATATCATTTACCTGTGTTTGAATGGAAGCATCGCGAAGACCAAGTATCTCGACAAACGCCGACCATTCACCGGCAACATTTTCCGAATAAAGCCAGTTCGAAGGGAATTGATAGCGTTGCTGATTCAACAATCTTTGAGACGAAATGTAGAGGTCAACCTTTAAATTAGACAATATTTAAGAGAAAAAAATTATAATTTTTTACAGCTTCTTGTCCAATCTTTGTTTGTTTCTTCAGCGATTGTACGAACGAGATGAGCCCAATTGTGTCTGATGTCGAACCGCCATCAACTGATTGCGTTTCCAAGGTGTTGCGCCACTTGCTGACGCAGTTGTAGAACTTTTGCATTTCCTCAGCTGCGAATTAATGATTAGTTGCACACTACTAGAAAAAAAATAATAAAATACTTACCTACAACAGATCCGAATTTGACAAGCATTTCTTTGTGCCAACAGTCATATTTGAACAAAATCTTCGATTGGACTTTGCCATATTCGATAACAACTGGGAAGATTGCTTTACGCGTTTCCTTCAAATACGAATTTGATATAGCAGCGCATGTTCAATTTAAGCTTACCAGAGTGTCGAACACAAGCCTTCCTTTTCGCAACTCCATGAGAGTTTTAATCCATTTCGAGAGGTTCGTTCCGAGCATCTCAAACAATTGTTCAGCTTGCAAAATCCAAAGTGATTGGTAGTTGAGCCATTCAGCAAGGTATTCTTCCATGTCCGACATGATACCAGTCACACAATCATAAGCCTTGTTGAGCGAATTCAGTCCATCAGGCATCAAATTCAAAACGTTCTTGTACGTTTCTGGTTCGGCGACATCATTCATTCCCATCTGAAAAAGACTATTTCGTATCTTCTTTTATTGAATTCCTACCTGGAATCGATTTCCGGTTATTCGACGTTGTGCAGTACACATGCTTAGCCAATAATAGAACTGTTCCAAAATCTTTTCGCGAGTGTCTTGCGAACTAGGGCTGATGTACAAGGTCTGCGCAGTCATACAGAGCTCAACAACAACACTTTTGACCTGTGGAAGTGCGATTTGACGTTCGCGAAGCTCCTCGACTTCCTCGGACTTTGAGAAGACTAGTGTCCAAATTCGAATAGCTTCTTCAACGCGAACAGCAAGAATCGTTTCAATCTAAATGGAAAATTAATTAAAGTATTAATTAACTTTGAATCTCACATCCTTATCCAATTTGTTCACCCACTGTGTCAGATTCGAATAGTTTCCAAGCGAAAGCTGATCAACGCCCTTCTGAATAGAGCTGAGCAAATTCTCGAACGTCGCATGATCGTAATGGCAAGTCTTGAGTGCATTCATGTCTGCATTCAACTTCCTCACAACATTCAACAATTCTTCTTCGCGTTCTTGGTATGCATTAACTGTTTCAGTGAGGCGCAATTGATATTGTTCAATCTTGTATGAATCCCATGTCAGTGCAGCACCTAGAATGAACAAATGATATTCATTAAAAAAATATAAATTCCGATGACTGATTACCTTCTAGCAATTGTTGTTGTATATCTTTCTTATAGCTAGCCAACAACGAATCAACACCCTTAACGGAAGCAAGAGCAGAGTTAACGGCGTCAAACGTTCGGATGGCTTCAATGAGAGCTGTTGCTGATGGGTACATTTGATAAGCTTGATGAGTAGCGTTCACTATTCTCAAAGGAACACGGAATCCCATCAATTTCAAATGGGTGACCTAGAAAGAAAAATAATATAAAAAAAATTTGAAAAAAAAATTAAACGAACCTCTTTGTAAAGCATGAAACTGTCTGGATGATAGTTGACCTTCAATTGAAGCTTCACTTTTCCATCGACCTGGACTCTTTCAACCAACATAATTTTCGACGGCAACTGATAGTTTTGTGCCTGCACTTTTTCTACCCATTCGTCGAACATTGGTTGAGTGTTGAGTTTCGCCTTGAAATTATCGCCGTCAGCTTTAAGTTGACGCCCATCAACATGATTTTCCCATTGTTTTCCAAGAACATCCTCAACACGCTTCATATAGAGCTGAAGTTGACGCTCGAATTGTTTGATCCAAATTATTTTGGCTGAGAACGGTGGAATTCCGCTCGTCTGCATGATTTTAACGCGCTTCTCTCCACGCGCTTTTGTGAATCTTTCCTTTAAAAAATTATCGTTGAAAATAAAATTGTGAGCATAGAATATTCAAACCTGCAGCTGATTGATGTCGTCCTTGACACGATTGATAAGTCTTGTTTGATATTCATAAATGGCACCACGAATACGTGGACGAATGAATAAAGCATTATATCGACTGAAGATTGAGAACATTTCATTCGAGTTCTTTGACGATTCCAGTTGACACTTCAAATGGCTTGTGATCGCAGTTTCGACGATACCAATCTGATCCTCGTATTTGCGATAAGCGAGCTCCCAGGCATTGCTATCAACATCAAGGAATTCGACATTCTTCAGGTGTTCATAGGCAATATCGACCTGCTCATCAGGAGATTTTTCGTTGTCCATCGACTCGCTCATTAAGAAGTCATCCTTAATTCGTGACGATGGAGTTCCAACTGGTCGTAAAACACGTTCAATCACAGTTCGGAATTGTTCGTGTTGCCTGAAATTCATTTTTCTCTTCGCAGTGATTTAAAACTATCCCAACTTTCTGAATTGCGCGATTTGAGTAAGACGCTGCTCAAGTCTTTTGTGCACCGCATTCACCTTCCACGATAATTTCGCTGGATCATCACGCTTCTTCTTGTTTATATCACGAAGCAATGCAATGAATTTATCGTATTCGTCATCCCATTTTCCGAACAATGCTGAGCATTGCGACATGATCTCATTGAATTCGCCAATCGGAATGTGCATGAGGCGAAGTGATGAGAGCACTTTGAGAAGCTGCGAGTTCAAATCTCTCGAAATCGCCTCGACAAGTCGAAGAGCTCGTTGAAGCGGGTATTTCGTCGATCTGAGCTTCTTCAAATGTACAAAAATTCCTAGAATCGCCTGCTGGAGTTTTGGAACATCGGCGGCAGAAACCAGCTCATTCAATGGAAAATCTTTCATCAAAGTGTTGTAATCGGCAACAACTGCCAATTTCTGTTTGAGACCCGTGTCACTGTCAAATCCGACAGTCGCATGGAATCGTTTTCCGCATTTTAGGGCTTCAAGGGTTAATGTAACCTGAAGCGTTCGATTATTACACATTCAGAATATAGAATAATTACCTCTTCAGATTCCCTTTTTTGTAAAATCTTTTGCAATGCTCGTTCAAGATTCAACCAAAACGTCATTTCCTGGAGAGAAGTTCCGGAGCTAGCATCTCTTTCCAATTGGGTAACCTAGAATAATCATTTTGAATGCAAAATCGAAATCGTTGCGTACTTTTCGAATTTCCTTCACCCAACGGTTGCATCCGGCTTGGAGAGAATTCAAAAACGTCGAATCTTCGACTAAATCTCCAAGATCTTCAATCTGAAAACAAAACTATTGAAATTGTCGCCATGTAGGATAATACTTTGGCTCTTCTTCCTTCTTTTGAAGCTTTTTCAATAGCAGCCGCAATATGCGGGTTAATAACTAAATTAATTTCAGGAATGTCAATATTATGCTGCAAATGCAATAGTGCGGCTTCAGCTTCTGTGAAACTCTTTTGAACAGTCGGCGCAAGCTTGTCACCATCGCGTTCACCTCGTCCTGATTGGTTAATGAATGATTTGAAGTAGGGATTCACGAATCGACTCATCATCAAATGAAGCATTTCGCATGCACTTCCGCCGTTGATTCTGAAATTATGTTTCGGATTTTATTCGTTGATTTCCAGCTCTAATTTACGTGAAAGTGATAACTTGTGAAGCAATCGTCTTATCGCCTTCAATTGCATTTCTGTGCTTCAAGAAGACGGCTGCCATTCCGCGATCCGCCACAAATAAACCATCATGAACATTGAAACTCGTCGCAGTAGATTCTTCACCACTTTCAGCACCTTGCTGCTGATCTCCTTGCTCTAAAACAACCAAGCAAATATTGCGAAATTGTTTACCATCGCAGTTTTTCATAATTTGACAGTTTTTATCTTATCCAGCTCATTTGATAACTTCTCAGTCAAATATTTCAAAAAGCATTTGAATTAATTCTGACAATTCTAAACTAAAACTGTATGTCTTCAGTTTTCGTTTTTTAGAGTTTGAAACCTATTCTTTCACGAATTTCATTTCTCTTCCTATTCTGAATATTTTTTACCTCTCGTAACGACTCTATCAACGACAAGAACGTTTTTGTCGGCTTCGCTAATGAATTCGCCGAGAAATTTCACATGATTCTGCAATTCCATGTCAAGAGCAGCGACTTCAGTGGCTGACAGAGCGAAAAGCGACGACACATTTTGCACAATGTAATCCTTCACATCACCTTCCGCCGCTAATTTTAAAGAAGGTTGGATAATGGTGGTCTCGTTACCACTATCCATGTTTTCTAAAAAAAAACAATGATTTATGGTGAATTTTCAAGATAAAAAATGAACTAAGTTGGTCGAATTGCGAAAGAGGGAATTTCAAAAAAAAAAGGAAGCAGAGATAGCGTGCAAATATAAGATACGCGGCAGCGCGATGAAAACTGGAGCTTTGTTGCCGGCCCGAATAGCTGAGGTCAAACTGTTCGCATTGCACCACTTGAATAAATAACAATAATCGATAACTTTGTATCAAAGAATTGCTAATGAAGTGAGATTTTTAGAATTTAACATTGGAATGAAATATTTGCATGTGATAAAATTGGTATAAAAATGACAATATTCGATTTTCAGCCAGAATTTTTTTGGAACTTAAAACTAGCTTCTATAAACCGGATTTCCATAACCGGAAAAATACTCTTGAACAATAATTTTCTCGCTACGCACACAAATTTCGTAAATTTTGTCGTTATACCCCACTTTCGTTGTCAACAAACTGTTAAGTCATTAAAATAACGGCGTACACGAAATGTTTCTTCAGGAATTCGTGATTACTCATAAAAATGACGAATCCTAGATTATAAATACCTTCAATTTCCATTTCGCTCTTATTTAGTTTCATTTTTTTTAAGAAATGACTATAATTTTTTAACGTTAGAAAAATATCGGAAAAAAAATGAAAATCGCTTTTCCAATTTTGAAATTCAAATGAATCACCGTACGCAAAATTACACTCTCGGTGTTTGCGGTGATGAATTTGGCGGTAGTTTAAAACGTGTTTTCTTGATCTTTTGGTGATTTTTTACACATTGAGAGCTCAAGTGCCATCCGTTGTCGACAACGACAACAATAACAAAAAATCGAAATCGATCGATGTTCGTGACTCATTTCGCCTCTCATTTTTCTGCACTATTGCTTGATTACATCAATTAAACCAAGTGTGTCTCCCGTTTTCGCAATTTCAACAAGTCGATTTTCGTTCATCTTCATTCATTCTTAATTTTCAGCGCCTTCAAAATGTTTCACCACTCCACTTATATTCTTTTCGCTTTCCTCTTTTTATTAATAACAACACTCCCAATTGAGATAAAAGGTAAAATTTAATGGAAAAGCATTTCTAATATATTATCATAATGTCTTTTAGATATTCAGAATATTTATCCACCACAGAACACATTTCTTGCTTCAAATGGAGTTTATATGACGAAAGTTGATAAACAACTCGGAGATGAAGCTGAAGAAAAAGTCGAGAAAGCGTGCATACCAAGTAATAATCTCAATTCATCAAATAGTATAAAAAATTATAAAAATATTGTCGGCGTTAAACGATTGAAGGGAGGCGGAGTCTTCAAATTCGCGAAATCAGTGTAGATTTAAATTAATCGTTGACTGAATATTAAATGCGCGTACACTATAATGCCATGTACTTTTCGCTGCCTCGAGACGCATTGGCACATAGCCAATCATTTTTTTAAATTTCGTCAATTCGTTTGAATTCAACAATAATTATTTTGAAATTCCCGCTAAACTTTTTTTTTCAAATTTCTAAATAGTCTGTGAGTTGCAAAGTTTTCTGTTTTTCGCGTATTAGTACACTTATTCAATTTTCAAATAAACTGGTTTCAGAATCAGAAGCCGCGAATGATGCGGCAGAAACAATCCTCAAGGAAGGTTTTGAAGACAATTCAACAGTTGTAGGCCCAATAGTCGATGACGTGAGACTCTTCTAAAGTTATGAATCAATATATGGAGTTTTCAGCCGATGATTGTAAAAATCTACAAACCAGAATGCGACGACTGATTATTATGTATATATGATTCGTGATAATAATTCTGTACACTGATAATAATAAAAAGATTTGTTTAAAATTATTTGTAATACAACTCTTTGAGCACTACTTTGAAGTATTTTTCCAGAAGAAATTACCTTTTTCTACTGAAAATTTTTGCTTCATGTTGAAATTGTGCTAATAGTCGAATTATTTATTAAAAATTTATATTTTAAAGCTATTCTGTTGACAGTTTAAAATTATTTGTAGTGTACACACAAAAAAATTATCGAAAAAAGAAAAAATGGGGCATTGGCAATACTCGACATTTAGGGAGAGAGAGAGACATAGAGAAAAAAGGAGGGGTTTTCAATTTTGTATTTGATCTACATAAATTGTTTGGGAGAGCTGCAGCAGCACGAAACTGTACAGAGTGAACTCAAGAAGAAGAAAAAAGAAGGACTATGGCGTTCAGCAAATCCGGGTGAGGGTGAATGGTGTGGTTGGGTGGGTGAAGGAGGAGAAGTGAAAAAGAGAAAAGAAAATCAAACAACATGACTAGAACAAAAATGATATTACTCTGTTGCTACCTCTTTTCGAATATTATATTTATTTAAATAAACAATTTAAAAAATATTGAATGGTTTGAATTATTAGAAATTATTAGTAATTATTACACCAATTGTGTCTAGAAAAAAATTGCAGGCAAGAATTTGGAGGAACGAAAACAGATTGTTTTGGGGGTTTTATGGGGAGTGTGGCTACTAAAGGTACGAGACAAATAAAGCAGTGAGACGCTTATTATTCGCTAAACGACTAGGGTGAGGAAGGGGGGAGGGGATGAGAGGAAACCTCACTTGGCAAAGAGAGGAAGTTCCTTTAATTTGGGGAAAGTGTCACCGGACATGATGAGGAACATTACATATCGAATTGGGGTCAGTTTCTGGCGGCTAGAACTCGGCAAACTCTTTGGCGCACTTCTCGGTGCCCGAGATGCGCAGCGGCTCTTCCTCGTAATCGTCGAAATTCGAGGCGTCGCCGGGCCCGCGGCATTTTGGTAGGAATGGAGCTTCGATCTAAAACATTCAAATTAATCATTGTGATATACGCAATAATCATTCAAAATAACTGAAAATAGACATGCTTGGTATTCATTTTCTCTAGCAAATCTACAATATTACGCCACAGTCACAAACTACAAATATCGAATAAATATGTCGAAGAAAATATCAGGAAACTTCATATATGGCCGATAATTAATTTAACATTACTAAACTCTCAAATGTCAAAAGTTTTTTTTACTCCCACTGATTAAACAACCTTTGTCTAATCTACTAAAAAGGTTTTCGGGCGATAATTGAAGGTGTCTAAATTTAGAAAATCCTCGTGTTTTTCATTACCGTAATCCGAATTTATTAACAACGTGCGATACAACTAATCCTACTCATCTGTCTATCCCAACAAAAATTTGCTCGAAATTTTCATTCAATTTTCTTCGCTCGAAACGCGACACATGCACATTTCTTTTCGCAATCACTACCTCAACTCAAACTTAAAAGCGCATGCTGTATGTCAACTGATTGGATTTTGTTAAAAGGGAAGAAGATCGCGAAACTTAGAAGAATAAGGAAAGAGGCAATTTTCAGAAAGATATTGAAAATCAAACCAAAATTAAGAAGAAGTTGAGGTATTGTGCGGTTTGGGCAGGCAGACTCGCATGCGTCTTTAAAACTCAGCAAACAGATCGGCGTGATGAGAGACTTCCGCGATGACAAACTCCGTTGGCTCGGTGACTTCTTCAACGAAGTGCCTCGTGTCGGCGGGACCATCGACTCTCGGGTATAATGCTTCCAGCAGACGGCCTGATGAGTCGCCTTTCGAGAACGACGGCGGTGTGATCTAAATGAAAGGCACACAACACACTATAGAAGAAGAACATGCATCAACTCAACGATAGCGGAAACGGTCCCAATCCACATGCGGCGCTCACCTTTTTCTGATAGATCGCAATCCAGTCGGTGCTTCCGAACCATTTGTGATTCTTGATGTCGGCAACACCGTTCTTCAGGTTTCCGAAGCGTTTTGTCAGGTCGACTTGTAATAGATTTTTCAGCAAGTCTTTCAGTTCGTTCGAGAAGTGCGATGGGAATTTGACCTGAAACGAGTGGGGGATTCCAATTGAAATTAAAAAAAAAACAAATCTCTGCAATTACCTTTCCTGACACAATTTTCTCATATATTTGAATCGGCTGATCGGCGAAGAATGGTGGATAACCCGCTGCCATTTCGTAGATCAAAACACCAAGCGCCCACCAATCAACAGCTTTATTATAACCCTACAAATTGGATTGTTGTTTGATAATTGCCAATCAGGGGAGGCAATAGACAAACCTTGGAGAGAATAATTTCCGGAGCGAGATATTCGGGCGTACCGCACAACGTCCACGTCCTACCCTTCACTCGTTTTGCAAAACCAAAATCAGTGATCTGAAAAAAAAAGAAGATCCAATGATGCGTTTCGTAAAAAAGATAATCTGCGTGTGGATTAAATCGGATTATTCACTCACTTTAAGGTAGCCGGTAGAATCGATGAGAAGATTTTCGGGTTTCAGATCGCGATAGATCAAATCGAGAGAGTGCAAGTACTCAAACGCCAACACAATTTGCGCGGCGTAGAATCGCGAGTGAGGCTCCGAGAATCTAGAAGCAAATGTCCCCCGCATTATTCAGTATGGGAATCCGACGCGAGTCTCACCTTCCAATTCGCCGCAAATGCGAAAACATCTCACCACCGGAAATGAATTCGAGAACCATGTACAAATTGGAATTGTCTTTAAACGAGAACTGCATGTTGACGAGGAACGGGAAATCGATCGCCTGCAGGATGCGTTTCTCGTTAAGCGTATGCTCGACTTGCTTCAGCTTGACAACCTGAATGAGCCGATAATTAGTCAACAATACATCTAAATTGACAAACTTTCTGCTTATCAAGAATTTTCATAGCATAGTAGTTGCCGGACTGTTTGTGTTTGACGAGCATTACTCGACCAAACGAGCCGGTTCCCAAGGTTTTTATTCGATCGAAGTCGTCGAGACATGCCGTATTCTAGAAAATTAGCAAAATTAGAAACGGAATGAGGAATTCTATGAGAATTGTGCTGCTTTTTTTAAATGTGTATTTTGAGATTTTTTCACTTCATACTTCTGGCTGCGGTGTTAGCGCCGTCAATGGACTATTAACTTCAGAAAACGACGATGTCGACTCATCCTCATCAGTAGTTGATGAGTAGCTCGTCGACGTCGCCGATGCTGATGTCGTTTCATCGCGCATCGACATTTCTTCAGATGAGGACGACGACGACAACATAAGAAGTGAAAGTAGATAAAATGAATCGATTCAAGAATGAGTAACTCTCAATGCTCGCAAATTGGATGATGATGATGTTGAATGGGATAGAGAAGTAGCATACATATATCACTCTGGAAACCCACCAACGACATAGCTCGAGGTGAGCAGAGAGTGCAGCTTAAACTATTCGCCACGGATGCGATTAAAAACGCACTGCTTCACCTCCTCTTAATCTCACATACATATGCATACATATATGGACATATATATATATAATATATAAATATATATTTCTACAAGGCAAACAAGTGGATTTATCGTGATATTATAGCGCCATTTAATGCTCAATTCTATGTTTTGCTTGACTCCAAAATTGAATAATGGTTAGGTATCGAATAATTGCATCAACATTTTCCGCCACTCCCATCGAAACCAAATTACCTACTACTTTTCACATTTTCGACTCAATACTGTAGCGAAGTGTTAGAGTGTTTACACTGTTGTAATAAAAGCGAATCGAATCGAATCGATTACCGGAAATGTTTATATTTGTTTATATTTGCCATCAAATATGTACGCATACACCATTCCAACACCACTCTTGCCCAAAAATTGAATTGTCCGATTTTTTCGAAAAAAAACGGACACACACACACAACATATGGACAAACAAAGATTCATTTTCGACTCAATTTTAATACTTGTAAAGATCTCACGTATTTTTGATTTGATATGCGTGGGCTGGCCGGCATACTGCAACATCAGTAGCAGTAACAGCAGCGGCGTCGGTGGCGGCAGAAGAGAAAGCAAAGGACGAATTCAACAATACACACAATTATGTATTGGCAATTTGTTATTTTTTTTTGTTCGAGCGGGCTGGTGTTGGATCTGGTTTCAGGAATGAAGCGAGGCCATCGGGGGTGAAGAGGAATACTCAACACACCAGCTCAAATAGTATACTTGAACAAAGACAACTGTTGATTTCTTTTGGAAACATTCGTTGCCGATCAAGCATCACAAGCAAAAAAATACTGGCATGATTGAATCATTATCACATCTACATATTTTCATATGAATCAGATGAGTTGCACTTAAATGGCCCAAACCTTGTTATAAATATTTTGTTTGTTTTGTCCTACTGTAGAAACGTCATTTTAAATAAGCTAGAGGAATTCGGTGAAAATTCGCTCGATTAATCTTCTTTATGCTAATTCGCGATGCGAGCCAACATTATTCGTTTTTTGATTCCTCGCTTTCCCCCAATTCTCATCAGTTTCTTAATCAAGAAGGGGGAAGCGGCCAAGTATTTTCAAAACACGAGGTTTGAGTAACTTTCAAATATCCCCACTCTATTCAATTTGTCTTCTTCGTCTTCTTCATTTTTGTGTGTATGTGTGTGTGTGTGTGTGTGTGAGTCTATGTGTGCTGCGCGAAACAGAGTTGCTCAAAAGCTCGGAGGCACGACGAAGGAAGGAAAAAAAAAAGTCGAAGCGAGTACCTCAAAAAATCACGAGGCGCGCTCGGCCGGTGAACAGAGCGGGATAGTATGAGAATGAGAGGAATCGAGAAAAGAGCAGCTTCATCTTCTTCGTCTTCGCCTACTTGGTTTTTTATGCTCAAAAAAAGCGGAGAGAAATAGAGGGTCGAGCTCGGAGCTCTAGACGAGTCTATTTTTAGAAGCGCGTAAAAACACATGTTCAATTTCATGAATACATTAGTTTTTCTGTGTGTATGCCTCATTTTCTTTATATCTGGCAATTCTCTTCGAGAAGAAAAGATGCATACGAGAGAAGAGCGCCAAAAATAGAAACTCGAAAATAATTGGTTTTCTCTTCATCGAGAAATATATTTGTGTATGTGATAAACACCAACATATACGATTTGGCTAATAAAAAAAGCGTCAACGAGGGAAAAACGACGAATCATTAGGAATTCAGAACTAGGATGTAGATAAAGCGAGCAAGTAGGCATGAAAAATAAATGGAGATAATGATAAATGCATACTTTTGAAATAAGCTTTTTTGTACCGGAGAGAAAAAAAATAAAAAAATTGAAACCTGCCAGAACCATTTGAGTGCCCAATTATCAGAAATCTGCGATTTGAGCCAGAATAGATCAGCTGAGAGATTGATGTCTTGGCTTTCGGAGGCGCTTCGCTTCACGATGCTCTTCACAATATCAAGTGGCGATCCATTGCTCGTCGAGGCTTCATCGGTGGTCAGCGAGGTTGTCATCGGTTGTCGCCGATAGTTCAACGGTTGAACAAGATGGGGCATCTTCTCGCGACGACGACCTTGCTCTTCCGGCGATGACGAGCTCCGACGCTTCTTCGTCAGAATCGAAGACGCTGCGGACGTCGACGGCGTCGGCGACGGTGTTAATGGAAAACCGCCTCGAGCCAATGGTGACATCATTGGAGCAGCGCGGCACAGCGGATGCGGTACGAAGTCCTCCTCGTCGGAATCCTCGGAATACTCGGCGGCGTCTTCGCGTCGGATCGCTTCGGACAGTCGACGACGCCATTCATCATCGATCGCCTGCTGCGTCGACATAGTCATGGCTCAAAAGATGCGCCTGGGGAAGCAATGAAGAAAACAAAAATAAATAACAAAAATTGGGACCCAGGTGTACTGTACAGAACGTGAAGAGATCTGCCGGCTTCGGGGTGGGGCCAGTCCGTCAATTCGGAGAGGGTCGAGGCGAACACACACACATACACACACAACGCCGAAATTCGGCTATTTTTAGCCGGCCAAATGCCTGCGCCCTCCAGCCGTGTGTGCAATGCGCCGCCTCAGCCAGCCTAGTCAATCTAATCACTCCGTCTCTAATGCGCTATTCGCGCCGCTTTTCATCTTTCTGCCGCAATTTAGTGTGTGTTTTTTGTTTCTTCGCCTTCTTCCACTAAAACTTCTTCTCGATTCGCTGCCTCCCGAGCGAAAATGTGAGCGAGTTAGAGAGTGAGAATGAGGCGACTGTTGAAATATATGTGTATATGTGTGTGTGTGTGTGTGCCGCAAAATTGAATGATATTTTTTATCAGCAGCAGATGAGCTGAGCTGTTGCTTCCAACAACTGTGTGGGGAGCGAAATAAATGTGTACTATGGCAGGTGGAAGGACGTCCACACGAAGAAGCCCAACGGCTACCAATATCGGAGAATTACACTTTTGCATAGCACATGTTCACGACGAGATCAATCAAGCTATTTTCCAGAGAGATTTGTGCTCACTCAAATAGAGTTAAGCCGTCTATTTTTAGAATACTACGAATAGCATGTGTTCAGAGGGATCACATTCTCATATTTCCATATACTAGTAGACAAATTCAGGAGAAACGAGTTCTATTCGAAGATCTAATCGTCTTCCCACGGTGGAAATGAACTGAAATTCCACGCCATCTCTTAGAAAGTTCACGTAAATCAAAAAAATCGAAATATCAATCAAATCAAAATGATATATTCATAGATTTCATATTTCGGTCAAAAAACCGCCAGGACTGATGTAGTTTTTTTTTTCATAAATTGACATAAGTGTCAGTTCGGCGGCTCCAATTGAGAGCCGAGACAATCTGCCTGCCGTGTAACAAACAAGGTCACCTAAATATTTATTTTTTGGCAGTCAATCGTTACGTATTAAAAGGATTTGGTAAATGGAGTGGAAAAGACTTGAGAAAATGCAAAAATGATTAGAATTTCACACATGAATAATTTTCGTCCTAATCCGTGGCTATGTATAGATTAAAATATTTAAAATCTTTTCGTTTTGTTTATTTTTTCTAAAAAAAAAACATCCTCTCATTTCAATGATATTTTATTCAATTTTAACTATTGTTTTGACCTATTTTTTAACTTCGTCTGCTCTTTTGGTGTTGTCTATGTCAATGTGTGACCGTCTCGTCGACACGGTCCAAGTATAATCGGCGCACGATGAAAACAGTGTCAAATCTATTTGCGGTGCTCGAGTCGCCGCCTCGCAGAGCAGAGCACAGTCAATCAGTCGGCCAGACAGTCAGTGCTCTCATCGCCGATACGAGGAGGTATTGCATCGCAAATATTGTTGAATACATTTTCAGCACAACACGCCCAAGTTAATTCGAATTCAAATCAACATTCCAATCATTCAATTCAATTATGCGACATCCAATTCGTATTAGACGACTGTGGGAAAAACGAAAGCAAATTGTATTGGATGAATGAATAGGCAGCGATGAGTGGAGTAACAATGCGGCATTCGTCAATCCGACGCCGAATCCTCGACATTCTAGAAATCCTTAGCAGCGCAGCCGCACGAAATAATGATCTTTTGCATTTTGTTGATAAGATACCGCCTATTTTTAGAAATATATGATCATTGTTTGGTGGAGAATGAAATCAATCGCCAACAATTTTTCAACAATAACAAATTATGGTGGTGTTTTTTTTAGAGCCCCGCCCCGCCCACCTCATATAAAAAAATAAGCATAATGTTGTGAGAAAGCTGCAATAAACAGACAAGGTTCGATTCGTTCGAAACCAGAAATAATCAATGTTCACGTCATTGACCTTGTTTCGAATCCTCGTTTAACGGTCTTTTTTGCCTCAATTAATTGACTTGAATCGACGCCAGAAATAGACGAGAAACACCAAGAAAAAACTACACAGAATAAGACGGCCCCGAGTGTCATTTGCAGCACGCTCAGGCGGCCACACTTTTTAATTACCGGCAAACAAGAGCGAATGGAATAAAACAAGAAGGAGAGAAAACGAAAATAGACACATTGAATATTTATATTTTACGATCATCGAAGCAACCGGTTAATTCAACGGTCAATAAATTTCACCTTTTTTTATCTTGCTGCAAATCGAACCCGGAACAACCATCAAGATTGTAGGAGGCTTCTCCATTTTGAGATAATGAGTTTACACCGAAATATATTCATATTTAAACTATTCTACGTGTCCAGGCAACCAGAAACAATAATCTTCATTCTTTAAACAGCATTTTCAAAAAAAAAAAAAAAAGAAACTCAAATAATAGATTTTTGAAAAGATCAAAGCTTATTTGAAATTTTTGGAACATTTTCAATTAAAAAAGAATATCGCTTTTTGCAAAATCGGATTTTGCAAGCTCTATGAATGACGCAGGTTTGGGAATAATCAGAAAATATTAGAATAAAATTCTAAAAATACACATAGAAACTCCGAATTTTTGAGTCATTTATCAGCGAAATGCCAATTTACGAATCAAAGTTCAGCATATTACAAAAAAAAATCTGAAGAAAAAGAAATTTCACCTTGAATATAAATTTTTCTGGTTGTGTCGTCGAGAATCGAACCACACAAAAAAGTTATGCGCATTTTAACTACGTTTTCGAGTTTTTTCTCTTTTTTGGCCAACATTTTGTGCATCAAAACTGCTTTGGGAATTATTCGAAGAAAAAAGGAAGGAGAAAAAAAAAGAAGAAGATGAAGAAGCTGTAGAAAAATGAATACAATTTCACAAAACAAAAACTCAAAGAAACTAAAATCAATTTTTTTTCGAAAAAAAAAACTCTGATTTCTAGAAAACATTATTCAGCAGCTGCATTTATGAATCATACATTTCGAAGAATAATCAACCAGCTGTAATGAAAAGCTTGTTCAAAATGGTTCAAGAAAAGAGATTCATATGGTTCGCATCAATAGGTTCAATTTGAAAAAAAAAGTTTTGTTGAAAATCACGTAAAAGCAGCACAATTCAAAATGAAAAAAAAAATGAAAAAATGTAGACGTACCTGAGCCGGATTCTCCCATCGTTGTTTGAAGTCCTCGCGCGCCTTGTCGAGAAATTCTTTGACTGCAAAAACGACACATTTTGATTTGTTATTAATGGTCGCCCCCGGGGGTTTTCTTTTATTTTTTAGTGGTCCCGATTTCCAATTTTCAACGAATACTAATAATAATAATACTAATACTAATAATGCTTATATATCGCTCAGAGATTAACAAGAGGCAACCCTCTCATGCTCTTCAATTTTTTTGTGTCTGTGTGACTGATTAATAGCTAGGTGGAAATGAATGACATCACGTAGGTTATTTTTCATTTGTATTATTCTTGCATTAATTATCCAGAAAATCCAATTGATTTTCACAAATTATCACAACTGATAAAATTTGGCAACCGCAAAAAAATTATTACGGAAAACAGTTTGGTGCGAATGGATTAATTGAGGTGCTCGACAACGAGTGGATCCTTACAGAATTTGATTTGCACTTTTTTGTTGCTACTTGACGACATAATCGATTATCAGATCAAGGAGAGCATCGAATATCAAACACGGCGAATATGGACACTAAACGATGGCGACGACGACGACGACGACGGCGAATCGCGAAAAAAAGAAACCGAATTAGAGACGCAGACAACGACAACGACGACGATGGCGATGGCGACGACGACCAACGGGCGGCTGAAAATGCGCACGGCCCCAAAATCGACTTGTTAGGAGGAAAAAAGAAGAAGGGGTGAGGGGGGGGGGCGGCAGCGAGAAAAAATACACACTGTGAGCTTCATCTTCTCTATTTTTCCGCTGCTGCTCGTTCTCCGTCGTGCTCACTTCTCCTCCATCGTCATACTCCGACTTCTTCCCGTCTTCTATCAGGAGGTGCGTGTCGAGAGGAGCACACATGCACAAATTTATTTATGTATGTATGTATGTGAAGATTCACCGCGCTTTAAGTGGATAACTTTCTTTTCGATATTCTCTCTCTCCACCAAATAATTTTTGGGCAACGTTTCTCAGAACAATGGCAACGACGACGACGTCAGGCTTCTGAGGTCTTCAATGAAATCAGTGCATCGAAGCACTTAGAAAACAACGGAATCAGTGAAACACGCCAATAGGAACACTTGAAACATGAGAAGAGAAATATGAGAAAAAAAAACTAAACAGAATGATGCGCTTTGCTCATCTTATGAGAGCATAGCCGTTAATTTTGCGTTGCCGTTAATTTTTTTTTTACGAAATCGACTGAGCATTAAATTTGTTGATAAAGATTTGCGGTCTTTTGTAAAAAATGTTTCGTCGCTTGCAAGTCGAGGTTAAATTTTTATTAAATTCTGATCATTAGATAAACTCGGTGACCCAAATCCAGAAGAATTCCAATTTTCTACGAAGTAACATTGATTATTTGATTTTCACGAAGACAATTCGCCAGCAAACGAACAAAGAAGAAGATAAACCGTGTGAATACTATTAATATTGTATTTGAATTATGAGAAGCTGCTTGAAATATTTCAACTAGTCTTATATCATCTATCGGAGCACGTTTGGTTTCGAATTGTTAATTTTCGAATCATGAACGAAATATTCGAAAAGCTTGAATTTTTCAATAATAAAATGCCTTTTTTTTTTTAATTTCTCAATAGTAAAATTTTTTCATTTTTCGAAATTATGAAATTATGTAATTTGACCTTGAACGAATGAAAGGAATAGGGATTTCAAATTCACGAAATCAGCGTAGATCAACTTGCGTATTTCTCGCTACCGAGACACATTGTCACATGGCCAATTATTTTTTAAATTTCGTTCAGCCGATAGACGCTGACAATAGCTAAGATCATTTCAAAAATTCTCTGCAGCTTGATTTCCGTCAAAAATTCCATTTCAAACTACACACGTATACTCGTTCAAAAAGAAACAACTTCAAAATTCTTGCAGTGAAATTCCGAATCCCTTGGTATCAATGATAGTATCGAGAACATTTGCAAATCCCACTTGGATATTTCTCGAGTATTTTTGCAGTTGCGAAAGTTTTTTATTCACAAAAGAACCAGTTGAGTTCATAAAATGAATGGGTTCGGTTTTGGCACGAAAAATTCCTCGAAACATTTCACAAGAAATTTCATTTTCGAATCAAAATCCAATTCTTCCAACATACGAAGAAAATTAATTGAATTTCCTATTAATAATATTAAATTCAAAATTGCATACTGGCATACATTTGATATAAAATCCTCCAAAAAACGAGAAACTAACATAGCTGAAAGTGAATTGAAGCACGAAGTGCACTTTGGAAGAAGGTAAACTGAAGCATCAATCAATCGACATCAACACCATTGGAGACCTCCGATGGCCGAGTGCACACACACGCAGAATTGCGGCCAATTACGAATCAAACACAAGAATATGAAGAGGAAGACGAAGAAGGGATACCAACAATGTTCGTCATCTATCTTCAAGACAGAAGGAACGAAAAAAAGAAACGCCAGAGTCTCGTCACGAAAATCTCATCGTTCATATGACACCTCTCAGCAAGAAACAATTCCCAATTGGGAATCGGCGTTTGCACTTCAACCGCCACGCTTTTCGACCCATATAATCGGCACCTCGAATCCGAAAAATTCGGTTAAACAAAAAGGAGAAAGCTTCGCAAGACAGCGTCATAGCCAAAACAAGAATACCTGGATTGTAGAGATGGGAAACGCGCAAACGCTCGAGCATTTGATATGATGAATGAGTGAATTTCGATTCACACGCATCAAATGAGCCTAATTGCGTTTTGGAAGACATGAAGCGTGCATAAAATATTTGCAAAATTTTCAAATTTTCATATTGCTCTAGAAGGTTCTCGACACGATATCCCATACTTTCTTGAAGATTCGAAACGACTCAAAATATTGAATCAAATTTCAGATTCCTGCTCAAACCTCATATGCGATCGACGAGGCGCGAATGTGCAAATTTCGCACATTAAGGCACTTTTGCGACAATTCGTTGACGTTGCACATGTTGTGAGCAAGCTTCTGGCACGTTTACGCCCGCTGAACCCATCAACAAGCACCTTGAGCTGCTGCATGTTGAGAGTGACAACAGCTCGAGGAGATAACAAGCGAAGAAATAAGAACTCGAGCAATCGGAGAGGAACGCAATGGAAATTGAACAAAAAAAGAAAGTTGTTTCGACGCAAAGTGGATGATGATGATGATGATGATGATGAAGACGAGTCACAACGACAACGACAAAGACGAAAAAAATGGGACGAGATTGATTGGACTCAAGTGAGAATTAATTGTTGTGCAGACCACTGACTCATTACGACCAACAAAACATTTTGTTTTGCACAATTCGATCTTTCGAGAATTCAGAATTCCAAAATTCTATGGAACTTTCACTAATGAAAAATTAAATAAATTTAACGCAAACTAATTTTACCATTCTATCATTTGTATTATGCAAAAATTTGGTGTAGTCGACTGTTTCCGAGAAAATGTCAAGAAAACGGCATAGAATGAAACGTGAAATGAATTTGAAGCGGCTAAATGCAAACAATATTGTGATGAGCTATTTCGTAAATTAAAAACGAAATTAAATCGTGATTCGAGCAAGCATTTTGACGCCCCACAAAATACAAGGAGAAAACGAGAGGCGAGCGATTGAATGAACGAAAACCTACATTCGTCGACGTCACTGTCGAGAATCGTCAATTTGGTAAAGCTCGACGGCGACGGTAGAACGAAGCACACGGTGACGTCGCCGGGCTCTTCATCGTCGAAACTCGCGGTTGCGGTGAGATTGCCGACGATGTCGAGTTTCGTCGGCATCGCGACACCGGTGTGAATGATGCCACCGCTTGCCGACAGCTGCTCAAGCTCCCGTGGAGGTGGAAAACCGACGAGGAGTTGCTTCTTCTTATTCTTCTTCTTCTCATTCTCCTCGCCAACACATCCCGCCATCTTATCATCTTCTCTTTCATCTTTTCTTTTTTCATTGTTGTTCTTTTTAATATTATTGTTGTTGTTTTTGGTGTTGCACTCGATAGGATATGTCGCCGAATGCCACGTGGACGTCACACCGCTACAGTACTCATTTCTTGGCGAGAACACCAAATAAAGGCGGGAAGCGATCGGAAATAGAAAACGCGGCGGATGAATCATGAAAAAAAGCAGATGAGGAACAAAACTGGTGATCAGGAGCGCAGTTGGCTGGAAAACAGCTGATAGTCAAGATTTTTGGTTTATCGAAGAGGGTACCAACGTCAATTGATACATCATTTGTTGAAAACTGCTTCAAGTTGAAAACGAAATATGTTCCCACATTGAGAATTCAAATGGTTCAATCACTGACAGTGACTCAAACAGAGAGTGAACCAAATTCACTCCAACCCAATGTATTATTTTACGACTATTGTAAACCTTATTAAGCATATCGTTAAAAATTATCGTTTAAATTTAAAAATTTCCTATTCCTTTATATTATCTAAAAATCGGTGGGTTTCAGAGAGAGAAAAAAGATTTCATCAGTGAACTCGCTAAAACTTTAAAAGAATGAAAAAAAAAACGATATCTCAGTGTTCATTGATTCAGCGAGAAAATAAAATAAAGTGTAAATTTTCAAAAATAACATTCTATATGTTCATCAGTAACACCATTCGAAACCAGTTTCGTCGGTTCATTTTTTCTTGAGTTCAAATGATGAGGAAAAACCACCCAACCAGTCCTGATCATAACATTCTTCTTTTCCTTCTTCCAGCCTCTATGCGTTTTTTTCGTTTTGATTTATTGCATTTTTATTCTCGATTATTCCAAATATTTTCCCCTCGGGACGCGTTATGAAGACGATTCAAATCGGAATTTGGGAAAAGAAACTGTCGATGGAATGTTGCCGGCCTCGCATGGCAACAAGTGGAGGAAGAAGAAGAAGACGAAGGAGAAAGCGGCATAACGAGGAGAAATAGAAGACAAACGAGATGGATATTTAATTAAAATTGACAACAAATCGAGACATTTCAGCTGATTTTTGATGTCACCGACGCGCTCGGCGAAAAAGTGCAACGACTACGGTATAATTCGATAATTAATCAAGTTTATAGTTCATTTCATCGATGCCTACAATCAATCAAACATTGATAACCTTGGTAAAATTGCGCGTGGACGAGAACAACAGAATCTTTAAAAATCTCGCCAATATATCACATCTTGTGTGTAATTTTCGCGTTCCTAATCCAACAACAAGATGTTCATTTCGAAAAAATTACGGACAACACTAGAAATATGTGTGACGGACAAGGTCTCGCGCTAATGTTTATTATTTCTTGATCTTTCGAAATCACATTTCACAAGTTCCGAACATTCACATGTGCCGAAATTGATTTCAGATGTTCGGCACAAAACTCAAACTGCCTATGCGCGTAGATTCGGAAGCATTGAAACGAACACAGGGATCAGAGAAAACAGAAAGAATGAGCTCAAATGATGAAGAATGTATAAACGATTTCCTGAAATATGCATTCGAACACTTCCGACTATTATTGCAACGAGAATCTAGGCATATTAGTGGCCTGAGGATTACTGTAAATGTGGATTCGATTGAAATAAAACGCGAACCTGTCTCGATATAAGCGGAGGTGATAAATCTACTTCGATGGTTCTTGAGCGACTCATTCCGTCGCTCTTTCATGCTTCCGCGGAAAAACGAAGACGACAACATTAGGCCATTTGAGACATTCACTGGAGTCTCGGGGGTGAGTTCAAATCAATCGGAGCCATTCGAAGGAGGAGCTCTTGGATGGAAGGAAGGAGGCGGAGGAGATGGTGCGGCTCTGTGTGCCTGAGGCGTCGAATTATTGCGCCTCACGCTCGCCTATGCATCAGTAGACTCACGTACGGCGACGGACCTTTTCTAGTGAGTTGCAACACGCACACTCAGATACACACACACACACAAAAAAAGTGGAGATGGGCAAACAAGTTTTGGGTCCCTTTCCAGTTTTTTCTTCGTATTTTAATGCAACTCTCCATCAAATTCTTCTCTATTTTTTTTGTTTCGTCCAAACTCATCCACCGAGTTCCATTCCTCCACTTCAATGTTGTTGATGATGAATGCTGACTGCCCGCCTCGGCTTAGCTTCAATGTTCCGTTGTCGATTTACGGAGAATGCCACAAACACACACCATCATCACCACCAAAATTGGTATTCGATGAAGGCGCACATATATACACAAAAAATGGACGAAACGGAAAAGAAGTGGAAACCAACCAAAAAACAACAATTGTGTTAAGGCGTCCCCCGTCTTTTTTTCGCATTTTCGTTCCGTGCACCGGAAATTGAAAGGGAAATTTGCTTTAAAGGGTAGCCAAGATCCAGGCAGATTACTGTAGCCAACCGAAAAAGATGGGTAAAGAAATTGGAGCTATTGGAGATAATTGAAACGATACTCGAAACAGAAGGATCTAATCGAATCAATGGTATTCGTGATACACATGATTGGTCATCAATCAGATAATAGGATTCATCGAAACAAGCATGACGTAGTATGCAGCTCACCAATTACTAAATAAGTTTGATTCGTCAGAACTCCCAATCAAGCCCAATATAATCGCATTAACCATCCGGTAGGACCGACTCTCCTTATGATAGTAAGATCATATTTTGAACAAAAAAGATTCTGCATATTCCTATCACCAATATCGATTCAAAATTTGCATAAAACCATTAATTCAATTCAATTGCATATTTTTTTCGGAGTGTGAGAATACCGTAGGAAACGTCGATTTGGAAACAATTGACAAGAATTGTTCATCTCAATGTAAATCAAAAGTACAAAGTGTGACATGAAAGGTTCATGATCCTAATTTGCAGAGCAAGTTTTGCACAAAAAGCGTGGTCGCGTGGTCACACGGCTGATGATTACACATTTCCTGGACATTCATATGTATAAGTCGATTTTAGTTTGATTTCACCAACAACAACAATGGATACTGTAGATTATAGGGCAATTCGTTTGATGATTTTTAATGAAAATGAACAAGAAGGACTACAAAGGACATCACGACATTTCGTTTGCTTGAAAAGAAAACTCACTGGATGCGGATGATTTGTTATCTTTCGAGCTGCCCTCATCCGACGATTTCGGTTTCAAAAACTTGAGCATTTCCTTCTTTTCTTCTTTGCCTATTCGCTCGAGGAATTATCACAAATTTTTTTTTAGCTGTCGGGGAGATGTTCACTTTCTTTCTTTTTTTGGGATGAGGGAGGATGGGGAGGGATTAAGCCGGGCCCCACGAAAGAAACGCGAAAAACTCGAATCAATAAGGCGGGCACAAAACGCGAAATTTTGGCGCCGAATCTCACGAATTTCCCGCTCCCAACTCTGGTGTGATCGTGATGGGGCTCGTATTGGCGGTATCTAGAAAAAATAATAAAAAGAAAGTCGAACAGAACAGAATTGAGCACTTTGATCGATCGAGGCGTTTTAAGAAGAGCGTGTTTAAGAGGGAGAGAGGGAGACAGGAAGAATATGATGCATTGGGGGTGGGGACAGATAACGACAGAATCGATGGGTTGCCAAGAAAATATGAACGGCCGAGCTGGGAACGAACCAGCAAAATATCTACACAAATCATTTCAATAAATAACAACAACAATAAATAATAATAATAATAATACATATTAAAATAAACATGAACAATTAAAACATATTCCCTTCCTAACCGAAACAAAAAATTCTGAGTCACTCGATTCGGAAGAAAATATATTATAAATATACGCGCTTTATACGTTTTGAAGGGTTTCTAAATATGCAAAAAAGAATTATTATCGTTTTTTATTCGTTTTTCTTCTTACAAACCTCGAATTGAGATTATATGTATGTATATTAAGAATCATATCCGAGTAAAACTTAAATCAATTCATGTATTTTGGCACCCTCTTTTAATTTTCTTTGCAATTGTTAAAAAGTATAGTTAAATTTGCAACACGCACATATATATATATATTCAAAATATCATTTTAGTGAATTCAAATGGGCGGGACAATACGTGGCAATTGTTTTGAATTCGAAAATTCGCGTGTGCATGGATCATCAGACAATTTCACAAAAAAAAACACACAATTCACGTAAAAATAAAAAATCGCCAGAAAAATTAGAGGAGCTATTTTATTACCGATATCTGATGAAAATCGAGCTTAAATGAAAAATAGCCCAAAAAATAACGGGCGAATAGAATGAAAACGAAAATGAAGATTGAAATCATAATGGATGATGATATCATTTCCTTATCAGTCATATTTACAATGTCAATACTTCATATTTTTAAAAATTCAATTTGCTTTTTAATATTTTATTATTGAAATTAGAGGGGAGTGAGTGACTAAAAAGCAAAATGTCCATGATTTTTTGACTTTCCTGCATGCTCGCTCCTTTAAACCTGTTGAATACGTCATTGGGCCTTTAAATCACAAAATAATTCTCGTCGCGCACTCCTCAATAACAAATTTGCGCGATGTTTAAAACGTTTGCTACTTTATCAAATTATCTCGATTCTAACCTTGAGCGAAAAAAAAATGTGGAATTGGCGCCGATTTCCTTGAAAAACACTCAATCGCAATTAGTCGAAGATTTCGGAACACGAAATAGTACAACATTTAATTTATTTTGGATCGAAAATTATTTTTAATATAACTGACTAATCCAATTCATTTTTTTGGTTGAATGAAAATAATAATTTTAAAAAGCGAAACCCTAGATAATTTCCAAAAAATGAACAAAATTTTTTTCGGTTTTGTTTTGCCACCTATGTCGAGAAAATTGTGGATCGGAACCGGTTCGACGACATCTTTAAAATTGAGAGATTTGAGAATTGAAAAGATAACATCGCATTATTTTCTCTGTGCCTTTAAATGATTTAATTTTCAGATGTACAGGCCCGGTCGCGACGAAGTCCATTTAAATTAAAACCATATTGCGCCTTTAAAATAACTGTTCTCGACGATTACAGCCATCGTCAACGATGGCGGCTCTTATGCGGTCTTACAACAATTATTGAGAGATTTGGCGGGTTTTGCGAAACCAGTTCCCATTCGAAAAATACCAAGAAATGAGCGGAACAAGTACAAATCGCCATTTGAATCATTCATTCGAAACCCGCGAGGATGTTGATGGAGGAAGAGGAGGAGGAATAGGAGTGGAAGGAGAAGGTGAAGGAGGAGGTGGAGGAGGTCAACAACGCAAAAATGCTGATTGATCAAGTGATAAAAAAAGAAACGATTCTTCGATGGAAATGACACACTATTATTACAACGCGCGCGCGCGCTCGTCTCCCTTTTTTTTATTTTTTATTTCTTGATGTCGAATATCAAACATAATACAAAATAATGGATGATTTTCAAAAACACACTGCGGCACCTCCGCCCGCAATGGTGTTGAGAAACTGACGGCGATGGGACGACGGACAGACTGACTGACTGATAAAAATAGAAAGAAAATGAAAATCGTTGGCCCCGACGCGCTTGCAATGTCTTTCTCCCTCTCCCTCCCTCTCTCTCTCTCTTTCCCTCTCAACAATTCGTTGCTTGCCAAATTTGAAAAAAAAATGTAAAACTAGGAGTGGGGAAGAGAAGGAGGAAGATGTATGATAAATGTAAAACGAAAAATTTAAATTGAATTCAAGCGTAGCTTCTACATCTTCATTTTCTCAATGTAGACAATTTCTTCAACCTAATATGAAATGAAAATTCAAAAAAATGAATAGCAAATGTTTGTTCGGGCACAAGCGGGCTCCCACAATTTGCATCATCGAGAGCCGAAACGAATTTGCATAAAACTTCTCGATTGTCATGTTTCACTCGGATTACTGTATATTTGGCGGAGGTCGAGAATTATGCAAAGTGTTTAATGTATTCAAAAACGCGTTTTTTACACTCCAAAAATAGACACCATTCTGTGAATTCTTTTTGAATTATTCGCCGATATACAGTTTCCGGTGTGCTAAATCATAAATATTTTTCGCGTTTTCGGTTTTTTTCTGTCAGTCGGCAGGCAATTGAAAAAAAAATAGAAACAAATGAAAATCAAAAGAAGTAGTCGTGACGAAAAAAAGATGCTATAATAATTAAACAACGGCAAACAAGAAACATTCTCACCGCCGGCGTTGAGTCATTCGATTGAAAAGAACGGCATTCACGACATTGCAGATCAAAAATAGATTCCGAATACGGTAAAATACTTTGCATAATTTCGGTTTTAATCTGTTTTGATTAAAAAAATAGACTATGATATCGAATTTTGAAAAAAAAAAACTGAATATCAGGGACAGACAACCGCCAGAATATAATCGACCGTTTAATAACCATGATTTCCGTCCTAAGAAAGGCTGCCGGTGTGTTTCTCTTGGAAAAAACGATGGTGGTTACTTTAACTACTGAAAATTGTCCGCAGCAGCAAAGAGACGAAATTTCATGGGCATTCAAAGGTTTATTTGGTAATCTGCGGGTATTTCTCATTATGTTCTAATAAGGGTCCGTGATGACAGGAAAATACGGAAAATGGCAAAATATCGGTGGCGGGCAAATTCTCGGGTCGAAAAAAAACGTGCACGAGTATTTGCAAGGGCCCAATTCTACGAAAATCAATTCCACCGAAGACGAAGAAAATGGAAAAAGAAGAAGAAGAAGAAGAATTGGAGAAGTGGCTGGCTGAGGATTGTTGAATAAGAGGATGAAAATGAAGGAAAAGATAAAAAAGAAGAAGAAAAAACACAGAGAAGGGCACAAGCTTCCGAACTTTTCTCCGACGTTTTTTTTTCAGAGAAGAAAGAAGAAGAAAAGTAAAAGAAAGAAAAAAGAAAGGAAAAAATCGGCAACCAAGAAAAAACTTCAATTTTTCTTTGGCCAATTCTCGACTCGAACCGACGATTATACAGCGCCTCCATATTCTTAAACGTCTCTCGCAGTTTTGTGGTCGATTTTTGTTGGGGGGGGGGGGGGGTGGGGGCCGTCTCGTCTTTTCAAAAATACCTCAAAGTCCTTCCCGTCCCGTCTACCAGCGCAGCACCCAACCTGAGTCGAGATACCCTTCAGCAAATTGGGTTTTTCCAATGAAATGAAAATGACGACCGACCGATCGACCGGAGGCGAAGACGCACGCACGCATACTCACACACACTCACTCACACGCGGTGGCCAACGAGTAAAAACTACTACTATTCGGACAGTGTTGTAAGGCCTTGAGATCGAGAAATTGCGTCTAAATATAGTAACTACCATACACACTGGCATCAGCTGAAGGGTAACGTTTAACAAAAACAATACGTCGTTGGCGAAGAAGAGGCTGTCAGTTGAGATGCGCGCCGCTTTCTCATTTTGAGCCACTTTAATACAAGATTCGAATCAGAAGATACTACTTCAAAAATTATTGCGAATTTCACATTGTTTACGGCCTAGTCAGCTTTATTGTTTTGTGAAGAGACACACACACACACCCAGACAAGAGATTGTTAGCGCAAATTTTGGATTTTTTTTATTATTCAGTAATTCGGATTTTTTACGGTCTACAGCTGTGCACAATTTTTGACCTTAAATTATTAAAAATATGTCGGCAGATGGAAATTTGCTTAAAAAACATGAAAACGTATTTTCCAAAAGAGGCTACGGCAAAATCAAGATTGTCTCACATGTGTCTTCACTCACAAGAAAATGACAATTTGACCTCTTATTGGAAATTGAGGCAAATCGGAAAAGGCAGAATGCGATAAGAAATTAATCGATCGAAAAATCTCAACAAATGCTCAACGAAGAAAAAAAAATCAATCGCAGTCTATACAAAATCGTAACAGAAAAAAGACAATATTGCCAAAAATGGAACATAAATTTCAATCAAATTTGACGGTCATAATAGGATCTCATTCGGGATGCAAATGAAAATAAAATTGTCAAAATATGAAAGCAGCAAATTCGATTTAAAGAGGCATTACAATTTGGTTTAAAGCCAAAAAGCAAAATGCAAAAAAAACGAGAATAAAGCCTATTTTGATGGTTAGAGAGAGGTGTTCGATTATATTTACAAAAAGTGGGCTTCTTATTTTCGTGGTCCCCCAATCAACCAAAAAACTTTATAAATAACACACCGTGGCTCTCTGTTCCAAAGTGTCAATTTTTCAATTTTTTGAGCGCCGCATGAGTGAAAACAGTAGGAGGAAAACAGGTGAAATGTGTGTTGAGTATGAATTTTATATTTATTCCTTCTTGCTATCATTTTTTGGTATTCCTAGTGGGACCCTAAGAAGTTCTCTCTCTCTCTCTCTCACACTCTCCGTTTCTATTTTCAAAAATAAGTAGTAGTAGTAGTAGATGGAGAAGGAGAAATATGAAACTGGACACGAGATACTCGAACGCCACCACCACCATCGCCACCAGTAGCACCAAAACCAAATACACGACAAAACGCAGAAATTGACGAAGCGAAAATCGGAAAAAAAGAAAGAAAAAAAGAAGAAAATTGAAAGGAGACACGAAAGAAAAGAGGCGAAAACGCTGGATTAGCGACGGATGACGACGTTTTTCCTCTTCTTTGCCTCTCCTTTTACATTTTGCGACATAACAACCATAAAAGTAGCGCCCGAGCACTACCAAGGATACTTGGTAATATGAGCAATTTTGATTTATATTCTATTCTTCTGCCGTTCACTCCTTTTTTCAATTCTCTTCGTTTATGTTTGAGACGCGATAATCGAAAGAAAAAATCAAATCAAATCGAAACCACAGATCATAACGCGCCGATTTTCAATTCTACTTTTTCTCTCTTTCTTTCTCTCTCTCTCTCTCTCTCTCTCTCTCTCTCTCTCTCTCTCTCTCTCTTTCTCTCTACTCTGTGTCTATTAATGGGCACAAAAATGGACGGATGCGAAACTTTTCTTTTATTGTTGCTACTGCTGCTTCTGTTGTTGTCGCACTGCAACTGATGCTGTTGATGATGATGATGATATTCGGCTGGTTTGTGTATAAAAACGCGGGCCCCTCTCTAAGCCACCAAGTGAGAGAAAAAGAGGTTCGAATTGTGTGCAGAATCGAGATGGTTCAGAGATAACAACAAAATGTGGAAATTGCCAAGAAAGACGATGAATAAGATGGACAAAAAGCTTTTTCCTGGTCGTATTCTACGCGTTTCGACACGACTTCTCTGAGCAGGTATTTATTTCATTTGTATCATGAATATTCTATTACGCACTTGTCCGTTATGTTTATTTATTTTTTCCGGGTTCGCCGCAACGTATAATTAAATTGCTGCACAAGCGACCAATTATGTATACTACGCCCAATTGTGGTTTTTTTCTTTTAGTTGCGTGCACACGAACAACTTTTTTACGGGTTTTCATTGAAGAGAAGAATGAAAGAAAATGAGCCAACGACCAGTGTATTTATTCATTATAGTTTTATGGATATGGTATAAATTAAAGGCGTATCAGTAGAATATTCTAACCCTATCGTTTTCGGAGTCTATTATCAAAATTTCAAATATTCCAGGCAATCATTTCACAATATGTTTATTTGGAAAAGAATCAATGAAATATGTGGAAAAAATGGAAAATTTTTTTTGTGATTCAAGTCCAGTGACACAATACATGAAAGGCTGAAAATGAGAAAAAAAAAAGAACTTTGTGGAAATAATGCGAAAAAGAAAAGAGAAGTATCGAATTTCGGAAAGGCGGGGCCAACCAGCAACACCGGAGCGGGCGGGACCCTCATCCAAACAACTCGAAATCAATTTCTAATTTACATAAAGCACAAAACTAAAACGAAACTTGCGCGCCGTCGGTCGGTCGGTCAGTCGTTACTGCTGCTGCTGCTCGCGCATGCGCTGACGCCGACAAATCCCAAGGCGAAATTGGCAAAGAAGTGTTGGCGTTGGTTGGCGGCAAAAGCCTCGCCAACATTTTTTCGCATTGCGACATTGCTGGAGAGCAAGAGACGCTGACCGATTTCCGAAATAGTAGTCGTGCGCGCGACAGCGGCGACGACGGCCGACGACCGCGGTCTGAAGAGCCGAGACTGACTAAGCTCCGAATGCAAATTGCTATCATAATTTGCATTCATTCGCCAGGTGAAAACTCGCGCTTGACGTATTCATAATTTTTTTATAATATTTCGCACGAACACATTTTTTAAAAAGCTTCAATTTAATATTACTTTTGAAAGAGTTTAATTAGAAAACAATTGAAGTCCGGCTGCTTGCTTAATGAATAATTTCCAAGAAGAAATATGAATTTCTTACTGCTTTCGAATAAATGTACAAAGTCCAAATGACGTTTGATGAAAAAAAAAACACGAAAGTTTGAATTAAATTCGATTTTTTTAATGGCAAAAAATATCTTAATGACTTAATCAACTAAATGCAAAATAATTGAAATAATAATTATTAGCGTCAAATTTGACACATTTTGGCATTGGGTAAAAATGACTTTGGCAAGCACTGAATAGATCCATAAAAATCGACCGCTAGATGAAATCCCGAATTAAATTTAAATAGACGAATTTGCAGTGATCCAACCTCTAGGTTTGGGTGTAGCGCCCTTCTAGAGGCCATTTTTGATCAGTCTGAAAATTGGATGACAAAAACCATGTATGTGTAGCACATTGCCCCTACTTCCATTGTTTCTTCAATTTCCTTCATCCTTGGATTTCAAAAATTCCACATTTTTTTTAAATATCTTATATCACTTTCCATGAATACTTTTTTCCTCGCACATAGAACTAAGTTGTCGTATTTATTCATTCATATCTCGTGTTGATATTTATGTTCCTCATTGGTTCGTATATTTCCATGAATAATTCATTTTCTCTCATCGCACAAAATACATATTTATGCATCAAAACCGATTCCGCTTGGCGCATTTTTCGTGTCATAACAGGTAAAAACACCGCCTCTAATAATAATAATAATAATTTATATTATTATGAGGCAATCAAGACAATAATACCAAATGCTGGCGCAATTCGCGTGCAATGACAACGACAACAACAACAACTACGGATGGACCGGACGGAAAGCCGGAAAGTAGTAGTATATTTCGATGGCAGAAAAAACGAAAAGAAAAACACATGTTCGTCCCATTTTTTTGCATCTTTTCATCGTCGTTCTATTTTTATACACAAACCAATGTATTTTTAGAAACCGAACGAGACAACACCGAAATGTGAAGGAATTGAAGAGAGAATGGAGGCGAAGCAGCGGTGGGGGAGGAAGACGGGGGGGGTCCTTTTGAAAAATTGCCCATTCAAGGCCTCATGGGAAAAAATGGGTGCCTGAACAAAAAATTGGAAAGAAAAAAAGAAAGAACCTTTCATTTTGTTTGAAAAAAACCGAGGAAGCGAGAAAAAGTGAATCAAATTTGGGTTTTCACACCGACAACAACACAAAAAATACATTTTTTGGACAAGAAGAGAGGAAGGTATTGAAACACGGCCACCACAAAAAAACTACATTAAATTGACACAATAAAACTGCGTCCTAGTCGGGCCGACAAAAAAAACCACATTTTATTTATTATTCGATTTATTTTTATGAGAGTTTTGCACGAAATATATTATATTATATATTCGATAGATACTTTTTTTCCTCTATTCGAAAAGGATTCCAATAAATAAGTTTGAGGAAGGGGCGAAAAATAAATAAAGCGAAGCAGAAAAAAATGCGGTCGATCATTGAATTAAGCGACATTTTGCAAATCAATTTCTTCAGAATTCACCCATTGCGATTAATCGCACTTCCGATAATCCGCCCGATTCGAATTATCGGCTGTTTCTCTTGAGCGACATCAACATAATCGACGAATATGCATATTTCATAGTACTACATACAAACACTTGAATAATGCCACATTTTCAAATCGATGCGATTTGGAAACCATTTTCAATATAACTCGAAATTTCTTACTCGATCTCGATTGAAAATTAAAAAATTAAAACATCAAAATTTTTGCGAAATGGCTTTAATTCTGAAGATTCTACCAATAAAACAGAGTAGAAGCTCAAAAACATATTCAACATGTGAGGGCTATCACTAATCAAGAGATTGACGATTCACAAAATAATTGAAAAGGTTGAATGTAGCCATGAAAGGCAAGAAAGGCAAAACCCCGAGTGAGTGCTTTTTTCGCGAATTTGAACGAGTCAAATGAAAGTCAGCAACATGGAATTGTTTCAGGTTGAATTCAACCCGAATAACCGGTATTTCAAGTGTTTTTGAGAATCACCATTAAGAACATTGCATTTTGTTAAAACAATGCCAAATCTACAGTATTCCATTGACCGAATGCTAACACACAATCACAAAATCGTAAAAACCCACTTGTCTCAGTAGCGGCTAATCTTCCGTTCAAGAATACGGTGGCATTTGCGAATTCGGCTCGCCGCGAGTTACCCGAACCACCCCTTGCGGCATTTCCCATACTTGGTCGGACTTGATGGAAATTATCTGCAGGTCACACAAATGACGAACGACGAGCAATGCGGAACGGAACGGAACATGAACGAACGATTCGAGAAAGAAGTCATAGGATTTTCGGATGATTTATTATATATAGGTCAGACATAAAACAAGATAATAGACTATAAAATGTCTTATTGTCGTTTCCCAACGGATTTTTGAGATTCCTCTTTCAACATTTGTTTAACATCTATTTTTTGATTAATTCGAGACTTCTTGAAATATATTTGTAAAATATGTATTTCAAGAAGTCTCGAAGGGGTTCAAAGCAAATTTCGGGGATCATATTGACATCAATTCTACAAAATACGAATTCTACTATTAAAAAAAATTATTTTTAAAATTAAAAAAAACATGTTTTTTAATTATTATTTTGTACTTCGAAATTTCAACGAATTTTTTAGAAGTTCAATCATCGAATTTTGCTATGCAGATTTTGGGAAAAAAAAATCAAAAAACTAGTATTGTTTTTTTTGTGTTTAGTTATTTTGCATAGTATTTTTTCGTGTTTATTGAGTTTTTTTTAGAACAGTACACTTTAAAAAATTTTGAAAACAATCATGTAGTTCCGGAAATTCGATTTCACTCATTCGGATAATCTAAACTTCGATAATGCGTCTAGTCTAATTTCGATTAACGGCAAATTGAGAATGTAGATTATTATTTTTTTTAAACTAAGATAAATTGAAATTTTTCACAGAATTCTATCATTTCCGTAAACGATTAAAACGGATTCGTAGAAATGTTTGAAAGCAAAAGTGCTGAAATTGTGCGAAAATTCAAATGAGTCACTTTAATAGTAGGAAAATAACAATCAATTTTTTCAACACACTTCGTGTAAAATAGAAAATACAAAAAAAAAGAAGCAAACGCCGAATTTTTCTCATTTTTCCTAAATAAAGAAGAAAAAGCGCGAGAGACATTGGCATTTTTTGGCAATGACTAATCATTTATAGACAAAAGTCCAAACGGAAACTAAAATGTTTCAATATTTTTTCGGGCCAATATTATCCGAAAAAAATTTGTGATTACACGATGTAAATTGTGAGCAGAAAAGTGCAATAAATCAAGAGGACAATTGAGCAATTCGGAAATTCAATCGGGTTCCACGAATTCCTCCCTCAATATTATATTAATTTAATTTTAGTACTTATCGATAATAATACTAATAATATACGAGAATGATATCAAATCACGAATTGAATGCAATTCTCGATCAGAATTATGCGAATCAGAATGCTACAGACAAAAGTAAACAACAATTGGCACGTGTGCAGCGATGAATTCAAAGCGACGAGGCAACAAAAAAGTCTTTGAAAATCAAACGAGGCGAAAAGGTTGCGAGAGCTGGAGCAGATGGTTGATGGCGGTGGCAGTGGAAGTGGGAGGCAGCACAAAAATTGATTAGATGTGAAATAATTGAAAACGAGGGGTTGGCTCGCATCGCTTCGTTGGCATCCGTCGCATTTCTTCTCTCGTTCGCCTGTTTTTTTGGCATTTGACTTGCACACTCGCCGATCAACGTCCTATTTTTCGACGCGACGGGCGGACCACACATTCTTGTCATGGCCCCGGGAGCACAAAACGAGAAGCATTCTCTTTCTCTCATCTCTTGGCTTCAGCGTTGTCACGTTGTTGCTCCGCTATTGCGATTTGCTCTCTTCAGCCAATATCAAATTTTCGATAATTCATGGTTTCCGAAATTTTCTTCATTGATTTCAAATCGACGCTTGCTCGAACCCAGATTTTATCGTCTATCCATGACTATGAATATGTATCACAGCTCGTTCAAACATTTTTTTTTTGAAAATGAACAAATGCCGTCGTTACGAGAAGAACAAATTGATAAATGAGGACAATTCGAAGGGAACAACTAATGTCAACTATTTTCAAGCAACGAGGAAAAATTCACACAAAAATCGTATGTGTGTGTGTGAGAAGAATAATATACTTATATTTGGGAGCTATAAGACGTCATTCAATCAATTGAGCAGCAAAAAAAATAAATGAGATAAAAAAGAAAGTCTCGCGTACCGTATTTGGTGTGAATTGCGTCATTTGGATGCGGGTGTTGGTGCAAATTCAATGGTGTTGAGTCGGCGACCGAATGCGAAGAAGAACACGGCTCTAATCCGCTAGTTTGATTCGAGAAAAACGAGAGAAGATGTACTGGCACCGCTTGTTCGCCAAATAAGGCGCAATGCGCCAACCAGTAACCCTGTAATTTAGTCGTTCATCACAAAACAATGAAACGACCAATTATATCGGCGATATTCGGTCTTTCGTATTTTTAAGATAATATTAAACATTGGAAGAAATATAAAAATTATTTTGATGCATGATGTCATTTTCTCATAATTTTGGACGAAGTAGCGCTTTTCTAGAGAATATAATAAAAAAGAACAGATTCGTTTCTGGTGTGTGCTATTAAATTTTAGATCACGTTTTTATTCACATCCAAAAATCAAAATATGTTTTTTCTTAATTGAATTTGAATTATTTTTCAATCGCATTTTCTTAATTGAATTTGAATTATTTTTCAATCGAAACAGGTTAATTTATATTTAATTTTTCTTCGAATCCGATTGATTTTCATTTACCAGAGTTTTTTTTTTAATCTAATTCACAAAAAAGGAGATAATTGCTTAGATTTATGATTTGGCTCTACATAATTCACACGAGGCCATTTTCACACAAAACTTACTTATCCATTGAAAAACAGTTCAAAGCAACAAAGTTATGCCACAGTTTAATTTTTTAATCTGCTAATTTCGACGGGATTACCTGCCATTGAGATGGTGAAAGATTCGATGCCAAGAAGCAAAGCCACTGTTCCCAGCTAGTCGAGACTGATGTCTGCTGTGAATTTAAAGCACCAATCGAGAAGAGATGTGCCGGCGATGACAGCAACAATTCCTTCAACTAAAAATAACAAAGCCCAAATTCGGAAATTACCTGAATTCTTCTGTCGAGCACATTTGTTGAAGGATGTGACGTCACTGTTGTGCAATGTTGCAGATTTTGTGTAGAATTGCTAAATGTGGGAATTTTTTTAGAAAAATGAAAAAATTAATCGAAGAGAATTTAATATACATATATATTTTTTTTATTTTTAAGTAGATTGCCTCAGCAAATCGCCGTTTTGAAACGGCGGTGAATAGAGATATGGGTGGAACGCGGGAGAACCGCCGTTCAAACTGTATTTGCAAGAGAGTGTGATTTTGAGAGACGAAAACATTGGATTTCATCACTGTTTCACAAAATTTCGCGTTTTTCCGCAGTTTTTTCGAGACGATTTGCTGAGTGATTTGAAAAAAAAACGGGCCGCTGCGAGACTCACGGCGCAAAAACTGCGTGCGCCTTTCATTACCGTATCCAAAAATTCAAATATTTCCAATTTACCACGGATTTCGAGTTCTTGGAGGGTTTTCGGTTCAGTTTTTAATTATTTTAATTTCAATATTCGAATATAAAGTAATTTTTATGAATATTCTGAATTTCGCGAAATACGAAGTCGCGCGACTGCGAAAAATTGACTAAATGCCAAAAAACAATGACAGCGGTTTTGGCAGAAGACAAAATTGTGACTTTACGGCCCTAAAGATGGATTAAAGGCACACACCGCTATTTAAATGTTTCTGGCATTTATTTAATTTTCCGTTGTTTACAAACTCCTGGATCTGTAACCTAGGATTATTTTATCATAAAATCATACGAATTTTGAAGCTGCCTTTTTAGATAAATTTACAGAAAGAGAAAGTACAAAGAGTTAGAAAAAATATTTTTAAAATTAGGGAAAAATTGTTTAATTTGCGATTAGTTTGAGGTGTCATTTTATTTAATACCTGTTTTTAGTTGTGCGAATATAATAAACCCAAATTTACCGAAAAAAAAAAATGAATAATACTCACTAACGGTTTGTGTGGTGGCAATCAAATTTCCGGAGCCTTCGTTCTCTTTCGTGTCTACCAATTTCAAAATTATATCTCATCAAATAATCAAAACCGTAAAATATAGTAGAGCCGACTGATAAAATAACTCGGATTAGTTTGAAAATGTCTGTTTCCACCATACTTGCAAATTTCCGAGTCGGGGCGGGGCGGGTCAGTAAAAAATTTCGCGACCCGCCCCCGCCCCGCCGACCCGCAACGACACTCCAAGTTTACAGCGAGGCCCTTGTTTAGTGAAAAAAAAAATTCGAATTACATTATTTGAGTAGAATTAATTATTCTCGCAACAAAAATTGTTCAGAAGTCCTCAAACAAAATTGATTGTACCGTCTTTCACTGTTTTTGTTTCGTTTTCGATTTTTTAAAATAAACTTTTCTTCAAAAAATCTATTATGATGGCGGGTCGACCCGGAAATTTGCAAGTATGGGGTCGAGCGGGTCGGGGCGGGTCAGGGGCGGGTCGGTAGAATTTTAACTCTGATCCGCCCCGCCCCGCCCCGACCCGCCCCGTTGCAAGTATGGTTTCCACAAGAAAAATGTTTCGTCACAGTTTACCACTTTTCCGACTGGTTGATAAATCGATTTTTTTAAATAAATAATTATTTCAGAATTCTGATTAGTAATGAGATTATTTGAATTACGTGATAATTAATAATGATCTTTTCCCATTCCGAATGATCAAAATTCAATAATGGATCGATTCATGCCACGAAAATTATTATTTTTTCAATGCAGAGATGCAAAAAAAATGCAATGGGTACTAAAATTTTAAAAAAATGAAGAAAACAGCGAGACCTGTGAAACAATTTGTTGACATGCGTTTTTTTTTTCGAAATTACGGTATACATAGGTCCAAAAAAATCTACACAACAGTTTTGCGCCAATGCCATTGCCATTGTGTTTTTTTTGGCATTTAGCCAATTTTCTGTTGGCGCGCGACGCCGACAATACACAATTTTCAGTAAATAAACGAAAGAAACTAGAAAATTTAAATCAATCAAACAAAAAATAATATCGTAACTTCGAAAAAAGACGCACGCCAACAAATGTTCTCACAGGTCTCACTGCTTTCTTCATTATTTAATTACAGTATCCATTGCATTTTTTTTGCATCGATTCATTGGAAAAATTGTAATTTTTACAATTTTTTCATTTCATGAATAGGTCTAACTTTGGGAAAAGATATCATAAAGATCCCCTATAAAGCTCAGAACTGCTTAATTTCGAAATCGCAACAACAGGATTCGCATTGTAAACATCTTCGGACATTTTCCGGGATGAACCACAAGCGCGAATTAGTTGTTTTCGCTCGTTGTTGTTCCGTGAAATAATCGTTGGCGGCAATTCAAATAAGGACTCTATGGAGGCCCGGGGGGAGAAATTGTCTGTTTTTACGGGTTATTGTAACTTACAAACTTTAGTGAGTTTGATGCGTAGACGGCTCCTAGTAAGATTACCCCCTGTTTAAATTGAAATTTGAATTACCGCGAAAAAAAAAAACACTGTCTGGTCCGCAAACACCTAGAGTGCTCATTTTTTGCAATGGTAACATTTTGTTTGAATTTTGGAATATTTTCTCGGCAACAAATACTTTACTCAAACTGTTGTTATGATGTTGATGAGTCGACATGCGAAGAGACACAGGTGGTCAGAGTTCAAATAGTTCAAAAATCGACGAGCAACAAATATTTGAAAAGTTACTTTTTACTCGGCAAACTCATCGGCTGAAACACGTGCTCATCTCTATAAAAGGGCAGCACGCAGATTGGATGCGCTGTTTTGTCGCTTCCAGGGTCCGATTTGTTCAGTGGTTTTTATCGCCGAATACGAAAAAAAACCCTGTTTCACCCGATTAGTTTGCCGAGTTGTACGAATTTAATATTTGATCTATGTACATTTGGTGTTTGAAATACTATAATAGTGTTTGAGTCATGTCCGGAAAATTTTTTCTCGAAAATCGTATTCAAGCTATTTTTAGCGAGACCAAACAAACAACAAGACTTGAAGGAAATCTGGAGTAGTGTAGTATTTTAAGCTTGATGTAACTATACCGTCTACATAATAATTAATAAGAATTACCTGACTGGAATGTGTTCTTCGAACACCTCGACGTTAGAACCGGACGAAGATGAAGCTTCGAGACCTTCGGATGAATCGGAAGTGTTGCCGATTCGGCGTTTCTTCACGAACGGCTCCATTTTTTTTTTGCTGAAAGTGGAGCGTCATAAATGAAAAACGATTAGTCTGGGCTTGAAAAAAAAACGGTTCAAAAACTGAATTGAAATTGATGGTGCAATAATGGTAATGGTGGTGTGTGTGTGTATGTGTCCGAGGGGCGCGATATATTGTGTGCTCAAGAAGTGAGGCGACGCGGAGAGGCTTCGCGAAATCGAGAGAGGCCGACGGGCAAATACAGTCAGCGGGCAACCGGAGAAGATCGAGAAAACGAACGAGGCTCTGTATATTTACTTTCTGGACACAAAAGGAATTATTTGAATGAGGATCGACGATGGATGCACGAAATATTTCAAAATTGTGCCCATTTTTGGCGACTTGTTTGTTGCACCCAACGATTGTCGAATGTTTATTAAATAATATCAGTTTTCAAAAATGCTCATCGCAAAAAATTAAAATGGCGATGTTTCAAAAGGGCAATTGTGAACACAGATAAGGTTTCAGTGTACACGATTTTCAAATTTTTTTAATTTCTAGCCGATTCTTGAATAACCGTCTGATTGGTTTCATCGTCTCATCGAATGACCGATTTGGATCTATAGTGCTGAAGGTACTTATGATATTTCAATTGTTATTGAACAATAATGTACCCGAACATCTCCTTTTTGGAACAATGCCAATAGTTTCGATGAATTTAATAAAACCGTCGAATGCTTAAAAGCTCTTAATATATTTTAGGTATAGTTTTTGAAAAAAAAATCCGTTCAATAGAAAATTTACAAGGAAATTATCAAAGTTGAAAAAAAAAACTCTCCGAAATAGTCTTTAAAATCCGGAAACAATTTTCAGTTTTCGAAATTCTTAAATACCGTGCAATGACGCAAGATGTACCGATAATGTTGGAAATGGAATGCGCGAAAATTATTCGAAATATTGCGCCACTACGCCAAAAGTAAATATCATCCAATAATTGGTTTTTTTTTCGTTTTATGTTCTCCAAATTCTTTAGTTTATCATTGAGAAAAAATTGTTTAAAAAGAAAAACGCGTGAAAATCAAGAATATTCGAGAATATTCGAAAAATTAGCGTCTCGACGGGGAATTTCGTCGAATTGTTGCAAATCTCAAAATGATTTCGAATGACTCGCCTAAATGATAATTTTCGTTTTTCGGCGCCACAAAACCAAATTAGACAATTCATTTGGGAATTGCCGCAAATTTGGCCTTATGAGAAATGATAAAGCTGATTACGGTAGGAGAATGCAATTTGAACTCGTTGGTTTTTGGTGCAAAATTGTTGGATAATTTGACTCAAAAAAAAAAGAAACAATTGATGCTGAAACATGCTAAATACCCGAAATTTCTTGGGTATATTTAATTTTTCGAATACTTCCTTGACTAGTTGATGGCAGATATCAGTGATTTATTCATTCGTGCACCTTCATCTCGATACCAAAAACTTTGTTGCCGTTGCGCTTTTTATGATTCAAACACCAAGATAATAATTGCCGTGCAAACATGACCCGCGATGGCCTCTCCCCCCCCCCTCCTCACTCGTTCGCATTGCCCCTTTTTGGGCTCTTCCGTTACCTGTCGATATCTGCATGCCGTTACACATTCTGTTTGTTTTTGCGTTGCATCGTCGCGCCGCTTCAAAATGCGTCATAAGACGTGACTCGTCTCGAATAAATCGAATTGATTATCGGTGATGAGCCGCCGACAAAAAGAATGTTGCGCGCGAAATCCCGCTCATTCAGCACATGGCTTTTTATTCGAGTGTACCGTAATCCGTTTAGAAGAATCTCCCCCCGATTTTATTGGTCCCATGAAATTATGCAAATTCTCAGTTTCAGATTTTTCAAATTTTGGCTCGTGACAACGTTTCCTTTTAAAAACTCATGCAGATTTTGACATCTGCGAATCGAACTACTTTAATTTTAAATTAGTCTAATCTTTGAATATCGAGATAAACGAGCTCCAATCAACCTTCGACATGCCCTTTTGGTAGTTTTTTTTTCAATTTTGTTTAAATGCTATCCTCAGCCGAATTCAATTTGAATCCTTCTTTTTATTCATCTCCCTCCTCATCATCATCGATCACGGCAGATTGAAGTCGGTGGTGTGTCATACATTGAATAGTACTTAATCCAGTGGGACCACCATCATTTCTGTCGGTGCGCGATGACCTTTTACGGTATGAGCTGGTGCTTATTAGCATACTGTATGAATGGATGGCAACAGATGATTTATAGGAAAATGAGCAGACGCCACTTTTTTTTCTCGCCAGATATTCCATTTGATTCATGTGCTAATTTTAATTAGCATACGATGAAACAAAACAAAAAATATTTTCAATTGCAAAATTTTGATGACCACCGCTTTTAATATCTGATTAAGATTCACAAATTTAATTAAACTCAGGGTTGGTAAATTGAAGCCGGGACCGAAAGCCGGCCGGCCGGCCCGGCTTTCGGCCGGCTTTCGGCTTTTTTTTGAATTCCCGCTTCGGCCGTGCGGCCGTAAACAACGGAGTTGGGGGCCGAATCGCGGGCCAAAAATTTGACAGCGAAAAAAGCCGGCCGAAAGCCGGCCTCAGGCCGGCTTTCGGCCGGCCGGGCCCAAAATTTAACAACCCTGATTAAACTTGCAAAAATGATGAATCAAAACTGAAAGATTATATTCTCAAACATCGAGTATTCTAAAGTGGGTCTGCTTAAATAATTATATCTCACTTCTATTGGATTATCATGTTTGGCTAATGAAAAAATAAATAAAATTGAAATCTGAAATTAGGGTCAAATGGTTTTATTCAAAAAAATTTACGTTTCAGAATTAGCTATAGAATTAGCGATGTGTAATAAAATTTCGAAATTCGCGTCAAATCTTCAATGAGGTTACACTGTATTATTTCTATAATTCGGGAGAAGACTGTCACTTGGCGAACTCATCATTTGCGAAATAAACGACTCGGCAAACTAATATCTGTAATGGCGAAATACGCGCTGTATTGACGATTCCAGAAACCGAATTTTTCTGGGGGGGGGGTTTTCATGCCAAACCAAAAACTCCTGTTTTGCTCGATTAGTTTTCCTGAGGAGCTACCATTGCAAATTCGAATGTGATACGAGATGGCCGATGATTCCACCACTACCGTTAAATAATCCTTTAATTAGAAACGCGTTGAATGTTAGTGAATTACATAAGGGCTCTCTCGATTGCATAATTCTCGACGCATTGTCGGATCCCGCCGACACAGTGTCGCACGCGTACGAATTCAAATAGCGACGCACTGCGCGCGCGCGCGCGCTGGCTCGCCTATTTTTTTTTCGCCGTTGCGCACTGTTGCACCCGTATGACCGGTGTTGACCTCGTCGGGACCAACAAGAGGAGAAAGTGGACCGGCGTGAACATTGAGGAGAGTGCGCGCGAGACGAAGAGACGCCGCGTACGATGGAATTGAATGCGAGGCGATGCGTCGTGGTAGATGGGAGACGGGGGGAAGAGGAGGCGTGTCGGGATGGGCTTTCAGATCGGGTCAGCCTGACAGCCGCCGATCTCATCGAGTGCGCGCTCTCATTCCGACACTTTCGCATTCACCCATACCTGCACATAAGCTATTTTTTAATTAATTAAAATCAGCATTCATACTTTTATCAAATAAAAAATAATATTTATATGGGCAGGGGTTATTTTATTTCGTTTAAGTCCAAAACACGATCCATATTATTTGATGACCATAGATTTTACTCCATTTTATCATATTAAAAATTACGTCTATTCTTTTTCTTGTATTCTGAATTCAAATGTTTCTTGCATTTTCAGTGAGTAGACCTGCAAATAATGGACCTACATCGTGCACTATCGGCTTTGATTGGTCCGATGGGTGGAGTGCCGAATCAATCGTTGGCGCATCTCGGTTTTCCATTTCCAGACACGTCGAGTTTGCTCACCGCCGCGTTGACGTCGAAACTCGAATCGCCGCTTGGAATTGTTCCATATGAATCGGCGGCGGTTCCAACATCAACCACTCAGTTCACACCAACGAAAAAAGCTAAAATTGAGGAACCGAGCAGTCCGGTTTCCAGTCATTCGAGTACTGTAAGCAGTACAAACGTAAGTAGTTTTCCTCAAACAAAATAGTATTATCCAATCATCTGTAATTCCGGTGTTATTTGAAATTTGAGATATTACGTATATCAACACGAAGGTTCATGTTCTTTCGATAATCGGATTAGTTAAGATCCATTGTTTAATACATAATTTTCAGAACTCACGCAAACGTTGCAAGTTGTTTTTTTAGGTTAATATCAAGTCAAAACGCGTTTTTTTTCAGTTTTCAAGCCCTGCTCCAAGCCCATGTCGCAAACCGGCTCATCCGATTCCCGTTGAGAAGAAGGTTTGTGCTAGAAAGTTTACCAAATTGCGCAATAATGCTTGCTGTTGCTACACGAGTCGAATTGCACTCTGACCTCCGCGCGACTTTTAGCATTCGCTACTTGAGTGCTACTAGTTCTGCTTAATCCGACGCATCGATTCGAATCCGAAACAGTTTCGCCTAACCGCAAGATGACCGCTATAATTATATGCTCTTTATTCGCCCCTCAACGGTTGGCATTGTTTCGCGCCAGCCAACTGTTGCACCAATTAATTAGGGTGGCTGTATGAGTTCAAATATGCGTAAGGTACGAACGGAGACTTGAGAGTAGTGCTCGAATTGCGCAATCGACTGCATCCATTAATGGTATTGACACACACATGCCGCAAATGACACAGTAATCTCGGAGTATTTCAAAAACTTATTCGTCTTCATATGTTTCAATTGATCAGCTATAATTAGGAACCTTGATTTAAAATTTTAATTGATTATGAATATTCTGTTCAAGGAAATTTTGGAGATATTTCCCTGCAATGAAAAAATTAGACGTTCTGCAATTTTCGGTATAACACGAGATAGGCGCTGAAATTCTTTGAAGATAATTTACGTTGCATAAAATGAGGTCAATCCCTTAATCAATCTTACGTCGACCTCCCCCCCCCCTCGTTTTTTTACAACATTTTGGCGATGAAGCAGCAGCTCAGGTGTCTGGCGAGTTTATTGTCAAATGTTACAACCGAGCTACGATCGCGCACTCGTCGTCGTTCGCTGATACCTGATATGCGGAATTTTGCAGGACGAAGCCTACTTTGAGCGTCGCCGCAAAAACAACGATGCCGCGAAACGATCTCGAGATGCAAGAAGGCAGAAGGAGGAGGCGGTGGCGGCAAAAGCGGCCGCTCTTGAGCAGGAGAACATTCAATTAAGGGGACAGGTTCACTTCATTCTCAATCTCATTTGACTTTCAAAATATCAAACAAGGGAGGTCTTTTTGCTGTCCGTCTTAAAATTTTTTTATTTTTTGCATACAGATTCTTTAGAAAATTTCCAATCGAATGAACTAGGTGCATACCTGCGCAAACTTCTCGTTATCGAGATATGGACCTTCAAATCCGGAACTCCATTCATGACAACATAACCTACACACCACTGAACCACAACTGCTTGCTAAATTAGGATATAAGCGCGAGATAAGACATCACGTTATTTCATTTCGAGTTTCCGCACATTTGTGTGCAAAATTCATGTGGGGAGGGGCTAAAACTTTGAGGGTCCATATCTCGATAACTAGAAGTTTGCGCAGGTAGGCACCTAGTTCATTCGATTGGAAATTTGCTAAAGAATTTGTATGCAAAAAATGAAAGAATTTTAAGACGGACATCAAAAAGACCTCCCTTGTAAAAATAAAAGTGAAAAAATATATTTTATATATTAGCTTAAGCTACTGGTGCTATCCATTGAAAAAAAAATATTTTTTTTGTGAGATTATTCAACTGGTTCCGGGCCTCCATTTTCCACCAAAAAGGAAACAATTGAAATTAAAAAAAAAACAGGAAAATTGCTCATAAAATATATGTTGAAATTTGCAAATTTATTGATTTGATGATTTCAAAACGAATTGTATTCTTATTTTAACAAATTAGAAAATCATTTGGGTAAAATTAAACTGCATTCTTGAAGATTGCTGTCCTTCAACAAGAAACCGCCAAACTGCAACTGATGCTTTTCTCAACGGCTTCAAGAGTTGTGAAAGATTCGAAAAAAGATTCGACGATCGAAGTTTAATCAATTCAATTCCCCCCGTGCATTTATTTCTCATTGATTACCGCTAGTTCCCCCAATCGCGAAGCCAATGCTTTAATGTTTTATTTCTTTCATGTCTTCCTTTTCCATTTAAAATCTACGGTTTTGCCGAATTTCTTTCAGGAATTTCATCGGGTTTCCTGAATGCTTTCAAATGTTTCATACACGTTTCAACAATTATATTAATTAATAGTATTATTGACTAATTTTTTAAACGTTTTAATCAATAAACTGATGCTCATTTCTCTTATTTTTGTCTATCAGAATTCGTGTTCAATAATTGCAATGATGTCGTCTGAAATTGCTGGTTGTCCATCTGAAACCAATCTGGAAATATTTCTCGTTTTCTAGAAAGCCTTGCATCCGGAATAATTGTCGCAAATCGATTCAAAGTGGTACGCAAACTAGGCGAAGGTGGTTGCGGATCAGTATATAAAGTTGAAGATCTCGAGCAGAAAAATACTTTTGTATTTTTGACACAATTTTCGTTTCAAAATTTCACTTTTTTTTAGCATGCTATGAAAGTCGAATTCAATTCAAATAGTAATGGAAGCGTTCTTAAAATGGAAGTTCAGGTATAGTCGGCGTCCGGCGACTGCTGTACGCGGGTAGATTTACGCACATGCGCTTTGAAAAGATCTCGCCACGCATGAATGCTTATTTTGGTGTTTTCACGTGAACTGCTTCATTTTTCTTCAACCTGCTAGTCCTTTCGAGACCATTTCGAAAGACGCATTCCCGTAAATCCACCCGCGTACAGTAGTCGCCGAAAAAAATATTTTCCAATTTCTTCTAAAAATTTCAAATACAAATTTAGATTCTCACATTGCTCCGAAGCAAGAAGCACGTGGCGAAACTGATCGCAAGTGGCAAGAAGCCCACCTATACTTATATGGTGATGACCCTCCTTGGTGAAAGCCTGTGCTCTCTTGTGAAGTATCAAAATTTCAATTATATTGCTAATAACACCGAGTTTAAGAAAATATGGGCCCATAATTAACGTTTCAACACAAACTCGAATAGGAATATGCCTCTTGTTCGGTCAAAAACAAATTCATGACGTTTGATGGTGAAAGTTGATGAGTAAAAGAAGTAATTGATTCCAGATAGGATATATTCATAGAGATTTGAAACCGGCTAATATTGCACTTGGTTATGTAAGTTTATTACTAGGCTAAAGAAACCCACAAACTCGATAGGCCGTAAAACTTCTTATACCGCTTTAATTATGGGTCCAACAGTAGTGTGAAACTAGATTTTTGAAAATTTTTAATTGCGGCTTTGCTGGAAAAATCTAAAATGAGATGGGTGTCTTATGGGTTTTTTAATACGCATTTTCGCTACCATATTTTCTGATATTTTAAACTTCCAATGTTAATAAATCAAGTAACAAAAAATGAATTAAATTTGCGAGAAAATCCCAAAGATATACACAAGTCCGCAAACATCGTCATTTTGGCGGCAATTCAAACGTCTTCATCATGTTATCGAAATATTCGAGTTTTGGCGGTATCTTTATAGCGTACTGAATGTTTTTAAAAGATGTAGCAAAACGTGATGAAGCTCATTGTTTTAATAATGTTGATGTAAAATTCTACATGTAGAAAGGAACTAGTGAGGAGAGGTTTTTCATGGTGCTCGATTTTGGCCTTGCTCGACAATTTGTGTGTGAAACTGATGGAAAATGGGTGATGCGAAGACCACGCGAACGAGCATTGTTTCGGTTGGAAATTGGTTTGAAAAATGAGAAAATAAATACAAATAATCACAGTGGAACTGCTCGATACTGTTCGCTGGCAATGCACGACAGGCTCGAACAAGGACGAGTCGATGACTTGTGGGCGACGTTGTATATTTTAGCGGAGTTGCGTTGCAAATTACCTTGGGCTGACTTGTGGTCAGTTTTTGGGACGAACTTTTAACAATTTCCCCGATTTTTAACAAATTCGTTCAATCGTTTGATGCCGACAATAATTAAAAATTATTTCGAAGATTATACATGTATAATTGTGTCCTTAAAAGGCTAGTTTTCTATAATGGAAAACTTCGAAACATTTCAATAATCATTTCAAAATTTCTGGTGGAAGGCTTTAGAAATAAATATGGTCAGTTCAATCGTAGCAAATTTTGGGTACAATAGTACACACGGGAGTCGGAGGAAATTTGCACATCTGGGTGAGTCGCATCAAACTAGCCCGGGCCAGCGTTGGGCGACTTATGGGGCGAAACAGGGTGAGAATGGCGAAGGCCACTTGGGCGTGGTGGAAATCGGCGGGTGAAACACCCTGCTTATTATATATTTTACATACCTTAATACTCTTTTTCCCACCCCGCGGGTCCTCGCTGCTTTTACCCGTCTGGCGCCTTTTGAGCCGCAATGGGGACACTAAAATTATTTTTAAAAATAATTAGGATAAAATCATTAAAAACCTACTATCGGCATCGGGCGACTGCGAAAAATTGGCTAATGCCGAAATATCATCTCTCTCTCTGCCTTTGCACGAGAAGTGCACCTTTATTCTCTCAGGCAAGCAAACTGAAATTTTATAAAAGATCTTTGATTATATTTCACGACTATAATATTTTATATTTTTATTATTATTATACCTTAGAATTTTTTAAGAGATTTAAAAAATTTTGATTTATTAGAATTTTATAAAATACTATTTATTAAAATTTTCAATCTCTTATAATATTTTTGAATTCCTAATAAAGGTATCGATTATTATAATATTTTAGATCGTTTTTCTGAGAGATCGAAAATAAATATATCAAAGGCCGATGCACCCAGGGGGCAACGAAATAGAGGGCAACGTGCTCTTGAGGTTCATGTGCTCATGGGTTAAATGTCTTTTAGAGGTCAACCAAAGGTATGTCTCAAAGGGGGCATTTTACAAAATCTCATAAGGGTCAACAAATTTCATATCATGGGTTTCAACAGAAATGCTTCAGCAAGCCGAACTGTTTAAAGATTATCAATTTAAAACCACATTTTTATCGAAGTTTTATTTTACAGAATACTCCATTATTTCGAAATATGCTGAATTCACCTTAAGTTTTTATCGTATGCTGAATGAAATACGTATATTCAACAAATCAGGTTTAGGCGAAAACTGTGTTTTAAATTGATATTATTTAAACACTCCACTTTTTTCTCAGAGCAACAATACGTTCGTCAAAGTATACAAGGATTCAGTAGCTTCGTGGTACTCAAAAATCGAATAGCCACTTTCACCAATTTTCCAGTCGAACCAGTAATTTAACAAAGCATTTTTGTTGAAACCCCTGAGAATAAATCTGTTGGCCCCTAACAATAAGAGACTTTGTAATATTCCCCCATTTGAGACACACCTCTGAATGGCCCCTAAGAGACATTGACCCCCTGAGCACAAGAGCACGTTGCCCCCTTCCTCTTCTCCGCGGGAGAATTGGTCTATATCAAAACACATATATTAACATTTTTTGAAATAGTGAAAAAAACGAAATTGCTGACATGAAGCGGCAAACCACTGATGAGGTTCTTTTGAGTAAAAGCCCTGTGCAGCTGCTCGAATTTGCTCGCTACGTTAGGTAAATTTGTAGACTTTTACGGATGTAAAACATCAGAATACACATTTAATCTGAAAATTGACTATGTTGCTTTCAGAGGGTTAAATTATTACGATCGACCAGAATACGAAACAATCTATCGAATTTTTGAAAGTATTATGAAACATGGCGGCTACAAGTATGATTTGATTTTAATTGTAGAACATATCAATCAAAACGAATTAGTTCTATAAAAAAAGAAAACAAAAATACGTATACACAAGAGCAAAATTGATCGACACTTTCAAAAATCAAAAATGCAAGCTCAGCGCACAAATTCTGGTAAAAAAAACTGCAAGTACGGCACACTACCACCGCCTAATTTTTTCAATAATGTGCTATTCACGATTTACTTATATTTCCCCGAAGTTACCACTTTCATTTTGGTGTTCGGTTTTTTGAAATCACATTCAGTTCACGTATTCGTTTTGTTATACTTAATTATTGTCGTAGACAAACGACTGCACGAAATTTAAAAAATGATTGGAAATGTGCCAATGTGTCTCGAGGCAACGAGAAGTACGCGAGACTGCGTACATTGCATTATAGTGTACGCGCATTTAATATTCAGTCAACGATAAATTTAAATCTTGCCTGATTTCGCAAATCTGCCGATAATAAATCCACGGCTCGCGCCTGAGCTGGTGTGGCATACAAAAAAAATGTTAGAAAAAATATCCTCAAAAATTAGGTTCGGCCACGGCCACACTTTATGAAGTAATTAATTTAATTAAGTAGAACGAAATGAATACATTCATATTGCGTGTGTATACCAAAATAAAAGTAGTAAAAAAATGGAAATAAAGGAAAATCGTGAATAAGCATTACATATTATTGAAAAAAAACTAGCATTTGGTGATTTGTGTGCAGCACTTGCATTTTTGATTTTTGAAAGTGTCGACCAATTATTCTCGGCCGTTCCAGCGCTGCGTCGCGCCATTATATTAATCCATCAAATGCGGCCGTGGCTGAACCTAATTTTTGAGGAAATTTTTTCTTGACCACGCCAGCTCCCTGCGGCAAGTAGTGCCGTTTTGATGTTTACTATCGTGTTTTATTACAAAATTATTAAACAGAATAATAAATTATTTAGATGGTCGGATCCTTATCACTGGGAATCGCGTTTCGGTTATGATAAATCGATTTCTCGTAATAAAAACTCGTTGAAGAGAAACAATAAGGCTGACAAATCACCAACTGTATCGACAAAAAGTGTTCACCGAAAACGTTGGGAAGTTTTTTGCATTTTGGTTATTATAGTTATATTTTCAGCAGTTCCTACAGCTGTTCCTGATGTTCCGTTGTTTCAGGAAGCGGATTTCTTAAGTAATCCTATCGGATTTTAATTGTCAAGAATATATTGTTACTGGCGCATTGTTTGAAATAAAGTGCTATTATTAAAAATAAATAAACCAATTATTATTCAAGCGCAAAAAACGAGTAGCCTCTTCCGATTTTACGGCGAGTTTGATTCGCAGGTTTTCCGTAGTACGGTACCCTAATTTACATCTCAACAAATCGTTCTGTTGAAACGGCGGTGAATATACATATTGTCGGTGTCAAAAAGACTGAAGGAAGGCGAGATCTTCAAATTCGCGAAATTAGTGTAGATTTAAATTTATCGTTGACTGAATATTAAATGCGCGTACACTACAGTGCTCCACAAAATTATATACCCACCCCAATTTTGTCGAATAACTCGAAAACGCGAATACCTCCAGAAATGGTTTCAATTAGAAAAATATGCGCATTTATTATTAGTTTCATGTTACATTCACAAAATTCAACAAAAAATAACAATTTTAATAATTTCGTCATTTTCACGAAAAAGTGGAAAAAATGTTTCCACAAAATGATATACCCTCTCCATTTTTTTGGCGTTTTTTTCGATTTTTTTCGTATATTTTCGTATTTTCGAATTTTTTTTTTTTGCAATTTTACTGTTCTTTAAGAAATGCTTCGTGGAAAGCCGCTCACCGACTTTGAAAAAGGTGAAATTGAAGCAAAACTGGCTCAAGGTCTCTCTTATCGGCAAATTGGGAATGATCTCGGACGCACTCATAATGTTATTAGCCGATATGCTGAGAATCCAACCGCATATGGTCAAAAAAAGTTGACAGGTCGTCCTTCACTGCTTTCGGATCGTGATAAGCGCAAAATTTTGCGAAGACCGTCAAATTCAGCCGTGTCGTGCTCAACGATTCGAAGGGAATTCAATCTCACGGTGTCAAATGAAACCGTCCGGCGTGTTTTATCGAAGAGCACCTTCATCAACACAGAAAAATGACGAAGGCACCAATGTTGACTCGAATACATCGTGAAAAACGACTGGAGTTTGCAAAAAAGAATCAACGAAATAACTGGAGACAAGTGAGAATAACTGCAACGTTCATTCAACTTGTTTTCTTCTTTCGGGTAGTCTTTTCCGATGAAAAAATGTTCAATTGTGATGGGCCAGATGGTTATCGTGATTATTGGCACGATTTGAGAAAAGAGAAGCTACGGTTTTCTCGTAGAAAGTTCAAACGAGGATGCGTCATGGTGTGGGCGGCAATCAGCTCGCATGGAAGAGTCAAGTTGTGCTTCGTTTCGCCGAAGATAAGTGGCTCTGACTTCCGATACGTCATAAGACGTGGTCTGTTGCCATTTTGGCGTCGAAATATTCACAAAAATTACTCTTTCATGCAAGATTGAGCTGCTTGTCATCGCGCTCGCCGCACCATCCAGTGGATACGCAGCCGTAGAATCCCAGTTCTCGACTGGCCAGCCTGTTCTCCAGACATAAACCCCATCGAAAATGTCTGGGGATTTATGGTGAAGAAGATTTACGATGACAACAAGTCTTTTCATTCAACTACGGATCTCAAAAAGGCAATCGTGGAAGCCTGGAAGCTTGTCGATCAACAGCTTCTTGACAAACTTTATTTATCAATGGACAGTCGAATTTTTGATGTAACACGACTCAATGGAGGTCCAGTTAATTACTAAATGTTCATTTTCGTTCAAATTCTAACTCTCGATGCCTTTTTCTGAGTTTTTTATCAAGTGGGTATATATCATTTTGTGGAAAATTTTTTTCCCACTTTTTCGTGAAAATGACGAAATTTTTTAAATTGTTATTTTTTGTTGAATTTTGTGAATGTAACATGAAACTAATAATAAATGCGCATATTTTTCTAATTGAAACCATTTCTGGAGGTATTCGCGTTTTCGAGTTATTCGACAAAATTAGGGTGGGTATATAATTTTGTGGAGCACTGTATAATGCAATGTACGCAGTCTCGCGTACTGGCACATAGCAAATAATTTTTTCAATTTCGTCAAGTCGTTTAACTCTGACAATACTACAGACATGAGGCGTTAGCGAATATTCGTTTTGGATTCGAAACACAATATCGATTCGCTCGTCAAATTTATTTTTACCACAAAAAACCTTCAAAAATTTCCGAAAATATATGGGATTAGTTAAATAAACAATAGAAAATTGTCAAACATTTTGGAAAACGATTAAATGGATGAAATATGCGATAAAAGTAAGTTTTGGTGGAGCGGCTGTGGAAAGAAATGTCTCCATCTCTCAAAATCATTTAATCTCACAATTTTCTTTTCTCCGCCGTTTCTACGAAACGTATTATCGAGATTACTTCTGGATTTGTTCTAAAATTCTGCAAACACTTCAAAAGAATACAACACATTTTTAATCATCTATTTAAATACAGTAAACTAGATATTATTCAAATTTTTTTCTAAAATTAAGACATGTCCGCAGTTTTTGCATTTTTCGTTTATTATCAATTGAAATTCAATTATCGAAAAGAGGGAAAGAAAATGTTTTTTTTTTAAATCTACTACTCCAAATCATGCCTCACTTGTTTTTATCTCAAAAAAATGTTTTAACTATATTCGTTATCGCAGGCAAAATGTTTGAGATTTTGTTGTTCTGTCTGCGTCTCTGTGCCGCCATGAAATGAGCGCGATTCGACAATTTTCAAATTGCGTTCCTTAATTTTTTTGTTTATAGGTTCGCTCGGCATGTCCGCGGGCCCAACAGGTATAAATTTCTATCTGAAGATATTATTTATTTATTTTCCAGATAACGAGCTAAGCAAAAAGTTTCGTTCGTTAAAAAAAATTGGAGAAGGGACATATGGGATCGTTTACAAGGCAATTCATGTCAAGGATCAAACGAAATGCGCATTGAAAATGATCACCATGGACAAGTAGACGACATATTCTGGTATTTTAATTGTCTTCAATTCAGAGACGAGGAAGGAATTCCAAGTACGTGCCTTCGAGAAATTTCATGTATAAAAGACCTACGACATGATAATATTGTTCACTTGTTTGATATTATTTTCACAGGTATGCGAGCAAAGTAAAGTAGATTACGAGTAATGTGAGTTTATTTTTCAGATTCTGATCAAAAGCTTTATATGGTGTTCGAGTTTATTGATCGCGACCTCAAACTTTTGTTGGAAATGATTGAACCAGACCGTTTGCCTGAAAATTATGTCCGAGTAAGTATTTGAATTGAAATTTATTGAAACTTCTACTATCTTGTTAAATTTATTATCTTGTTTTAGTCATTCATGTGGCAGTTACTGTCAGCATTGTCGTATTGCCATTTAAGACGAATTGTCCACCGCGATCTTAAGCCACAAAATATTCTCGTTTCCGATGATGGCGTGGTTAAAATTGCCGATTTTGGATTAGCCAGGTATTATTTTTTATGTGAATCGAATTAAAAGTTTGATGGCAAATTTTCAGAAGTTTCTCATTTCCTAGTCGAAAATATACACATGAAGTGGTTACATTGTGGTACAGGCCGCCTGAGGTAATGTGAAATTGTTCTTACTTGAAAAAATTTGTTATTCAGATCATACTTGGGTCGCAAAGATATTCGACTTCGCTGGATATGTGGTCTTTGGGTTGTATTTTTGCCGAACTGGCGTCAGGCCAACCACTTTTCAACGGAGAATCGGAGATTTCGCAGCTATTTAAAATATTCGAAATCATTGGAACCCCCAATTCTACGGTATCTTTTATTGCAAACATTCTCAATTTAAAACACAAAAATTTTTTAAATATATTATTTTCAGAACTGGCCTGGCGTCGAAAAACTTCCACATTATAAAGGGGTTTTCCCTAATTGGAAGTTTAATGGAAGGCTTCTTGCCGAATCCTCAAATCTTACTGGACCAGGATATGATATTCTTAAGGTTATTTTTCCACGTCCTTCTCTATACATTTTCGTTCGTTATTAAGGAAATCGTTCGCTATCCACCTGAAAAACGGCTTACAGCCAAAATGGCCCTTTCTCATCGATATTTTATGCAGAACGATTTTATAGAGAATCGTCCTTCCGTATTGGACCTTCTTGCTAATGTCAAAGATGAGGTTGTATTTAACCTAATCGCATAAAATCAATAATAATTGCTTTCTGATTTCAGGATCAGGATCGTCGTTCGAGCTCTGAGGAACTGACCGAATTTTAAGAAAATCTAATGTTTAATTCTGTGCTATTAAAGATTTTTATTGAATGCCCATTTTCAAAATTTCCTTTTTTGCCATTTCATTCAGTTGACTGTAATATAGTTTATTATCTTTATTTCAATTCCTTCTTTTTCTCGTTTATTACATTCGGGTTCTCTATTCATTTGCAACTGATTTATTCAGCGAGGTCGAACATTTTTTTTTAATTTTTCATTAGATTTTCTTTTGCTAAACAATGTTTTGAGCTGTGTTTTACCAATGTTATACAATAAGAATGTATTTTTTTTAAAGGTTTTCACGTGAAAACAATTTTTTGAAATAAAATGTGTCTCTGGCCAAGATCTGACACACTTTCTCATTTTAAGGTCGAGGAAGTGATGTTGGCAGTGGCGGCCCCGAGTTGGAGTCACTCGATAGATAAAGACTCGTCCGAAAACTGCCCGAATAGCCAATCGTCAAGCAGAGAGCATGACGGATCACCAAGTTCTCGTTGTTTGAACGTATCAAATCTGAAATCTCGAAAACGGATAATCTTCGGTTTTCCGGATTTCTCTTTTTTTTCTTTTATGGATTTATTCATGCAATCTTTTAAAAAAATTCACATTTAGTGTGATTTTTTCCTGTAAAAAATTAATTTCATGAATTAATTCATTATTGTTTCTCTTTTCAATCAATCTTGCCAATTCTGCCGATTTAAGAATGTCAAACATTACAATGCCGATGGTATCTCGTGGGCAATGGCAGCCGTATTTGTCATTGGCGACATGATGGGAGCAGGAATGATCTCGTTACCTTTGGCCCTCGGATCAGCAGGTTTCGTTCCGTCAATGTTTTTTTCTATTTGTTGTTTTAAACTTAGGCCTCATTCCTGGTGTATTTTTCATTATTCTGCTGGGCTTAATATCTGGCTATACTGGAATTCAACTCAGTGACAATTGGGAAATGATGCAGGATCGATGGGCGGAATATCGATCAAGATGTCGCCGACCTTATCCGGAAATGGCGTCTCGATCGCTCGGAAAATGGGCCGGTCGACTTGTCGCCGTCACAATCACATTCTCGCAATTTCTTATCGGATCGGTTTTAATATTAATATGTGCGCAGAATTTCACAAATTTGCTCAATACGTTCACCGAAATTCGCCTCGATTTTTGTATTTTCATTGTTGTTTTGGGATTGATTTTGTGGCCTCTGATTATGCTTCGCAGTCCTATGGATTTCTGGTGCGATTTTCGCGGTTTCTCGAAAAAACATATCGGTATTATTTTCAGGCAACTGGCTTGCCTCTCCGCTGCTTCCAGTATTGTCGCTGCATGCTTGATTGTGGCTGGAACTGCTCACGACTTGCCCGTCTGTATTAAAGTAACTTTGAGCGATACTCGAAAAAAATAAATTTTTTTTTGTTTTCAGGAGCGCAAGCTTCCTGATTTCGAATTCAAAAGCTTTTCGTTGGCCTACGGAACGATCATGTTCGCCTACGGCGGTCATGCAGCATTCCCAACAATTCAGCATGACATGGCCAATCCACATCAATTCAACAAATCAGTTGTGGCTGGCTATATAGGTGAGATATATTTGTGATTTCGAAACATCTCGCTTTCAGTGATTATGATTGCTTATTTGGCAATTGCCGTCACTGGATTACTTGCCTATGGCGACAGTATGATTGACACGATCATTCCCTCGATGCAATTGACCTGGGTGGCGCATGCTGTGAATATCCTAATCACCGCACACATCTTGCCGACAATTATCATTGTGATGTCACCAATGACTCTTCAAGTCGAGGAATGGACGGGAGTTCCTAATCGTGAGAAATTCTCAACGAATCGATTTCGGTAGAATGCGAAATTTTCAGATTTTTCTCTTGCCCGATTCGGTGTTCGAACTTGCATCCTCTTCCTCGCCGTTTTCATGGCTCTTTCGGTTTTGAAACTCGGAATATTTGTCAATCTTGTCGGTGGAACAACAATCACATTTATGACAATGGTTTTGCCCTCGGTCTTCTGGTTGTGCATGCAAGCATCATTCAAAAAACGAAAGGAAGGTATTGACGCGGGAGAGATTGATGAAGAATGTCCCGATGACGAGCTGGCAACGTTTTCAGAGTAAGCGAATGCTAAATTTCAAATATTACAACTGTTTAGTGTGCTGAAATATACACCGAAATACTTACTCGTTCTCAATGCTCTAACCATAAGTAATTGATAGTTGCAATTCGGTTTCAAATAATTTCTTGTTATAATCTAGTATTCGGATTCTTCGGCGGAATATCGGCAACTTGGGATGCCATCGAAGGTCTTATAGTTACTGGTCAAGTTACTCCATGTTATGTTAACTGGTAGGCACACTAAAATAATATGATAGGAATCGATTGTTCAGGATACGCGAGGGATTCATTCCAAAGGTCTCCGGTGGAGTTTTGCACTGCTGCGGACAGTTTAAGAATGTTTCTTATTACGGAACCCCTGAACTTTGTCTTGTCTCAAATTGAAGATTTGATCTAATCAATTTTCATTTTATGTGTTTTTATTACTTGTTGTTCGTTGACGAATAAAGTGATCACAAATAGTTTGAATGGTCATTTGGATACCTAGTTGATTCGTGCGAAAAAAGGTGATAGAGAAAAAACAAAAATGTGAGGTTTTCTTTCTGATTAAATGATTCTCTGTGCGCCAAGATGTTCTCAAAATTCAATAGATCGAAGAAAGCTTTCATTGAATTGAGCGTTCATCGCGAAATAGGTGCGTCAACAAATCCGGCGTTGAACTGCAAAGTATCAATGCGGGGCGCCTACGATGGGGGGCCCAAAATTGCCTTCGAGTGTTTACTCTAACAAAAGATCTAGATTTTCCAAGGCTGCATTTTATCCCCCACAAAACACACAAGTTTAATTGGGAGTGCAGCCATTTGATACCACCGAATTATTGATGAGGGAATCGAGTATTGTTGAGAAATGACAAATGTATCCAGATGTCGTGGGATCCTGCGTTTTGTACGCAACGCGATGAGCCAGATACAGTAATCCACCAGGCGATTTACGGAGACATTTTAAATTTCGAATTTTCATTTTCTTTTTGTTTCTGCTATTTTTACCAAAAAATATATTTTAAAAGTGCATATTCTGCTAATTATTGAATTAAAATCGATTTCTACAGATTTTAAATAAACAATTTCGAAAGAAAATACAAAAATTTAGCGAAAAAAAAAATGAAAATCGAAGTTATGAAATCCCCGTAAATCGCTGCGAGGATTACGGTAACTGGCTCATCGCATTGTGTACAAAACGCAGGATCCCACGACATCTGGATACATTTGTCATTTATCAACCATACGTGGATTAGACAATCGTTGTGCAAGAAAGAAACCATCGAAATCGTAATTGATTGGGGGGCCGCATTCGATCGTCGACACCGAATATGTTCTTTCAATTTTTTGTTATCGCGTATTCGGAAAAAACAAACACACACCCACAGTTGCCAGTTGTTGAAATCCGATGTACTTTTATCGAAAATCTTGGCGCCATTACACAACTCGGCGAGCCGCAGCTGTCTGTGTTGCGAACAGTTGAAAAAAAAAACGAAAGAAATCATATGAGGTTTTTTCGAAAGCGAACAGATTGAAGTTTGAGCATTCTTCCTTATCTTTTATTTATAGAAACCACTCGACGTCGGTTGGTTGGGATTACGGTGGAAAAATGGAGGCTGATGTGAAAAATATGGAACGAATCCGTTGGCCATAGGTCAGCTGTTTCGCACCCTACGATGTGAAGTGAGAGAGAAATAGAAAAAAATTGGGCATCCGGTTGAAATTTTGTCGAGTCACAGCTGTGATTGAAAAATATTGAGAAATTCGGTGACGAAAAAATGACGAAACCGAAAAACAATATCAACGGCGCTGAAAAAATAATGAATTTGCTGCCTTTCGAATGGGTTGAGGTCTTCAAATTTCGTTTGAGAAACTATTGCAACCCACATTACCTTGAATTCTATATGAAGCTCGATCAGTTATTTTATATTTATAATATTAATTCGATTATGAATCCCTCATACCCAATAAAAAGTGGCTTTTGGGAGTAAATCAATAAAAATCGTATAGATTTGGGTTCGTTATAAGTGGTGTGAAGGCGACCATCTGTAACCAATTCCAACATATGATTCACCTCTTGTGTTTTTTTTGTCTTTCTCTTTCATCTTTCATTCTTCCTCTCAAGATCCAAAGTGTGGGTGTCTGAGCCTTCTGCGTCTCTCGCTCCCTCATCTCTCGCGACTCCGCCCATTCGGGTCGTCGAGCACAGCGCAACCCAAACGATTTTCGCACCGTGATTTTAATCTGCAGATTTGTCAAAATGTCTTCGCCCGTTCCACCACAGCCAAATCCAGGTAATCGAATTTATCGAATAGATTTTCGGCGTATTCAGCCATATTTGAAGAAACTGGTCTCAAAATAGCCGCTGTTGAAGTGCCAAGCAACGAATCGTTGGAAAGGAGAACCCGCGATGGTTTGATGATTGCTGAAATTTTGATTTTTAGCTATTCGATGTGCATTTGCAGGAAAATGGACACTTCGTCAGTTGCGACAAACCGACGCAATTGTTCCGCTTCAATCGGGAACCAATCAATTCGATAGCCAGCGGGTGAGTGCGCCAAAAAAGCAGTAGTGCGAAAATCAAAGAGCAATTTAAGTATGCAATTATTATAGTCGGCGTCCGGCGACTGCTGTACGCTGGTAGATTTACGCGCATGCGCCTTGAAAAGGTCTCGCCACGCGTGAATGCTTATTTTGCTGTTTTCACGTGAACTGCTTCATTTTTTTTGATGATTTTCGCATTTCCTTGAATTTCCAACCTCATTCGATTGAAAAATTATCGAACCGGTCCATAAATTTTGAAATAACCTGTTAGTCCTCGCGAGACCATTTCGAAAGACGCATTCCCGTAAATCTACCAGCGTACAGGTCCAGAATTTTGCAAAACGCTCGTTTTTTGCGATAGTAGTAATAGAATAAGAATAAAAAAAATAATAAATCAGTGCCGAAAATTAAATTTTAAAATTTTCCTAGATTATGTTATAATTTTATTAATTTTCTTTTATAAAAAATGATATTTTAAAGACAAGGTTATATAATAATTATAAACTACAGTAATATCGAAATAAAACCCAATTTTTTGTCGTACCAAAAACGTTCATTTCTTGAGAAAATTAGATATGCAAGAATTTGTTTCAAAAATTAATTATTCGATCAAATTTGCTTTGCTTTATGTACGGTTTTCAATGAAAACTAATAATGAATCAGCATGTTCTCAATTGTGCCTCAAAAATTGGCATATTGAGAACCAAATCAATCGCGAGAATGATTACTATTTCAAATGGAAAAAAAAAATGAGAACAAGGCCGGTTGTATGTTTCATAGAATTTTAGTAGAAATATGCATAACGCTATTCAATAGGGCCTCCAAATATCGAAAAAAAATTTAAAATTAAGCTTATGAGAAATTGAAAATTTGAATAATTAGAGAGTACCTTTTTGAAATAATGACAAGAAAATTTTTGAAAATCCGATCGGATTTCTCTTTAAACTGATCAATGGTTGAAATTTCGTGATATAATGCGCAAAAACTTTCTAGTTAGTTGCTCATTGATGTATAATTGTTAGGAGACCCCGCTGGTGGTTTGTTTCGTTTGTTTACCGAGATAACGGGCCCTTCCGACAGCGGCTAGAGAGTGTGCAAGACGAAGAGACGCAGTGCGCGCACTTTTTTGTTGTTTTTTTTTGCCGCCGCTGCTCCTACCGTTGCTTCTGTACGTGTGTTTGTGTGTCTCTGTCAAAAAATGTCTCTTTTTTTCTCTCTGTGTACAGTACGAGTCTGTGTACTTTCTCGAAGAAGAGCGGCCACGAAAAAAAAAGTGATGAGAAAAAAAAACTGATCGCAAGCTATTCAAATTTTCTAGGGTAAAACTGGGTTTGGAATGCCGCGCAACACGCAGACAAAAGTCGATTTTGCCGATCGCAACAAGCACTGGACCATCGAGCAGCAAAAGCAATACTCGGACGCGATAGTCCGACTCCAATCCGGTACTAACCAGTTTGATAGTCAGAAGGTTTGTGTTTTGTCCGTTTTTGTCCGCGTCCGGTCACGGTCGTTTTGCACATTTTTTGTCGAACCCGAGCATGTCCGTGTTCGTTGTTCAGGGAAAAACGGGCTTCGGAATGCCGCGCAACACTCAGACGAAGATCGAGTTCGCCGATCACGACGGACCACTCAACACGAATCCCAACGACACGTTTGTTCGCCTCCAATCCGGCACCAATATGTTTGAGAGTCAAAAGGTCCGTGTCTTGTCTTATTCGCGTCCTGTCATGTCCCGTCATCGACTGTTTGTGAATCGGATGAGAAACTCTTAGTTTGCTTGCACTTTTCTTTCTGTACGAATTACACGAGTTGGTTCGGTTTATTTTCAGCCCCCCCCCTTCCCACGCAATATTTTGTAAACCTGTTGGCCGTTTAAATCTTTATGTCAATTCCTCCAGAATCTCCCTAATCGCAGCAACCAGTTTATTTTTGGTTCCAATTGATTGGTCTTGTGATAATTGGGTGAAGGTTGGATAAGAATCAAGATTAATAGAATAACGAAAGCTAGATATTCAGAAATATTTGAGCGGAATTGAGAAGACGTCTGCGTAGAAAACAGCACGAAAAAAAAACCATTGCTACTGTATATATATATTTATTATTCTGAATCGACCTCCCAGCAAATTGTGGTTTTATATTATCCTATTTAATCATTCATTTCCCTTGTGTGAAATATCGTCTTAAAATTAAATATTAAAAATCGGTTTGCATTTTTATTTGAAGTTTTTGCTTGAAATTTGAAATTCAAACTTCAAATCTCCAATAGCAATTTTTCGGTTTATTCCAAAACATTCAATTTTGTAAAATGAATGATATAATAAATTTTTAGGGAATGACCGGATTCGGTACTCCACGCGACGTCAAAGGCAAACATTTGAAGCGAATCTGGGAACTCGAATTCCCCGAAGAATCTGTTGATGCTCAACCTCCAGTCAATGCTCAACCTCCACAATGAGTCCGTCGAGAATCAATTGGATTCAAACCCAAGCCGATAACAACTGCCATGGCAACTCATCTAGTCATCCCCGCCCGCCCATTCACCACAATCAAACTAAACAAAAAACTGATGATACGCACTTTTTTGTATTTTTTGCAGATTCGTGTTTTACGAGTAAAAATAAATAATAAATGATGACGTTTGTCGATTTGATTTGGCCTTGTCAGGGTGTGTTTTTTTTTCACAAAGAAAAGTAAAAAAGTTCAATACGTCTTCTATATAATACATATTTTTTTGTTTTTTTTTTGAGACATGTCTACAAAATGTGGCTTTTTTGTGGAAAAAAATGATTGATTTTCTTTGAAATTCGACGCGAAAGAAAATCCGACGTCGGACATATAAATCAACACTCGTTTCGAGACGTTTCGCCGCAATTACATGTCGCTGTTCATCCCAACAACGATGAGCGCGCATTCGAAAAAAAAACGCATCCAATTCGACAAAGTAATGGCCCCAAAGCCAGTCGAATGCTCAAAAAAAAATGCCGAGAAATAGAAGGCGACGAAGAAGGCGTGTCGCCCTCGCTAAAACTCAATTTGGTATTCGCTCACGGCCGCATAAAGTTTTCCGAAAAAAATGCAGAAGTCGTCTTGTGCGTGTTTGTGTGTTTTTTTTGTTGAAGGATTTCCTGTGTTCAGAATGCGAATAAAAAATATTGCCTGCGGTGGTTCCGCGCATATTTTAGAATTCCTCATCGTCGCCTTTTCGAAAAGACGACAAAAGAACAAGTTCGAGTTCTTTGGTTGCTCGAAAATTCGCAGGTTTTTGGTTGTTGTTCCTGAATTTAAATTAGAAGAATTCTGGAAGCTTCTGGGGTTTCTGAACCCGAAACATTCTCCCTTTTCGATAAAAGTTATTCTTATTCGAAATATTCGACACATATTCGAATTCGAAACGGCATTCCACACTTTGGTTTTTTGTTAGCATTCACGCTTAAAATCGTGTTTATCATTTCCCGTTCCCTTAATAAATAATTTGCCAGTGTCGACTATTTTATGGTCTAACATTTGTTGTTCACACTTGAAATGTGCTCATAAATGTCCATTGTTTTTTTTCTCCAACTTTTTGAACGTTTTCTTATTTGTTCCGTTTTTTTGCTGCCATCTATTCAGCTATTGTGAAAAAATGACGAATGTGAAAAACTGCAGCGAAATCCTATGCATTTTGTGCGTACACCGAGTCGCACATCTCGATCTTAGTTACAGTAACCTCAACTGAAAATTATTTAATCAATTATAAAAAAATTTTTTCTGTGTTTTCTTGGCGAATCTATGGTTTTATGTATATTTTTGTGTTGGAAAAGTGAAATAATAATCATTTTTGTATACTATTCAAAGTTAATTGTTTTATATAAAAATTAACGATCAATAATTAATTAAATAATTTTTAGTTGAGATTACTGTAGCTAAGATCGAGATGTGCGACTCGGTGTACGCACACAATGCATAAGATATCGCTTCAGTTTTTCACATTCGTTATTTTTCCACAATAGTTTGTATTCACACAGATCCTCCGCGTAGTTCCGCCCGCATGTGTTCAATTCATGCGCTTCATTTTGCCGATTGTGGCCCTGCGTGAGTTTTGACGCGATTATTCATCTGTCATATCGAGCGTGTTTTTTTTCTGCAGTTTGCACTAGAGTCCGCGGCTCATTCGACCCATGTTTGTCGATCAAGGGAATCGGTTCGAGTAGCTACAATTTGTTCACCTCGCCGAATTTTCCCGAAAAGTGAGTTTTGGCGAAAAATACGAAAAACGAGAGGACGAGGTGGGCAAAAATATGAAAATCTCAAATCCAATTACACGACAAGAGTTGCTGACGCACTTTTTCACTAAATTTGTGCATGTTTTACAACTGGAGATTTGTGGAAAATATGGACTGAACTTGGAAGATTTCAATTTGCAGATACCCTCCAAACATCGACTGTGTTCGCGTTGTACAGTCACGACCTCAGCATGATGTCATAGTCAAATTTCATCACATTTTCCATGTAAGACCATCCAACTCTTGTTTTTGTTTTGAGAGTTGCAATAATTGAAAAACACGCGTTTGGCAGAAGAAACCCCGAAAAACAAAAATAGATCACAGGAGCATTTTATATGTGGAAAGTTTACGAGATTCAGAGCATCATTGCTATCAATATACTTAGATTTGTTCTATGCTCTCTATTTATTTAGATCGAATCGACATACGACAAAGTTGAAGCCGGCGAAGATTGCCCCAATGATTTTATAGTAAGTTTATTTGAAGTTCGATTAAAAAATAGTTAAATTATTCCTTTTGGTTTTTTTTCCTGTTGAAATGCAATTTAAGGAGTTTCGTGATGGCCGCTACGGGTTTTCGCCACTCATCGCTCGCTTCTGCGGCAGCCGAATTCCAAAACGGGAAATTCGAGCTGTTTCGGGATTCCTTTGGATTCGCTTCCGTTCAGACGCGATGCTTGAATATCAAGGATTCTCCGCTGAGTTTGCGATTGTGCCGAGCAAAAATTCGCGATACAATAACCATGGTAATCTGAAATACATAAGGAAAAAAATAACAAAAAAATTTATGTGTTCAATATTTCAGAATGCCTTTTGGAGTATTTGAACGGTCTTGACGGTTTTATTCGCACACAGGATCTCATTCAGACGCTTCCAATAAATGCTTCTGGAACCCTTGATTGTGTCTGGCGGCTCGCAGTTCCAGCAAATTTCCGCATAGCTTTTTATATTAAAGATTTTAACTTGAAATCTCCAAATCAATGCGTTCAAAATTTCATTGAAGTGTATTCTGGAGACACGTCGAATAAACCGCTTCGAAGGTTCAAATTCTTCTCCTTTTCATGCTCGTTTTTCTTATAGATTTTGCGGTTTGACTGCCACCGACGTATTCGCCCCAGCAAACGAAATGTTCATTCGCTTTTACCTTTCGGACGTGCGAAATCTCAACGAAACAAACTTTTCAGCGCTTTTCTCCTCATACACAAAAAGTGATTCGAAGGAATCTTGAAATGGGCTATTCAAGCTTTTTCTGTTTCAGTGAAAAATTGCTCTCAAGAAGGATTGTTCGCATGCGGTGACGAAAATTGCGTACCATCGTCGTTGGCGTGCAATGGGCGCGTAAATTGTCCATATGGTCGAGATGAAAGGGTCTGCATAGCAGGTAATCAATAAGTACCGACTAAAGATGACATAAGAGCTCATTTAAGGCCAAGACACGCTGATACATTTCATTACAAGTGGATTTGCACCGCTCATTCTCCTAATCCTCATCGTGTTTGTCGCGGTGGCCCTTATTTGCTTCTACACAATTCGTCGCAATAATTGCGGTAAAAAGATTATCTGAATATTGTTGTTACATCGCCAATTTCAGCTCTTCCTACTGATTCTACAGGTCGCTAACATATTTTTCTAGTTTTCAAAGTATTTTATTGCGCAGGAATTTTTTTATGTATTTGATTATTTAACAAATCTATAAACCGTTTTTTCTTTGAGATCAGAAGAAGCATTGATTAGAATATAAATACGACTAATATGCAGTTAACATCACATTATTGGAGTCGATAAAAACATATCATGCGGAACTACAAGTTCCTCGTTGTCCGACTTCGCGTAATCCGCTTCGGCGGCTCTTCTGGTTCCGGGTCTTCGAAAACTTGGAATCCCTTTGCTTCTTCATTTTTTGGACGAAGAGCAGATCTGGCGCTTCGAGACCGCAATGGCGATTTGTACGATGAATTAGTATAATTGTTTGACACTTGATTATCTAGCATTGATGAAAGCACTGAAATTTATAATATAACTAAATTTTATAAAAAATTAAATACGAAACCTTTCTGACTAATATTTTTTAATTCGGAATCTGTCTCAATTTTCATCATCCCAGGTCTCATGATTGCCGGAAAACCATACATTACGACAGACGCGCCTGTGAGATACTTCAACTTCGCTTTAGTTCGAGCATTCTAAAACGAAATAAAGGGCTATTTTTATTTATTTTTTCTCATTTCCAAACCTCCATCGCTTCAGAAAGTTGACGCATTTGTTTTTGATCAACACCACTATTATTCTCAAAGCAATCATCAACCATTCTCATCAAATATCGATCAATTTCGCCATCCGTAATTGTCCACAAACATCCAACCACCAAAGGGCATTTAGCCAGAACATAATCGAGTAAGACGGACTTTCCATCCCATCCAAGTCCTTGTGGCAACGTTCGCACGCTTCCACAGCCCATCAACAAGCTAATCGCTTTGCATTTGCTCTGTTTGACCGTGTTCCGATTGACATGCTTCGAGCCAGATCCATGTCCAAAGTAGCTAAACCACTACAATATTACATTGTTCACAGAAAAAAAAAACATACAAGAAGGCGTCCTTGTTTTCCAAAGCGCTGACAACTTCATTCGGCTTCGGCGTTTCTCCGACAGTTCCTTCCCATTTGAATTTATCAATAAATTCAAGAATTCGCTTCTTTGTTTGCCCCAAATTGTTATCGGGATCAAGGACATAGTAGGATTTGTCAAGATCAACATGCAACGGGACCTGCTTCTGATTCTGATTGAGCGACTCCAGATGACTTAGCATTGCATGAATTGAAACCATTCGGCAAACGAACGGCTGCGATGCGAGAATCGGCAGCTTTTCCCAACAAAATTGCGACAAATCAGGAGAAATTATGAGATAGGTATAGAATTTTCTAGTCGTCGGGGTCGTATCAAGAGCTATGTCCTCGCGGAATCTTTAAAAATCTACTATATATAAAATAAATTTCAAATAGTTAACCTCTTATAGCAAATCGAAAACATGTTCGCATTAACATTTGATACGTTTCGCATCTCGCAGAATCTCGTAACGAATTTTATCCAATCTTTTTCATTCATTTTCGACGTCAAGAAAACTAGCTCCTACATTAAAAGATCACTTCGATTATCAATATTTCATTAGTTGTATACCTTGGCTTCTCCGAGGCGAATTGCTCCATTTAATTGTTTCTCAATCCTTGCTGAGTTTTTCACAGATTTTTCCCCAAGTTTGATTGACGGTAAAAATAGATATGCAAAAACGTCGAGCAAATTTTTCTCAGCTTCATCCAAAAGCGACTCAAAATTTGATAGGATTAATGGATTTCATTGAATTTTAAGTACCTTTATCCGGGCATCAATGGCTCTCCGCGTGTTCCAAAATTGTTCGGGCGTGCGATCTCCGGGTTCCCGCGCAATACGTTCATCTTCTTGCAGCAAATGCGTAAACTTATCCATGAGTTCGGTAGCTTGCGATGCATGAGCAATCGGCATAACAATTGGATCTCGATCACTGTGCATTTTGATGAGATAAATATGCCCTTCGTCGCTTTTTGCAATTTGCACAATCGTCATTTCTATAACAATAATATGTATATACATATGAATAGTTTCAAACACCTTCTGGCATGGCACGAATACATGTTTTCAGTTTTGATCCACTTGAAATGGTTACTCCATCCCTTTTGCATGTTCCAATCTTGCTCTGAAGAGCACTCCTAGATCCAATCGCGGTCGCTTCCGCCCAAGCATAGGCACTTTCCCACGGTTCTTGGCTGATTCGAGCAGCATACGGGAACGCATTAGCACGCCATTCTCGATACAATAAGTGAACGTGATAGGCATTATCAATTCGAACTTCTTGGTACATTTTTGCAGTTGCTTCAATTTCTTTTTGTTTTTCTTCTTCGCTTAGCGTCGTTGGCGTCGTTTTCGATTTTCGCCCAAATGGCGATACAGCACGAATAATGTCAAGAGCACACTCAATACCCATTCTAACAAACGGTTTACTCTCAATCGGCTGCATCCACGACAATCGACAATGAAACGAACGGCGGTATTTTCGACAGTATTGGTTGAGAATAAGCGAGTGTTCAAGGGTTCGAATCGGCACATATTTCGTTGCCTTCAAAGCATTTTTCAAAATTTGAACACTCGTCTCATCCGCTCTTTCTTCGCTTTGAATTTTATTCGAAATCCATCGGATTGCACAAATTGCAAAGATTTCGTTTAAAAATATTGACGGCCTCTAAAAAAAGTGAAAGAAATAAGAAAAATCCCGTTAAAAAAAAAGACAAACCGGTTTGACATCTTCTTTAAATAATATTCGTTGAACTTTCATAATCTCGTGTCGAATTTCAACATATTCTTTATCGAGTTCGACTATGGATTCTTGCGAAAAATCAGAATAAAGCGCTTTTGAAAACTGATATTCAATTGACATCGAGCTTATATTGTAGTAATGCTCACAAGTTGAGCAGATGCAAGTTTTTGAAACTTGGTGGAGAGTATTTCCTTCTTCGCTAAAAAAAACCTAGTATATGACATTATAAGAATACTAAAGGAATAATATTACATTCTAAGATCGTTCATATTATCGGTAATTTCCAGCAGCAAAGTGTTTTCGTCGTCAACCGCAAGTTTTCGAATGTTCTCCTTCTTAGAAAACACCGGTGTTCGTACGGCCAAACGATTGTTTTCTTCCTTTCGTATCGGCGTTGAGCACCGAATCACAACAGCTTCCGGCTAAAATAATCAAATAGTCTAGAAAGACGTTAAAATTCACCGATAGTAGATTAACACATGATGTAACGATCGCATTCAAGTATGATTTTGATTCTGGCTCATCAATCACTTTGTAATAATAAAAAGCGCCATTAATAGCTTGTAAGATTCTGAAAATAGTTCTATAACATTGAGACTCTCACAAAAATCACCTCAGAAGTGAGCCCGATCGTAAAGCCACCCTCCAATTGAGCACAAATGCCGACATTGCTTCTCTCGCCTGAGCAATCGAAGTGTTGAACATTGCCAGTTCGCGTCGTAGTTCGAACATCCACGCAAGCGATGAAGCACAACTCACTAAACCGTCAAAATAACATTTTAACAAATCAGATTTTTACTGTATTCTGTCGGAGAGACTGGAGTATTTCCGCGTTCAAGGTACTCAAGGACATTAGCAGCAGCAGTATTTTCAAATGAGTAGGGTGCAAGGCCAGCAAGTCGATTGCGAACAAGCGAATCAGCTTTGGAAGAAGCTTCTACCAAATATGCACCTCTATCGGGAAACTCGGCATTTTCCAACGCTGTGCTCAGAGGAACATTTGATAGTAGAGACATCATCCAAGAGGAAAACGAGAATAAATCATAACTGGCGAACGACTTTTTAGTGATTCCATTTTCCTTGATTTTCTCGTGACAGGCTTTAATTTTTTCCAATTTTTCGGCGCGTCGATCTTTTGATTTCATATAAACTAGAAAATGCTGCACAATTTCTGTTAAACAAGGTGAAACGGTTTCCATTTTGAATTCTTTGATCTTCGCCTCAGCAAGCTCATTTTCGCCTAAAAATTTCCTGTATTGCATATAGCGCGAAAAAAACTTCGATTACCGAGATATGTGAGCCATTTAACAATAATATCCTTGACCGTGACGTCTTCAGGAACGAGCTGCGCATACTGACAGAGGCAGACAATAGCTTTGTAATACTAAAGATTTAGTTTAGTTTTATGATGAAACAAACAATTTGAAAAGTTACTTCTCCATTATAAAACAGGCAAAACGAAAGTCGCGATGGGACCATGAGCAGTAGCCGACGTTCTGTCTTTTTCATTGCGTAAACCACATTAAAATGTTTTTGCCAAGTATCATAGCATTTCTAAAAAAATAATTATTTTTTTTATTGAGAAATACAATGCGATACTTTTAATAGAGATCCCGTATTTTTAATTGTGCTGCTATTCTGTGAAGTTGCAAATTTTGAAGTAATTCTCGCAAATTTCATAATTGATGAAGTGTCGATTAGCCCATTCTGGCCAAATTCTTCAATTAAAGATTCTGTCATCTTAAAATTTAAATTAATAAGCATTTTTTTTTTGAAAAATCATACCGTATTTTGAATTTCTGATAAATCTTCAAGATATGTTATCAGAATTCTTGAAATTGCTTTCATCTTTTCAGTTGTTTGCCCTTTTTCATCCATATTTTCACTTGAATTTCGTTTCATCACTGCTAAAAGAAATTTTAGAAATTATTAGAAAAAAATTAAAAAATTGTTGTCGAATTATATTTTCTTGAACTTCGAGGTGCACAAATTCAAACAGTTTCGAATTACTCTAATAAGATTGTTCTTTTTTCTTATCCCAAATGCATACTTCTCGAATTTTTCTATAATAAAGGCAATAAATAATTCACAAGATAATGAACAAAATAAAAAGTTTGAAAAATTGACGCTCCCGCGGTTCACCGACCTAATCCCTCTCGTTTGCGTACAATGCATCATACTTTACGGACGTGCGGGAAATTTAAATTCTCAAAGTTTTCATTCAAATCAAGTAAAGCCATTATGCCTCGCTATAAATCTTTGCCGAAACGACGATCGAAATGTGAAAAGTTCTCGGAGAGCGATTCAGACGTAAGTTTTAATAAATAATTTTTCAAAATGTTGCATTTTAAAGGATTCTCTTGATGAAGATGAAGTTCGCCGACTTCGTATGGAGTTACAACGATTGCGACGAGAAGAAATCGAGTTGTGTCGAAGATTAAAGGCAAAAAATGAAAGCGAGGGTGAGAAAATTTATTTTCAAAAAGGAATAATAGTTTCCTCAAACGTTTTCGGTCCAATTGCCGGATAAACATGGTATTGTAGTTCATCCCCTAAAAAGAATATTACTGAAATAATAGGTTGTTTTTTTCGATCAAATCTAACTTGGCAATGCTTTTTTCGTTAAATATTCTGTTGACTGATAATCGATAGCCGTTTCCAAGTCCTTATCGCCATCACGCACGCTTTCTGGTGAAATCGCTGTTTTACTTTCCGTTTTTACTAAAGTCAATTCCAAAATTTTGTATTATTCCTACTCGCTGGACGGACTTGTTTTCAAATCGGATGTTTTTGATACCTGGGCTGTTGTGTCCACACTTGCTGTTGTATTTGAGTGAGTCACGTCCAATGCCTTTGTTGTAGGTGACTATAAACGGGAACGTGTTATTCTAAAAATTCAAAAATTTAACCTTGGCGTTTTCCGCACTATTCGCCTTTTCTGTTTCTTGACTATTCATCTTTTTATCCTTTTTCACGGCTTCCGCTGGTAGTTCACTAGTTACTGAAGTGCATTACATTATCGCTATAACTATGATTAGAAGCTATTACTTCGAGATTTTTCTTTTTCCTTGTCGTCCTTGTGGTCTTTATGGTCCTTATGATCTTTAAATTCATTCTTTTCCTTTTCTTTTTCTTTCTCAAGTTCTTTCTCCTTTTCCTGCTTAAGGTCTCTCTCAATTTCTTCGTCTTCCCACTCATAAGGATCCAAAAAGTTGACTTTAAGTCGTTTTATAGCATTAATTAGCTGCAATTAGAATATAAGTAATGATGATTAGTGGGATACATTAAATTACCAAATTATAAATTTTCATATAATTAGGTCTGTCAGGATATGTTAGTGGTTTCAAGTATTCGAAAATCGTCCGAAATTCTTCGGGAAGCTCCTCAAACAGTTCCGAATCTTTCGTCGCTTTTTTCATTGTGATAATCTCTTTCTCATCTTTTAACGCATGCCAAGGAACACCCAGCGTAACCTCGACAAGCATGTACATCATTGCGATGAGATCATCACTGCGGCCCTAATAAAACAGAAGTTATTCGGAAACCCGGCGGACGCTTGCAAAATGACTCACCTGTTCATATCGTTCGTGCACATTCAATGAGCAATACCGAATGGTCCCACGCAAGGGAATCCGCCTTCGCATCGGTCGCAATTGCTTCTTTCCGTGTGCATCTGTCGTCACAAAAGACCTCGCCATTCCAAAATCGATCAACAGCAGAGTCCGAGATTCTCGTCCCTTATTTGCCGCCGTGATGATGTTTCCCGGTTTGACATCGCGATGCACGTAGCCGGCTTCGTGCACCTGCTTGAGTCCAAACAGAGTGAACACTGCTATTCGTAACGCGCTACTGTCGTTGAAGCCTCGTTTGATTTTACACCGTAGTGCCATCAGATCCTTTCCGCATAGCGTTGTGACCATATACCTTAAATGAAATTCGAAATTTGCCGCTTGTTTGAAATTTCAAATTTACGTGAATGTCTTCCTCTTGCCAAAATCGATGAGTTGCATCATGTGCTTGTGATTTCGAAGCTTATTGAGCACACCAATCTCCAATCGCAATGTCTGATCGTAATCGGGTGAAACGTATTCAACCTTCATCGCCGCACAATAGCCTTTTCGAGTCTTGTCCTCGACTTTATACACAACACCACACGCGCCTTTTCCGAGTAGCTGTTTTATCCTCCATTTTCCATCAACAACCTGACCTGTGTGTAGAGGCTTTGGTTCCTGAGACGTTGTCATTTTATCCAGTTAATTTGTGATGCTGTCCTTTGATTATAAAAACTCTAAAATTTATAAATGTCAAAATGAATTAGCAGCTAGTTTTCGATGAAAAAACAATTATCGGCGTGATAATCAATTGTTAAATATGTTTTCTTTTTATAAACTATATTTCAGCTATTGAAGCTTTACTTACTTTTTCGATTTGATTCTGTGAGTTTGCAGAATACGTGGAGAACTGTGATGAGAGCTTATCACATAACGGAAGCCTCAGGAGCCCAGATGACACAGTATGTTTGAAACACATTTTAATACTGTATTACGAATTGTAGACGGAAAATTCACCATCAAATACTGAACGATTGTATACAAGTATGAGAAGGGCAGGCGAGAGGTTTCGAATTGATTTTCTCACATTTTTATTTCAATTTTTCAGATTCTCATTCAATTTGAACAAAATTGGTAAGAAATATGAGCAACGCGTGCGGAATGGCGGAGTTGAGACGATGATTGAAGTTGATGCGCATGGAAATTTTTATTTTCCGCAAGATATGTCGCCTGCTCGACAACAAATTTTTCTGAATCGTATGCATCGTCAGGATATTGAGTTTGGGTATGTATTACAAAATGTGTATTCTCACGTATACACTTGTGGCCAAAAATACATGTACATTTTTTTCACTAAAATAAAAAATTTACAGCGATCGGGGCAACAAAAAAAAGAAATTATATTTATACCGAAATTTTATTTATTTTTGGCTGCATTCATAAAATAATTATAGAAATTCTGCGTTTTCGGCGCCTTGCAATTCGACAGACACACTCGCACAAACCAGCAAAAGATTGGAAATTGCGAAGAAGCTTGATGATGAATTCATGAAATCTGCAAGATTGAAACGAGTTGCTCAGCATAGAAGAATAAGCGAACTTCGACGCGAAAGTCACCAGATTAGAATTGTTAGTTTATAATGTTTCGTTTTTTTTCAGATCAAGAAATCTTTCATTTTCAGAAGAACAGTTCTCCATTAAGTTATAGTGATTTCGGGCATCACTCACCTAGAAGGTTTTTATATCTATAATTACTGAATTGATTTGATTTTTTTTTCAGAAATCCGAATTCCAGCAGACAAAATGATAGCGATACAGATAGTGATGAATCAGATGAAGAAATTGAGGAAGCAGAAGATATGACTGATTCTAGCGAGATTTCGAGCGAATCATTCAGTGATTTGGAAGATGAAGAAGACGAAGAAGTAGAAGAAGAAGAAGATGGTGGAAAAGAAAAGAATGAACAAGAAGAGATTGTTGAGAACATAAAAACTGAGCAATTGGTCGTCAGAATTACGCCTGAGATAGAAACTGTGGTTATTCACTCAAAAAGTTAATATTCAAAACGTTTATAAGAGAAACAATATTGTTTTAGAAATTGTTGGAGACCAAGCTATAAACGAAGTCAACGAGAATAAAAATAGAAATGATAGTAAGACCGCACCGAAAATGGAATTTGTCAAAGGTTTTTTCACCCACAATCAGCGAATGTTTCATTCAAGAGTTAAATAATAGTTTTAGAAATGACCCATGAACGAGCCGTCAAATTTTCGAAATCTGTTTCTTCTGATCCAGTGCGGTCTTCTAAACGAATTGCGGATAAAAGAAAAGCTTTCCCAAATGGTTTCATATTATTTTATTTTCAAACCATACTTTTTTTTAATTTTGCAGTTGATACTGCGGCTAACAACGAATCAAAAAATGGGGAAATTGTAAGAAAAACGGCAATTTCTCAGAAGTCTACAGAAAAAAGTAAGATTTTCATAAATAATTTTATGATTTACGAATTTAGAAGAAAATAATGTAAGCATGGTCGAAAGTGTCTCACAATCTGCGAATACTGTCAAGAAAAACAAATTAACGTCAAAAACGCCAAAATCTGTGAAAAATGTGAACGGTTTGGGAAAAATTATTATTATTATTATTATTCGTTAATAATGATATTTTGTAGTGAAAAACAATTCTTCGAATGAGAGCGAAACGCCGCGGACTTCGAATACGGAATCCAGATATGCATTAACAATTACGAGGAGTTCGCACAATGAAAATACGCGTGATCAGAAAAAACAAGATGTTTCAAAAGATCGAACTTCTCCCAGAAATTCAGTTAAATCCCCGGGCGTGGAACCTACAGAAGCCAATTTTCGCATTAGTTCTGTGAAAGCTGATTTCAAATCAGCAAAAGACGTTTCTAATGAGACGACCAAAATAGTTGAAACTTCAACTCCGAAATCAAAAAGAGCTGAAAACTCAAATGAGTCAACGAATGCAAAAAGATCTGTGGTCATTGAAGCCCAAATGCCGAAGATTTCGAAAATAAACCAGGCTGATTCTGCAGATTCGAAGCTGAATTCTTCGAAACCCAAATTGATTGAATCGGAAGTAAAAGGTTAGTAGTAGAAGCTTTTAGATTAAAATCGACATATTGTAGAAGCCAGCAGACGAACTCCGAAAATTGTTGAAGACATCAAATCGACAGCAAATTCAAGAGGTAAATGATATAAACTTTGTGTGTTTTATAGAAAAGTGGTCTGAATATTCAGAAAATACGCCAGAAGTCAAAGCTCAACTCTCTTTTACAATGGTAACTCGGTCGAAAACTAGGTTGGCGAGAAAGCAAGATGGTTCCGAACAAGGTATTTCTAAGAACAAAACTTCTTATCAGTATATTTATTTGTCAGAAGATGCGGCAACTCCAAAAAGGCAAAAGGTGAAGGGCGAAGTCGAAACACCGAAAAAAATTGGAGTGAATAATAAGGAATCCACCAAAAGTGGAAAGAATTCTTCGAAACCGAAAACTGTTGCTAAATCGGTGTCAGGTTCGATTGTTTCCAGAGTTTCCCTTTGAAATTTAATATTTCAGAAGAATCCAACAAGTCTTCGAAGAATAGAGCCAGTCCAGTTAGGCGAGTTGCGTATGCAACTCGTCGGAAAACGTCTAGTGAAAATCACACAATAAATCCTATGGACAAACGTAAGCCTGAATGCAAACATATTTTTTATATAATCGATTTTCCGAACCACTAAATCCTAAAAAGAAATATCTTCTTTGTAGGGCCGTCATCTGAATGTTCCATGGATGTTCAATTGGATAGGTAGAATTTTGACAGTGTTAACAAGTAAAATAAATTTCTATTTTAGTAATGAACATTCTGACGATGAAAATATGAAAGTAAATGAAGGTAAAGCTGCAACGAAGAATAATCTGTTGAACGAGGAAACGGCGAAAAGATTCTCGGCGTGGAATACGGTAGATTTTATAGAATAAAAATTTTTTGTGAACATTCTAAATTAATTTAGAAGCTTGACGATGTTACCCTAAACGAATACAATTCGGTATCACGAAAACGAAAAGCGACAATATTTGGAGTTCCGCTTGATGAGATTGTTAAAGCGTGAGAATATCCCGAGATTTTAATAATAAAGATAGAGTTTGGATTTTAGAAAAAAACAAATGACACTTATCGATGCGTGGAATAAAACAACAGATGTTGTGTAAGAAAAGAGCTAAAGTTCAAATGAATATCGAACAATTTGCAGACCAACAAAAAATGATGATAGATTTGATGCTGAATTTCGTCGGTATCTCGCTGAAAATAAAAAAGCGACGAAAGATTTTGAAGCTGGATACATTTTGAATAATCGCTAATTTGTTACTTTTTGTGTTACATTTGTAAATTTTTTTATTATCGGCGTCGCTGCAGAAAATTGACTAAATGTCAAAAAATTAACCTATTCTTGTACTTAGGCCCGTAAATCTACATTTTTAGTTTTGCGCCAATACTCTTTTTTTTTACTTATTTATGTAATTTAATTACATTTTCGATATTGTGAATACGTTTTTTTCTGGTAAAAATTCTGTGATCATTCAAGTTTTGATTTATTCTTGGTTGCAAAACCCGAACTATTGCTAATTTCCAGATTTCGATTAAAGAAAATTTTCAGAAATGTCGGCGAAAAAGCAAAGTTCTATTACAAGCTTCTTTGCGAGAACGCCGAAACGCGAAAAAGTTGAGCCGGAAAAGAAAACTGAGGAAAACGTTTTTCCTAAAGAAACTCTCGGTATTTATATTGATTTTTTCAAATTTTGAACATTTTGGAGTTTTTAAATTTGAAAATATTTTATGTTTTACAGATGAGCGCAAGGTTTTGAAACGATCCAATTCGCAGACCGTCGATTCTCCTCTCGCAACTCCAGTGAAATCTGTGAAACGCGCTCGAGTCATCGTTTCATCTTCTTCTTCTTCTGAAGATGATGACGACAGTAATGACGAGAACTTTGAGCCGGGCGATGAAAATATGGAAGATAGTGCATCGGAATCTGAATATGATGAAAATGCTAGTGATGATGAAGCTGGAGCGGATAATGATGAGGATGATGATGATGATGAGTGCGAAGTGACGTTTGAGACACCAAAAAGAGAAAAGAAGACTCCAAAAGCGGTTAAGAAGACGGCAAATAGTGGAAGAATTGGCGGAGATGGGGAGAAGATCTCGATGAGTGTTGTAGAAGAAAAAATGAATGCGATTATGAGTGGAGAAACTGAAAGGGATAAGGTTGAAAATATCTAATTAGGAAAATTCGATGTTCAAAAGTTTAGAAAGGTCATTCGAAGAAGATGACTTCAAAATCGAGCGAGTACGAAGAAGTCGAAAGATTTGATCATGAAAAGTTTGAATTTCTCAAGGTTTTTTTTTTTTTTTGAAAATATCATATTTAGACTAAAACATTCGTATTATAATTATTTGTAGCCTGAAAAAATTCGCGATGCTCAAAAAAGGTCTCCAAGCGATCCCGACTATGATCCGAAAACTCTTTGGGTTCCACCAGATTTTCTCAACAAACAAACACCGGGACATAAGCAGTGGTGGCTTATCAAATCGCAGCATTTCGACACGATCATCTTGTTTAAAGTCGGAAAATTCTATGAAACGTATCACATGGACGCGGTTGAAGTTGTTCGTGCTTTGAATATTGCTTTTATGAGGGTATTTATAGCTATTTGAATTCGCAAATCACTTTAACTTCCTTTAGGGATCGTTCGCTCACGCTGGATTCCCCGAACATGCTTCGTCGAAATTTGCTGATCAACTTATGAATCACGGATACAAAGTCGCGAGAGTCGAACAGACTGAAACCCCACAACAGCTTGAAGAGAGAAACCAGAAGACGAAGATGAAGGATAAAGTCGTCCGCAGGTGATTTTCATTAGTTGTGAAAAATTATGAAAAACTTGAAGAAATTGTTTGCAGAGAAGTGTGCCGAGTTACATCGAATGGGACCAGAACCTATGGAATTTTGGATGGTGTCGAATTGGGAGAAAATTCGGAAACACTCGACCCAACATCTAAATATCTGTTGGCTGTCAAAGAGACGCAGGATTCAGAAACCGGCAAGTCAATTTATGGTGTTTGCATGATTGACACGACAACCGCTGAAATTCAAATCGGACAATTCTCCGATGACGATTATCGATCGCAATTGAGAACACTTCTTGCGAATATTGTTGTTGTGCAGGTAGAAATTCGCACAAATCCGCGAAATTCCGACTTGTTTCAGCTTCTTACTGAAAGAAATTCTTCGTCTACTACAACCAAGGCGATTTTGGGCGGAATTTTGTGCTCTGTGCCAACAGAAGCATTGCTAGCAAAAAAACAATTCTTGACAGCTGAAGAAGCGGTGAAAATCATTTCCGGCGATGACTATTATGGAAGCGAAGTTAGCGAATGGCCGGAATGTTTGAAATTGATGATGGATGAGTCGAGTGTTCTTCCGAAGCCGTCGAGCAAATATTCTCTTGCTCTTTCGGCGTTTGGAGCCGTTTTATGGTATCTGCGCGATAGTTTGATCGATGTGGACATGCTATCAATGAAAAATATTTCATTGTATGAAGCAAGCTTTGATAAAGTTGAAATAATTGTTAGAACTTTTGATTCGATTTGAATTGTTCAGAAGAAGGAGGAAATCACGAAATGGGACGGAAAAAGTTTGATTCTTGACGGAACTGCCCTCGAAAATTTAAACGTTGTTCCAAATGGACGCGATTCTCACAGTTCCTCGTTGTATTTTGTCATAAATAAATGCTGCACACCGTTTGGTAATTTTTCCGTGATATTAAAAAAAAATATTTAAAAAAATAATTGTAGGACGCCGACTTCTCAGATCTTGGCTTCTCCATCCTACATGTGATCCAACGCAGTTGAAACTTCGTCAAGATGCTATAACATGGATGACATCGCCTGATGCTTCCAGTTTTGTCACAAAAGTTACTGGAATGATGAAGAAAATTCCGGATTTGGATCGACTTCTTCAGAAGTGCAAAATGCAATTCTCTTTTTTATTTAAAATTTAATACAATTACAGAATTCATACGATTGGACTTAAATATCGCGCCGAGAAGCATCCGGACAGTCGTGCTGTAATGTTCGATTCTCTTCGCATCAATCAGAGAAAAATTTCCGAACTTCTCGCGGCTATCGATGGTTTTAAAGTGTGTAATAAAATTCGCGCCGAATACATGAATATGCAACAAGAGGGCGAAGGGTAGAGCGTGTTCAGCATTATCAAAAAGAGATTAATTCAAAACAATTTACAGCTGCGCAATGTTGGATGATTTGTTGGGAAATGAAAAGCAGCGAGATGAAGTCGCTGAAAATATTGCATATTTCGAGAAAATGTTCGATCGTTCAGCGGCTGAAAAATCGGGAAAAATTGTGCCTAATAAAGGATGTGATGATGAATATGAAGCTGCTGGAAAACTCGTCGAAGAATGTGAAGCTGAAATTGAGGAGTATCGCCGAAAAATCGCCAAAAAGTATTCTTGCGCAATTAAATTTGTGACATCCGGAAAATTGAAATATTTGCTCGAAATGCCCGAATCGATCAAAGTCTCATCGGATTTTGAAATGAAATCACGCCGAAAGGTGCATATTATTTGAATTATTGTTTCGGACATCTCTAAATTTAGGGATTTGTTCGATATTCGACTTCAGATTCTGAAGCGCTTGTTCGTTCACTTCAAGATGCCCAAAATGAAATGGCCAAACTTGGAGATGACGCGACTCGCCGTGTATTTGAACAATTCGGCTGCAAGTGAGAAATATTCGAGAAAAAAAGCTGAATGCTTGATATTGTTTCAGAAACCCAATTTGGGCTGAAACTGTTAACTCCATTTCCAAATTTGATGTCTTGCTTTCGATGGCAATTTTCTCGAAGTCGTGCCCATTCGATATGTGTATGCCTGAATTTGACTTCACATCGACAAAGGTTTTGCTTTCCAATGAATTTATGCACACATCGGACTTTAGCCGTATCTTATTATTGATCGCGGAGTTCATCCTTGTTTGGCACTTCAATCAAGAAACGAAGTCACCGGTACCACATCCTTCATTGGTTAGTAGCGCCGGTCAAGATCTAAACAAAATTTTTTAAAATATCAGCGAATAGTATCACCATGGGAGAAGGAGAAGCTGCTGTGATGCTCCTCACTGGACCAAATATGGGTGGAAAATCGACATTGATGCGACAAACTGCCATTTTAAGCATTCTTGCGCATATGGTGCTTTGAATTTTAGTTTATTTATTAAAACGAAATAATATTTAGGGCTCGATGGTTCCAGCGAACTCTATGAAGTTGACTCCAATTGATCGCATCTTTACAAGAATCGGTGCAAACGATCGAATCATGTGCGGCGAATCGACATTCTTCATCGAATTGAAGGAAACTGATGTAATGCTCAAAAACGCAACGAAACATTCATTGTTGCTTATTGATGAGTTGGGAAGAGGAACGAGGTTATTCGAATCAATTGTTCGTCATTGTTGGTTATTTCAGCACATTTGATGGGACTGCAATTGCATCCGCTGTCCTTCAGAACATCGCCGACGAATTGTCGTGCAGAACATTCTTCTCGACTCACTATCATTCGATTTGTAATTCGTTTTTGGATCATCCCAACGTCCGACTCGCTCATATGGTACTTTGACACGTTGTTTTTGGTATCACCCATTGTTTTCTTGCAGAAATGTGTTGTTGATAAGGAGAACAACGAAGATCCCACAATGGAAGATGTCACATTCTTATACGAACTTGAATCCGGGATCTGTCCAAAATCTTATGGATTCTATGCTGCTAAACTTGCCGGAATCAGCCACGACGTCGTTCGAAATGCTTATGCAGAATCCAACAAGTTCGCTGCGAATCTTGTCGTTGATCCGAGAGTTCGTGAACTTGTCGAAGCTGCAAAGAACAGCGAAATCAGCGTCGAACAATTGAGAAGCATGATTGAAGCATTTTGAACTAATTCTGACCACCGACCTAACCAATTTTATCAGCCCCGACTGTGTCATTATATTATATTGGTCGATAAATCTTTTATTTAATGTTCATTTCGAAAAACTCTCAAATTGGATATAATCCTTTCGTAGAAAACACTAATTTCGAGAAAAGTTTATTTGATTTACGGCGAGAAAATAACGGATCGAAGATCGGGAAAATCTTTTTCGAAAATCACAGTTTCATCCGATTTCGCGTTCACCTTTTTCCGTACACTCGGCTCTTTTTCTTTTTCGCTTACGATCTTCAAGTTTTGTTGACGAAACTTTTTGATTCGTGAATAATAGAAATCCGCGAAAAGCACAATAAGAGTGGTGAGGCCAAATTGCATAATTAGTAGATGATTAGGAGAAGCGTCGCATTTCAAACCTCTCGTAAGAGCCTAAAAAGTGAATTATTTGAGACGAAATTGAAAAAAAAAGACACAAACCGTGGAAACCGGGAAACTCGCGAGCAGAGGAATAATGAGCTGCAGCATTTGGGTAATGCAAACCGACGCCCAACACGGAGCCCAATTGAGCACTTTGATGTTGGCAAGATAGGCATAAAGCACGATGTGTGCTAGTAGATTGCAGAACACCACCCATCGTTGAATTGCCATGTTCAATCCGTAGAATGTAAACGCATAGGAGAGCGAGACGCAGTGATGAATAATATGAATCGGCAGTGGCCTTCGGGCATCGAATATCAGAAGAAACGTTTCGACAAGATCCGAGATCTTTGATAGTGTCCAGAAAAGGACAACAAGTCCCGACAGAATTCCGGTGTTCAGTCCGCCGCTCGTACAAATCGAATATTGGAATCCGTGGAACAGACTGATGATGACCTCAGGAAGAAATGCGAGAGCCAGTAGGAATTGGGTCACAAAATTCAAGCGATACCTAACCAAAACGATATTCTGATCGGACGAACATCGAAAAACTCACCATTCAGTTAAATTTGAGTCCGTTTGGGTCTTCGACGGTCGTAGATAACACGCCAAGAAAACGTAGACAACGGCTAGTGAGTGCACAAACGGACTTGCGGAAGAAATGAGAAATGCAAACCAGTTATAGGGAAACTAGGTATTCGTTATTATATCAACATTTCGCACAAACCATTAAAATTGTTACCATAATTTATCTAGTGATCAAGTTGAAGTAATATGAATCAATTAAAAAAATGGTTTAAACATGCGAACAATTTCACGTCGTAAATATTAAATTCAAGCAAAAAATATACATTTTGGAAGAAATATTATTTGGATTATTTAAGTGAGTCAATTATCTCGTAAATCCAAAGCTTCCATACTTTGGTTTGAGCATTGCCTGCATATCGGAGATTTTTTGTTTGAAAAATCTATTAGAGATCGTACCTGAAGAATTTGTCAACGGATATGTCAAATCCCTTTGGAAATCGATTGCATCTGCTATTGTGATATCAATTTTTGCTATTTTCTTGTGAGAGCCGGTTGAATCAAAAAGTAATTCGATGTTTTTAGCATTTTTACTCATTAAAAATTGCTAAATTTTGTTATAATCGTTAATATTGATTGAAATTTACTTCAAGCTCATCAGGCAATGCAAACGTTGGCAGACCGCCAACTAATGCGGGAATTATTGTTGATTTGTCTCGAGAATCGTGATATCGAATAGGCGAAGGTTTCAAAGCTTTAAAATAATTCGGAGTGAGATATGATTGATATGAAACTCACCTCTCCAATTCTTTTGTGAAGCGAAACGTGCTACTTCGTCTACATGATGCTTTGCAACTTTCATTGTGCCACTTCCAATGCAATACCCTTCGGAATTATAGTTAATACTGACATCAAACGTATCAAATCGATTGTAGAGCCACTATATATTTTTTTTTTAGTTAGACGGATTTTAATAAGATGTACTTTGAGAGTTAGGCAATCAAAAACTGCATCGGTGAATGCCGCTGGAAGATACATTATTAAAGTTGAGCCTTTGTTGCGGTTTGTTGGGTATTTATGATCAGCAGCACCAGAATATTTCTGAGCTAAAAGTTTTAAAAATAATATATCTGAATTTCTGATTTAACCTTTGTTTTCGTCAGCATGAGTTTTATCTGCTTTAATCGTTTTCTGAAATTTATCCAACATCTCCACCTTTTCGATTGTTGGTGCATTTCGATGTGGAACGTTTTGTTTCATTTTCGACGAATTGTTGTTTTTATCGCCACTCATCGATGCGAAAGTCTAAATTTTTTCAAACGGACTTTATTAATTTCAATTCTAACTGGTCTGGAAAATGTGTTCATGTTTTCCTTTTCTTCTACAGTTCCCTCTTTCGCTTTTGTCGACTTTTTTTGAAACGTCTTGAAACTCTGAAAACTCGACAGAAACATTTTTTCTTCTTTTTCCCATATACCAAATCTGAGCGTTTCTTTTTATGAGATTGCATCATTTGTGAAATCTAAAAAACTAAATATGTGTATAAACCTTATAATAACAGAGAAACGAAAGTGAAGTTCAATCAAACAAAACTGAATTTGAATTTCTTATTTATGTATGTGCATTTTTGCGTCATATAACATCGTCTATTAGGTCGACAGTAACACTCGCTGAAATAATTTGAAGACTGATTTACAAATATTCTTTCAAGCTAATTCATTTAATTTTTAATCTTAAACCCCCAAGTATTTTCAGGTATTCCATTTAACCTGCATAAATATCTTAACAACATGTCTTGGATCGAAAGTTCCTCTGGCACGTTTCCCCAAAGGAAGTGTTATCAATGGAGGCGGCCTCGGCTGATCCAGTTTGTGCTTTGTAGTCTATAGTCCTTCATTATCATAATTGTGCTCAAAACTTTATCAATGTCATCAACTGGGTTCCTTATCGTTTCACTTCTTTATTTTGTCTCTCAGTGTTCGAAAGAACGTGGCTTTCTTTAGCACATCTTCATTTTTATTCTGCTATTTTTTGTCAGACATATAATAAAATGAGTTATCGATGTTTTTATGTTATTAAAAATCCACGTTAATTTTTCATTTTTTTAATTGAATTTAAAGACGAAATTGACACCAACAAACAGGTACGACCGATAACAGAAATTCTCAACTTGGTGATTAAATTTTAACCATTTTTATAAGGACATTTTCTATAAGCAAATTGTTTTTTTTTCAATCGTTAGTATAAGTGAAAATAAAAAAAAATTAATTTTTCATAATTTGACATTATTGTTTTTTTCCTTGTATTTAATTTTAATCATTTCTATTGTCATTCAAATCTCCTTCTATAATCTCGTTTTGATTAATCTTATTTTTTTCAAAATCTTGCCAAATAAACTCGAAAAACGCTATGCAGATTGGTCAAAAATCGAGTTTTTTTATTTAGCTTTCTTTCAAAATTTCCAAAATAAGGCCAAAAAATGCGTCAAAGATATGTTCTGAGGGTTTTCGTTGAAAAACGAAAACCCGCATTTAAAAAAGAAAATCTGAAAATTAAAAAAAATCTTTTTGCAAACTGAAATTCGTCCATTTTTTGCGCACGAATAATTCAACAAATCGCAATGTTCTGTTTTTTTTTTAAATTTTTCAAACTCAAAATCCCATCAATTTGAATTTTCAGTGAATGGGCAGAAGAAACTCGGAGAAGACGCCGCTGCTGTCCGCGGCGGATTATCGTCGCAAAAGGTAAGTGCAACAATGATTGATAGGAAGTGAGAGAGTTGGAGCGATTTCGATTCGGCTGAGTTGTACTTTGTAAGGACAAACAAGATCTCGCTGAGCGGGGGCGAACGAGAAATGTCTCTTCGCAGCCGCATGAAATATTATTGTTTCCTGCAATCTGCGCACCTGGCAAATCGGTTTTTTTTCGATTAAAAATTCCATTTTGGATAGCGGCGTATTGAGTGATATCGAGTGATATCGTTTGGCCTGGAAACGCTCTCGTTCGCGCCGCCTCTCGCATTTTTCAATTTTCTCCATCTCGTTCTTCTTCGTCTTCTTCTTCCGTCCGTCCGTCCGTCGTCGCCTTCATTCATTCATTCCTTCTCGTTGATTTGTTGCGGGTCTCGCTTCTTCATATTGTTCTGTTTTTATTTTTTGGTTCCCCCCCCCACTTCTATTCTTCCTGTTATGAACAATTATGGGCCAGGACGCCGCTCAAAAGGGCCCACTCCTAGAGCGGTACGTTGTCTTTTTATTCGCGTTGCTTTTTTTTTTGTTGTTTCTGACAAATTTTACACCGCCGAATGGATGATAGAAAAACGTTTTTGCAATTATTATGATGTGCACAGCTGCTGCACACAAGCACAAGCAAAAACACAACATTTTGTTTCGTTGAAACCGGAGACAATCGAATTTTGCTGCTTTCAAATTTTGTTTCAAACAAAATACGCCGGAAAATTGGCTTGAAAAAAATTAAAAAGAGGTCTCGGTGGGCGGTGTGCGCCTTTAATGTGGCATTTTGCCAATTTTCCGCAGACAATATTTGGTTTTTTTTTAATATCAAAAGTTCAGCTAACCCATCGAAATTTGGATTTAGGCAAAAAGAAAAATAATTTTCAGCCGATTTTCCAACTGATCAATTGAATCAAAAATTTGCACATAATTCTATTCTGCAGAAAATCGAGAAAATTCCGAGAATTCGCTTATTGAATTCCATCAAATTATATGTTTGTGACGGCCTTTTTTTTTGCTTTACTCACTATTGAACTCAAACATCAAATTTGCGAAGCGAAAATTGAATTTTCTTTCTCCAATTACCAATTAAAAATCAATTAGAACTGCTCCATATCTCTTTTTTTTTTGTTTGTTTGAGAAACGCGTCCTGAGATGAGTCATGCAAAATTAATGAACTCGAGAGCTTCGAGACATCGAAAAAACACATAAATGTTGGCAACAACGGATGTTTAGAGAGTTAATTCAAACAAGTATCAGGCTGATTTCCTGAAAAGAACGGAACTAGAATTGAGGACATCAATCATCAAATATCCGAAAAGTAATCTTTGAATCAATCGGTCCAGTTCGAAAAACACACAACAGTTTTGCAAGATTTCACGTTTCTCGACGAAAATTTTTGAGAACTTTGTCAATATGAACGACAGACTCTTTTTTTTGAGTATCATAATAAAAATAAAATTCGAAATTTCCTAAATTGACGTCACAATCAAATGGTTTCATTTTCTAAACATTGTCTATCGCACACTATTTCTCGACGAATAATGTCATTTGAAAAGAAAACCAAAACGGATATAAGAGCTTTCTCAAGAATTTCATATTTAGAATAGAAAGAGGGATTTTTGTCCGTGGGTTTTCTTTTCAATTACCAGTGATTCAGAAAACTCACTTTCAAAAAGAATTTTCGGACTTCTGGCCACTTATTGTCACCGGCTGATGGTCATTATTGTCTATTTTTTAAATTTGCAATCAACACGAGCAAATCACAAATTAATCGGAAAATTCGTTGAAAATAATCGAATCGTTTGTACTGAAAAAAATTAGCGTCAGATCAAATAATGAACAAAATCGAATCAGTGTCGTTATCAAAAATGATAAAACTGGTTCAAAAGTACAACATGAAAACGGCGATACGAAAAATGATTTCAGCTCGTCGAGCAGCTCGTCCTCATTAGATGAAACAAGTTCAGTGGAGGTTTCCAATTATGGACTAGTAAGATTGCGGTCAAAAATTGGAAATATGCGATTAATTTTAGTTCCATTACACAACCGGATTAGATTATGTCCTGCTCATTGTCGGATCTCTTGCTGCTTTCATTCACGGAGCCGGATTTCCTCTTTTAGCCATCGGTAAAAATATTGTCGAAGGACCATTTAAAAAGAGGCTTCTGGTTTATTACAGTACTCGGTGGAATGACGAGCACATTTTTGAGAGCTCAAAACTCGGAATTTGTTGTTGGCGTCGGAAAATCGAATCCGGATGGATTGCCGCCGATCACACGAGAGGAGTTCAACGCCGAAGTCTCGCGCTACTGCATTTACTATTTGGTGCTTGGAGTCGCCATGTTCATCACGTCGCACATTCAGGTGTCGCGATCAATTGATTGCGATTGAGAATGAATATTTCAGATTGCTGGCTTCGAATTGTATGCCGAACGACTTGTCCACCGATTGCGGCAGAATTATCTTCGCGCAATTCTCAGGCAACAAATCGAATGGTTCGATAAACAGCAAACCGGAAATTTAACTGCTAGACTTACTGAGTAAGATTTTATTTCAAATTTGGGGGTTGGGTGGGAGATGGGACTTCGCAGTCGGACTCGATAGTCGCACTCTCTCACATCGATTGTTTTCAGCGATTTGGAGCGTGTCCGCGAAGGTCTCGGTGATAAATTGGCTTTGCTCGTCCAAATGTTTTCAGCTTTCATCGCCGGCTATGCAATTGGATTCTTCTACAGGCATTTCCAACGAATCAACCTCCTCTCGTTCTCAATTCTCTCATTTTTCAGCTGGTCGATGACACTTGTCATGATGGGATTCGCGCCGTTGATTGTTCTTTCCGGCGCCTGGATGAGCCGCAACATGGCGACTCGAACTCGTGTTGAGCAAGAGACGTATGCGGTGGCTGGAGCGATTGCCGAAGAGACGTTTTCGTCGATTCGAACGGTTCATTCGCTGAACGGACATAAAAGGGAATTGGAGAGGTGTGATCGAAACGCGATTATCAAATGAAATTGAAATGATTAAGATTCGAGAATGCGTTGGAAGTTGGCCGCAAAACTGGACTTGTCAAATATTTCTATATGGGATGCGGAGTTGGATTCAGCAATTTCTGCACATATGCATCCTATGCGTTGGCATTTTGGTGAATATTTCAAATTTCGATTCGCAATCAACGCGTTATTCTCAGGTACGGCGGCACACTGATCATCAACGATCCGACGTTCGATCGCGGTCTCATTTTCACCGTCTTCTTCGCTGTCATGTCCGGCTCAACTGCTCTTGGCGGCGCTCTGCCGCATTTGGGTAGTTTGGCTGTAGCTCGCGGAGCAGCAACTTCGGTGCTCAAAACGATTAACTCGGTAGGATCTCGTCATGTGATTTGTTGAATTCGAATAATAATAATAATGTCGTCAGACGCCGAAAATTGATCCGTATTCGCTGGAAGGACTCGTTCTCACTGAAGTCAAAGGAGATATTCAACTGGAAAATGTTCATTTCAGATATCCATCTCGCAAGCATATCCAGGTGAATTGTTTGATAGTTGAATTGCTCAGAAAATCAATCGAATACATATCTCAGGTGTTGAAAGGAATAAGTCTTGAAGCGAAAGCTGGCCAAAAAATTGCGTTGGTTGGTTCAAGTGGCTGTGGTAAATCGACAATTATCAACTTACTCCTACGGTAATTAATTAGTTGATTCGAATTCGAAAATGAATTTGCTTCTAGATTCTATGATCCGACGAAAGGAAAGGTGACGATTGATGGGATTGACTTGAAAGAGATCAACGTTCACAGTCTTCGCGATCAAATTGGAATTGTCAGTCAAGAGCCCGTGCTTTTCGATGGCACACTATTCGAGAATATCAAAATGGGAAACGAGAATGCGACCTACGAACAGGTGGTTGAGGCGTGCAAAATGGTGAGTTCATAGATTTGAAAAAGAAAAAAAAATGGAATTTGGTTTTGTAATAGGCAAATGCTGCTGAGTTCATCAAAAAGCTTCCCGAGGGTTACGGTACTCGTGTTGGCGAGAAAGGAGTTCAATTGAGCGGCGGACAAAAACAACGAATTGCGATCGCCCGAGCTCTCATCAAAAATCCAAAAATTCTTCTCCTCGATGAAGCTACGTCGGCTCTTGATACTGAGGCCGAGACTGAAGTGCAAGCGGCACTTGACAAGGCCCAATCGGGACGAACGACAATTACCGTAGCTCATCGATTGTCAACGATTCGAAACGTCGACAAAATTTTTGTTTTTGACGTTGGTGATTCAAATTGAGTATTAGAGTAATCGGAAGAAATTCAGAAGGGGCAAATTGTCGAATGCGGAAGTCACGAGGAGCTGATGAAAAAGGAGGGGGTCTTCTTCAATATGACTCAAGCACAAGTGGTCAGAGCACAACAAAAACAAGCGACAAAAGGTACAATTAATTGATATATCGATTAAATAATTAAATATGCAATTTCAAGAAATCGATGATTCATTATCGATTGCTCAATCTCATGCGAGTCGCAAATCATCGACTAAAAGTGCACTTTCTTTGGCAACATCCATTCGTTTTCTTGAAGAAGAAGTTGAGGTAACATTTTGCAAAAAAAAAAATGAAACAAATCATCAAATTTTTGTGTTTTTTTTTCATCCCAACTTTTCAGCATTTTGAAACCGATTTTACTGAGATTATCAGAGAAAAAATTGCGTTTGACGTAAGTTAGATGGCGTGAAATGATGTGCACCTTTAACTTCTAATAATACGCTTTTCGTTCTATCGTTTCTAACAATTTTTATTTGTTTCTTTTTCATATTCGAAACGCATTTTTTAGGAGCTTCATGCGGCACCCACACCGATTTCAAAGATTTTCGCTTACAATCGCGACAAACTCGGCTTTCTCATTGGAGGATTCTGCGGAGCTGCGATCTTCGGTGGAGTCACACCTATTTTCGCTCTCATCTACGCCGAGATTTTCAACGTTTACGCGGAGCCTGTTGAGCAAATGAAAACCGACGTGCTATTCTGGTGCGGAATGTTCCTCGTGATGGGCGCCCTCTTCTTCATCGGATTCTTCATTTCGGTTTTGTTTTTTTTTTCGCGCTTGAAAAAAAATAATGCAGAAATCGTGTGAATCTTCAACGATGTGTTTTGTAGGCGAATTGTCTCGGACGATGCGGAGAATCATTGACGAAGAAACTGCGATTCGACGCATTCCATAATCTTCTTCGACAGGATATCGCCTTCTATGACGACAATCGGCATGGAACTGGAAAATTGTGCACCCGATTTGCCACAGACGCGCCAAATGTTCGCTATGTGTTCACCCGACTTCCGGTCGTCGTCTCATCGCTCGTCACTGTAGTCGGAGCAATCGCAATCGGATTTGCATACGGCTGGCAATTGACTTCGGTATGTCTAATTGATAATTGCCCAAAATGTACGGCTATTTAGGTGCTTATCATCATGGTCCCACTGATTATTCTCAGCGGATACTTTGAAATGCAAATGAGATTCGGAAAACAAGTGCGCGACACTGAGCTTCTCGAAGAAGCTGGCAAGGTGCGCACAGCTCCGACTTCTATGAGCATTTCTGACGTTTCAGGTTGCCACACAGGCTGTCGAGAATATTCGGACGGTTCACGCTTTGAACAGACAGGAGCAGTTCCATTTCACATATTGCGAATACCTCAAGGAGCACTACAAAACGAATATGAGACATGCGCAGACATACGGAGTCGTGTTCGCCTTCTCGCAGTCGCTCATCTTCTTCATGTACGCCGTCGCGTTCTGGCTCGGATCGATCTTCGTTAACAACGGCCAAATGCAGCCGATTGATGTTTACAGGTATTCGATTAATTCCCATCAAAATCAATTGAATCCACTTTTCATTGATAGGGTCTTCTTCGCCATTTCCTTCTGCGGACAAATGGTCGGCAATCTTTCGTCGTTCATTCCTGACGTCGTCAAAGCCCGTCTTGCCGCTTCGCTGTTGTTCTATCTCATCGAGCATCCAACCCAAATTAATTCGCTTTCGAAAGCGGGAGTCATCAAGGTAGATCAAAAACGAGATTAGTAAATGAATCGAAAGAGTTTAGCCGATTTCTGGGAACATTTCGATTCGGAACATTCATTTCAATTATCCAACTCGACGCGAAACCAAAGTTCTTCAAGGCTTCTCATTGGAGGTTCGCTTTTTTTTTGGTTTTTCAATGACATTATTTTAAATGCAGATTAAACCTGGCCAAACAGTTGCTTTGGTCGGACATTCGGGATGTGGAAAAAGTACAATAATGGCTCTATTGGAACGATTTTATAATGCCGATAAAGGAATTATTGTGAGTTGTCAAATATATAGAAATGATTTCTTGAAAACTATTGAAGATGGTGGATGGCGACAATATCAAGAATTTGAACATCGGCTCGCTTCGCACTCAAATGTGCATTGTGAGCCAAGAGCCCACACTATTCGATTGTACAATTGGCGAGAACATTTGCTATGGATTGAGCCGAAATGTGACATATCAAGAGATGACCGATGCCGCCAAAATGGCGAATATTCATGATTTCATTTTAGGATTGCCTGAGGTAAATATATATCGATGAATATTATATTTATTGTAGCAATTCACATTTTTAGGGATACGATACGCATGTGGGAGAGAAAGGAACTCAACTCTCCGGGGGTCAAAAGCAACGAATCGCAATTGCGAGAGCCCTTATCCGATCACCATCAGTCCTTCTTTTGGATGAAGCTACAAGTGCATTGGACACGGAAAGTGAAAGGGTTGGAATATTGTAGAATCCGAATCAATCATCGTATACCGTTGTTGTTCAGATGGTACAAGACGCTCTAGATGCTGCCAAGAAGGGAAGAACGTGCCTCGTGATTGCTCACCGATTGAGCACAATCCAAAACAGTGATGTGATCGCGGTGGTTAGCGAGGGAAAGATTGTCGACAAAGGAACACACGATCAACTGATTCAAACTAGTCCAATTTATCAGAAGTTGTGCGAAACCCAGCGAATCGTCGAATCTCAATAATTGATTGTTGAAATAATTTTTGGGGGGAAAATTTGTTGATTTTAGACACTAATTTATAATTTATTTGAATAATAATGAAATAAATAAGTTTCTGATTAAAATCATGATTGAATCTCAAAAAAAGGTAGTCGAGAATTGAGATTTCGAAAAGTTCAATATTTATCCGCCGCTGTTCTTTTTTTCTGTCCAATAGCTTATATCACATGCGTGCGCAACGTATCCATCACGTGTGGTAATATTTAATTGTTCTCTGCCCTCTTTTTCTCACCTTCTTTTGTATTTGGGTGCTCGGTCGAGTTCCCCCCCCCCTGAGTGACAAATACCAGGGAATTCTTCGAGTGTGTTTGCTTAATTCGAATCGGATCGGACCTCCGACGGCTTTGATCGTGCGAAGATTTCCGCCTACGCAAAAAAAACCGTCCAGTCGCGCAATCACATTTTTACTCGTTTATCTGTTTCAATTTTTTTTCGATTGAATACTAATTATGGTTATCAAATTTTTGATGGTTTATCAAGGCTCTGGAATGTTTCAAACAATTTCAGCAATAATTTTTTTTATTGAAAGAATCCTATTGATTTAAACCATCCTTGAAGGGCTCGATATATCAAAAAGAGAACATCCCCTTTTAGCCATCTTGCTCAAAAACAAAAAGCAAGCATTGGTCGGAATTATTCGACCGTGCTCACCCTCAAGTCGAATCGATAATTATCGATGAGCTCGAAATGTTGTTGCTTCATTCATTTCTCTGTCATCTGTTCCATCAGCGTTTCAAATGCTCCAGCTCTTCCGTTTTTTTTTTCATCAACAAATTGTGGCTGAGAAAGCCGAAAACGAGAAGGAGGAAAAGAAGGCTGAAGTGATGAATGAGAGGAGAGTCGCCGGCGAGGCGGATTCACCTCGCGTGCGTGCTCCCACAATTTTCGTGATTTTTTTAAATAACATCATTGATATTTTTATCATCATTATTAATTAATTCTATTCCATTTCCAAGCGAAAAAAAAGTGTCAAGAAAAAAAAGCTCTCTTCTCGTTTTCAGATCGAATTTCCGATATAGATTTGTGGAAAAATCTCAATGGCTAATAGTCGCCAAAAAAAAAACTCGAAAACAATTTTTGTTTCGATTGCATTTTTATTTTGAGATTTGTGATTTATGTAGATGATTTCATCAAATTGCGTCCGTTTCCGATAAAAATAGTCTGCGGCGGCGGAGTAGGTGTAATCCGCGTTGCTCTCCCGCGTCTTTGTCGTCGTATGTCTCGTGCTCGCACTCGATTCTCTCGCTACAGATCATCACAGCAGCGATAGACAAAAAATATTCAAGCCGCCTCCGAGATACACACAAACACACACACACACACACGTTTAATATACGCTGGTTCGTGTGTTGCGGAATTGTTCAAATGCGCATGACGGATGTCGTTTGATTCGATCTCGTCCGGCGCCACCGGGTGCTTCCCGCGCAGAGCGCACACCATCACCGCCACTGATGAGGCGAAAGGGCACACGGTTACGGTAGGAATCGAGATCATTAAATCGTTGAAGCATTGGGTTTCAGGTGTACATGCACAGCTTCAATCCTGATTGTGACAACGACAAACTTGTTGTTGAAGTTCACAAAAGATGCACGACAGAGGAGCTGATCGAGAAAGTGCTGAGTGTTCGGAGTGGTAGACTCAAACAAGAAGGCGCTTCAAACCCGCTTGATTCCGCCTATTTCAGAACTCGAAGGGCATTCGACGCAAGATTTCGATTTGTTCGAAATGATGGGAACTCCTGACGGACAGACGTACAAAGAGCGCCGACTTGATCCCGGAGAGTACCCGGTCGCAGTTCAAGCAATCTGGGCCCGAATGCCAGCTGCTGTCGACAGCGCGACGCCGAAAAACCGATTCGTGTTCCGACATCGCGGCTATCGAGCCGCTGCTGGCAGAACCCGATTCGGCTCGGCCGAAGTTGCATCATCAATCGATGCATTCCTTACCAAATTCTTAACTCAACCACAGGTTTGTCCAAAATATCAATCTAATGATTATTTGCCCATAAATGGTTCTCTGTTTTTTTTTTTTTCAGGATCGTGAGTATGCTGACCTCTGTATGCTACCCGAGCTCACCGAACAAACTCTGCTGGACAATCTTCGCGATCGCTTCAACAATGGTCATATTTACACCTATATTGGTCCCATTTTAGTAGCCGTCAACCCATTTTGGTAATTCGCGATGATTTTTTCACTATCGATTGGTCTGAAATTTCCAGCTTTTTTCCAATTTATAATCCCAAATATGCGCGACTTTATTTCCAAAGCCGTCGTCTCGGTGCTCTTCCGCCTCACATTTTCGCAATTGCCGATGTTTGTTATCACAAGTATTTTCGATATTCTTCTTGAAACATTTCGACAATTTTTCCATGTTCAGTATGCTGCGAATCAAGGAAAATCAATGTGTTGTGATCAGCGGAGAGAGCGGATCGGGCAAGACAGAATCGACGAATCATCTGATGTCGCATTTGATCTCGTTGTCTCAGAAAGGGTCCACCGGCTGCAGTACGGAACAGACGCTGCTCTCTGCCGGACCAGTACTCGAAGCATTTGGGAATGCTGTCACCTTGACAAATAACAATAGCAGTCGATTCGGAAAATTCATCAAAATCAACTACAGGGAGAATGGAATGGTTTCTGGGTAAAATTCGATTCATTCAATTTCAAAAATATTTTTATTCGATCATTTTCAGAGCAAACGTGGAGATTTATTTGCTCGAAAAATCGCGGATAATCTTCCAAGCGAAAGGCGAAAGGTGAAAATTGATTATCTCAATATTATAGTATTTTTAATCCCAAGTTTACCCAAGTTTTTTTAAAGCCAGGTTTAGTTACCCAAGTTTGAGGTAAATTGACCTTCCCTGATGATGATAGAATGATCGAAACGTCGGATAAAACATTTAAATAATGTGCAAGACTCACAAGTTAAAAGGGTCCTATCAAGAAGATCTCTTCTACCTAACAATAATCCACACGGTGCACCTCAAAACAAGTCGCTCCACAACTAACAAAACGAAATTCAATATTATATATGCTTCTTTTTTTTTCAGAAATTATCACGTCTTCTACTATCTACTGGAAGGTGCCGATACAGAAGAAAAGCAAAAATTATTCTTGTTGAAACCACAAGATTACAAGTATTTAAATCAGGTTCTCATTATTTTAATTATTTATACACCATATTTTAATTGTTTTGTTTAGAATGAACCGTTTACTCCGGAAGGTGTCAACGAGAAAAATGAGTTCGATCGATTGCGATTGGCAATGAATTCAGTGGGATTTTGTGCGAAAACGCAGCAAACCATTTTCGGAATCATTTCGGCCGTATTACTCCTTGGAAACATTACCTATATCAAGGTATTCCAAACAGATTAGGAATTTGGAAGCAGAAAATTGATTTTTCAGAGACATGGCTATCATAGCGACGAGAGCGGATACATTGAGAATGAAGAAGTCGTCGATTTGGTCGCGAAACTCCTACAAATCAAAACCGAAACTTTAATGCAAGCCTTGACGATGAAACGACATGTGATGAAGGCGGAGACGGTCGTGTTGAGATACAGCGTCTCGGAAGTAGGCTCGATTGAACCGAGCACCTCCGATAACTATTGATTTAGGCAACGAATACTCGCGACGCGATGGCCAAATGCATCTACAATTCCCTTTTTCACTACATTGTTCTTCGAATTAATCAAGCACTTCTCAAAAAGGATTTTGCTGTTTCAAAAGGATATTATATTGGAATTTTGGACATTTTTGGTTTTGAAGATGTCGGCGCCCAATGGAATAGTTTTGAGCAGTTGTGCATCAATTACGCCAATGAAAAACTCCAATCCTATTTCAATCAGCACATTTTTCAATTCGAACAAGTACTATTTTCGACTTCTATTCTCATTTATTTGAATTTGAATTTCATTAATCATTTTTTAGGAGGAATATTTGAAAGAAGGCATTTCCTGGACAAATATTGAATACACTGACAATACGGAATGCGTTCAACTATTCCAGGTGAATTGTGCATTCTGGTGTGTTTCTGTGATAAAATGAAGGATTCAGAGTAAGCCTTATGGAATTTTGCGATTGATCGATGAAGAGAGTAATATCAATAATGGAACTGATGATTCGATGTTGGCGAAGCTGAATCAATTTCTTAAAAATAACGAGTACTACGAGACGCCACAGAAGAAAGAGCCCGCATTCATTGTGGCACATTATGCAGGAAAAGTCAAATATCAGATTACGGTAGCAAAATTGGTAGACATATTAAATTAGTCGAAATTCGGTTTTGAAGGGGTTCCGAGAAAAAAACAAAGATCTGATGAGACAAGACGTGCTGAATGCGTTGAAGTCGAGTACCAGTTCAGTCATGAAAACACTACTCGGAATTGATCCAGTTGCTGTCCACAGGTCACATTTTCATCTAGCCACATTTAGTAATCTCTTCGTTCAGATGGAATGTCGTTCGCAGCGTGTTCCGAGCTATGAATGGATTCAAGCAAAGTGCTAGAAAACTGCAAAAAAGTGGTATGTATTGTAAAATGATTAGAAAAAAATTGAAGAATAACAATAAGATTTGTGGTTTTCAAACATGCATTATTCAAGAATCGGCTGGTCACTTGCATGTTGCCAACTCGATCACAACCTCGACGCGTCGTGGTTCCGATTCGGCTCTTTCTGCGTTCTTGCGCGGCGAGCTGCGATGCGAAGTTCCCGACTTCTGCGATACGAGCATGTTCCAAACGATTCGAACGCAAGCACGACGAACACCAGCGGCCAGCCGATCGGATGACAAAATGAGTATGCTCAAGTCTCTGCAAATTCTCAAAGAAGCCATCGGAGGCCGACGACTCGCCAAGAAGCCGTCGTCGGTCTCCAAGCAGTTCGAGTACTCGCTCACTCGACTGATGTCGACATTGGGGAATGCAACACCGTACTTCATTCGATGTATTAAATCAAACAATGACAAGGTGATTCAAACAGCACTTCTAATTCTCAATTAGCTGATTCAGATTCCGAATCACTTTGACGACAACATTATTCTTCGGCAACTCCGTTATACCGGAATGCTGGAGACTGTCCGGATACGAAGGGCCGGCTATTCTGTCAGAATCGAATACCCGGTTCGCTGCGCGCTCGAACATTCGACTCTATTTACAATTTCAGAGCTTCGTCCAGCAATACCGTATCCTTTTGCGACATGGTCGTGAGAGTACGGTAGACGATGTGAAGGAGTTCATCGAATCGCATCCATCGGTTGATTCAGACAATATTCAATATGGTATCAATAAGATATTCATGAGAGACGCTGAAAAGTTGATACTCGATGATCATCTGCATAGAACAATCCTGCAACACATTGGTAGGCAAATGTTACATTTTCGAATAGAAGCTTAAATCGTTTTCAAATTACACGTGGATTTTAGACACACTACAACGATGGTTTCGAACGATGCTGGCAAGAAAACGGTATTTGAAGATGAAAGAAGGCATTGTGAAGATCCAGGCTCTCATCCGAGGGTCTTTGATTCGGGCGCAAGTTCGCCGAAAAGCCGTCGCCGCACAGACGATTCAAAGCAATTGGCGTCGTTTTCGCGAACAGCGTCGCTATCAATTATTGCGAAATGCGGTCATTGCGATTCAAACAGCTCATCGCGGAAATATGGCCCGAAAACGGTGCGACCGATGATCGAATTTCGAATGTATTTCCCCTCTGTTTTCTAGATACGAGGAGATGCCGAAAAACGCGAAGAAGCTTGGATTCCGCGTGAAAAAGGTTCAAGCTGTTCAATTGACGACGTTTGATTTGAACGATCCCAACTCGTTGGCAGCGTTCGCGATTTCGGAGGATGAAGACGATTCGGACAGCGATAATCTGACACAAGATGGTCTTGATGAGGATATTTCGGAAGGGAGTGTTCTAGCCGACGCGTTTCCGGAAGAGTTGGTTCATTTGAATGTCAAACATGCATTGGTATTCAGGGATTACAGCGACGACGCGATCGATGTCGACGCGACATTTATTTTGGAAGACACCAAACTCAAACTAATCGAAGGCGGAGATTTGTCGCATCATCGTCGGCAGTCGCTAGCGCCGACCGCGTCGACAACGAAACTCAAAATGTTGCGGAGGGCCAACAGCACCGAATCCAACAATTTCTCAATTGCGAGATGCGATGACTCATTCACGGTGCGTTTATTTCTTCTCCCCACCCCATGTATTTCTTTTTAATTTTTCGAAATACATTAATTTTTCTTTAAATTTTAAGTTGAGCCCAACGAATTCGAAGAAAAAAGGAGGCGGTAAATTGGGTTTCCAAAAAGCCAAAAAAAATCTGAAAGCGTTGTTCGGCCGGAAAGAAGATGATGAAGAGCCGTCGCCTGGGCCGAGCAGCGGACCAACTGAACTCTCACCTGACGTGCTCGTCGCCAAAGAGCACCAACTCAAAATGTCGCGCCTTCATCGACAGGAGATTTGCGCCATCTGCAACCGACATCTCACCGGTTTTATTTCTCAAGCTCACAAATGCCAAAGTAATTTATTGTTTGGAAAACTGAAAAACGATTTGTTAAGGATGCAAAATGTGTCTGCACAAGGAGTGCGCCGCGTTTGCTTCGTCGATTCCTTGCAATCCAGTGTCCCCGGTTCGCTCGCCGACTCGTCTCACATCGCCGAGAAGACCGTGGGATTTAATGTGTGTATTTTGTATTAATACTTGCTAGTCAACATATTTTTACGTTATGATAATTATTTAACAAACACTCACTTTCAAGGTCCCACAAACAACGACAATCTGCATCTCCGATACCAACCACTGGCACATTCAGTCTAACAAAAACAAAACAGCAGGTTTCGAATTTTGTTGAAAATATTTCGTCATCGTTGGTTTACTCAGACGGATCCTGGAAATATGGTAGTAGAATCAACAGATGATCTTCGCCAATTCAGTGTGTTCATCTTCAATAAGACCACAAATCTGTCGGGAGATACGACCAAACGTGATACCGTAGTTGATGCGGTCTTCAAGAAATCTCTTCGAGCATTTCATATGGAGCTTTTGGGATATGAAGCAGTCTTAACGGTATTTGAAAACAAAAAAAAACATGTTTTTGAAATATATATTGATTCTCAGGCAGAACAATCGGTATTAAAATATCGCGATGTGATCACAATGTTCGAAGGTCTTTTGACAAAGGTTTGCAAAGAAGAGAAAGTGTGTTTCCCAACGACATTGGGAGTCAATGCATTCAGGTATTCGTATTGTATTATTTCAAATTGAGAGAAATTTTGATTTCAGAGGGTTTTTGAATGAATTCATGCAGCATCAGTCAAAAAAGAAGCGAGGAAAGGAGAAGAATTCGATGATAAAGGTAAGGTTTGAATTGAATTTAGTGTTTTATTTCATCCATTTTTTTATTGTTCTATTTTATTGCAAATAATTGTAAAAATATTTGACGAAACCAAATAAAAAAATACGAAAATGTTCAGAAAGCCTGCAAAAAGCGCCGAAAATCGGATATCGTTGCCGCGGTAAATTCAAAAGTGTTCTCATTTTTCCCCATAGTTTTTTTTTTGTTTCGTTCGATTAGATAGTTTTAATATTTCGGTGTTTTTGCTAATCCATTTAGATTTGTCTAAAAATTCGTCTCAAAAAAAAATCTGCGACTTTGGGTATTTTATAATTAATAATGAGATAACTCGCCAAACTCAAATTCTTCATTTTCGATTCTGAAAATTTCAAAATTTGTTAATAATTTTATAATATGAATCTTTTATGCTTACCATCTTCAAAATTGGGTTTACTAAACACCCTCGATGACAACTCTAACTTTTCACATTTATTCATTTTTTTTGCCATTTTTTTTGTATTTTTTATTTCAGGTTCACGCCGGACATCGATTCCGCGCAGAAGTCGTTCACGTGCCAACTTATTGCGAAGTGTGTAACCAACTGATTTGGCATCATGAGAAGCTTTTCATATGTGTCGCATGTCGAATTTCATGTCATAAAAAGTGCCATCCGAAAGTGACACATGCATGCCAAATGATGGGAAAAACGGTTGATCCTCAAGTAAGAAAAAAGACGCAACTCGTTTGGTCGAATTTGGAAATTCAGAAATCCGGCGGCCGATTCTTCGGAGCTTGTCTCAATTCAATCGTGGATGATGAGCATTCGATTCCAGTTCTTCTCGACCGACTGTTTTTCGCTATCGAAACTCGCGCATTATTTGTGGAAGGTGTCTACAGGTATATTTTTTTATTATACGGAATCGAAAGTTATGATTTATTTTTAGAAAAAGCGGCTCATTGACTCAAGTGCGCAATATGAGAAGAATAATTGAATCGACGTCCGGTAATTTCTTCTTTCAATTTATCTCAGAGACACATAAAATTCGGATTTCGATTCCAGATGCCGATGCTGTGAATTTGGAAGATGTCGGAATTCACGTGCTTACAACTCTCGTCAAAGCGTTTTTTCGCGAATTGACCGAGCCTTTGATTATTCACGATTTGTATGAGAATTTCCTGAATGTCTCAGGTAATTTTCAGCGTTTTCCTCAAACTATCATCACCTTTTCTTTCAGAAGTTCAAGACGTCACCGAACGAGTTCGATGCCTTTCGGTTATGATTGAGCTGCTTCCAAAAGCGAACAGAGCTCTTCTCGATCGCCTGATGTACCATCTGGCGAGGGTTGCAGACCAGGAAGCTGTCAATAAGATGGGATGCAACAATCTTGCATTAATCTTCGGACCATGCGTCTTGAGAAGACAAGACTCTGCTCATGCTCAAGAGCAACTCAATGACGTTGCAAGACAGACGGGCTGTGTTCAGACGCTCATCGAGGAGAAACTTAGGCAATATAAGGCAACTCTACACAACATTGTCGAGTTGGAAGACGCGAGTCATAAGGTAATTTCGGTGTATTCTCTGAACAGCTTTAATATCCTTATTAGGTCACCGAAAATCTTCGGAAAATCGAAGAACACCGCCGTAACAGTGAGCCATCGAAAACTCCAAACATTGGAACCGCAAAATTGCTCTTCGAAGAGCAACTCGAGTTCTTGGGAAAACAGAAGTCTGATAAATGTTATGAGCAAAACACAGAATCGAATTGTTTAGGGAACGTCTTCTACAAGAGCTTCCACCATTGGCACCGGTCGCATCGTCAGAAGACCTTTCATCTTCCGATGAAAACGCGATTGCCTCAAAATCGCTTTCCGTCGAAGAATACGCACTCGATCTCGATGCGCCGCCAGTTTTTTGTCTTCTTCGTTATCCGACCAAAAATCGTGCCCGTGGACCATCAAATCGACGCAGTCCTGGATGGGTCGTTCAACTACAAAAACAACAAACGATTTTTGTATAAATCGTGGCATGTCAATAATAATTTGTTTCATTTTTCTTTCAATTAATTAATAATTAGACGTCTAGTATCTGATTTAGTCTCCAATAGAGATTTTTTCTGAAATTCAAATACGGTTGTTTGTTTTTCCAACGATTTCCTTTCATTTCTTTTTGTGTATTCATCTGTATTCAGTTCATTCCAATTAATGTCATAAAGTATTGAATTCGAAATATTTAATATGCCGGAAATGAGTTTGAAAATCAATCCTTCGTCGTATTCCAATCCGACCAGAAATCGTCTTTCATACGTGTCACGAAGCTCATCTGAATAATACAAATTTCGAACGAGACGCCATGTTATAAATAAAATCGTTAAATATTAGTCATTGACTATTCATATAAGTACACATTGCGAAATTTTGTGGTGTCAAGCAAAAATATACAAACGTTGAGAACGTGTCAATAATCTTATGGGTTTTTTGGTCAGATTGCGCACAAACATTATTAGACATATTCAATAAATACAAAAAAGAAACTTAAAAAAAACTACTTTTAATGTGCATTTTTTACACATCAACTTGAAAAACGGTGATGGTCCACAGTTTTGCAAGACGCTCGTTTCAATATTTCTAATCCACAGGCGCAATTTGTTATTTTTTTGTGCTAAAGACACAACGAAGAGAAAATTTTTAAAAAGAAGAAAATAGGCAAAATATTTCTCGGCATTGCCCCGTAATAATTAAATCGCTATTTGTCCAAATCAACTTCCGATTATCTCCGACAATAGAAAATGTTGAATTATTGTTCTTCTTTGTGGGCAACGTTCTTTCAATCTAACTGCTTTTAATTTAAAAAAATACATTTTCAAAGGCTACCATGTATAAACCCCCAATCGTATGTTGGATTCTAGAATCGAGGTAATTTTTCAAAATTGGATTGATGCGATATGTCTTGTTTTTTTTTTGCTAGACAAATACATAATTAGTTCGACATAAATTTCTGTTTAAACTGGCGTCACATACCAAATTTGGAGTTCGTTCCCTCATAAATTGTTTAGTTCGTGCTTCATTCTGATATGGTGTGTATTTGAATTGTACCAAAACGGCAAAAGCCTTACAATCAAGCTTAAAAAATGTATATTTGCGACATTTAATTGATTCATATTTACCCATGACGGTTCCTTGACATTGAAAAAATATTTATTCGAATTGAGCAGTGCGCTGAGTGCCTCGAGCATCGCCTCGCTTCGACCAGCAACTTCTTCTTTTGCTTTTTTCCCGAATAGTCCGTATCCGCGAGCGCGTCTTCTAGTCTTTTCACAACAAAACAACTCAAATTAATTTCCGCAAACTTACTTTACTTTGAAGTCGAGGAACAATTAAATTTCTCCAAATGTATAAATGAAATTTGCTGAAATCTTCGAGAATTCTTCTATCATCTCGCATCCATGAAAAATTGTTTCCGCGCGAAAATGCTAACATCCACGTGAGCTCGTCCAACAATGCGCTTATTGCAACTGCTTGTGCTCTTTCAAACGGAATAAGCCCATTATCAATTGTCTATAATCTTTAGAAATGAACTGTTCGTAAAAGGAACAAAACCTTATTGTATTTTGCCAAAAGATAATCAAGTCCCTCCATGATGTTTGAAAAAGTATGACCGTCAATATCTATTATCGGATACATGTGTTCTCTTGGAAGAACATTCCATATATTGCATTGCGCAGCCCAAAAGATTTCTTTAAATAGCTTTCAAACAAAGTTTACCTTGAATGGAATATTTCTAGAGCGAAGAACAGTTTCTACAAAAACACATGGCGGAGAATAGTACGGCACAATCGCCATTCTCGGAAGCGTCGTCAAAATCGCACAGCTCCTCATTGCGTAGACTAGAAAATCTGCCTCATGTGGAAGGGTCATGAGATATCGCGTTTCAGTTTATGTACATCCCCAAACAAATAACTTTTATCCAAGTGGACAATATGAACAACAAAAAACAATTTAGACCATTCTTCTGAGAAGGTTGTTGATCTGGTCTTCCCGGTTTCCGAAGTCTCCTCCCTCGACGAAGTGGTTCGTCTTCTTGGTCCATCCACCAGTTGGGTTGTTGAGCTTGAAGGGCCAGAGGAAGTTGGTGGCCTCCTTGAAGTGTGGTCCAACAGTGGCGATTTCGTGAACAAGATCTTCCAAGCAGATGATGTCGAATTTTCCTGAAATTTAAAATGAATTAAGATCCTAATTTAAAATAATGTTATCGGCGTCGCGCAACTGCGGAAAATGGGCTAAATGCTAGAAAAATGTAAGTAGAGGTCTCGGTGAGCGTCTTCAAAATTTCCTTATATTAAGTTTTGCGCCCGACCAAAGTCATATTTTGGTATTTAGCCAATTTTCCGCAGTCGCGTGGCTTCAACAATATAAAAAACAAAAACTTCTCATACCAAGATTCTGCTCGACGATGGTGTTGTCAGTAATTGGGACGCGACGTCCGTCAACTTTAGCGTAACCTCTCTTGTAGATCAAGTCATGGATCGACTTGTTGTTGGGGTATCCCCAAGCAACGTATGGCTCGACGATGCGGAGAAGTGGAAGAGTAGCCTTGTTCAACTTAACAAACACTCCATTGTTGATTTGACGGAGGCGGAGGATTTGCAAAGCCTAAACTAATTTGAATTATGGAAATAAAATGTATCGACTTGCCTTTCTTGGTTTTGGATGGATCTGGTTAATACCGCGAATTCTGATCACGAAAGCAACCTTTGGCTCATCTGGAACGTAGAAGTCTCCCTTAGCTTCAGCCTCGCGCTTGAGTCTCAAGGATTCCTTCTGGGAGTTTCTGTATTCCTGAACGTACTTCTCAGCACGCTTGAAAACCAAAGCCTTCTTTTCCTTGTTTTTCTAAAATTTTAATTGGTATAATAATCTTTTTAATTTTAAACATACAGCGGCAAGCTTAACTTTGGCTTGGGCAGCCTTAGCGCGCGCATCAGCTCTTTGCTTTCTGCGTTTAAGCACAGTTTCCGGAACTTGAGGCACTACCTTCTTTCTAAAAATAATTATATTTGAAAAAATTGTCTATTAAAAACTGTTTCCATTACGAATTCAGTTTTCTATTTTTAAAAATAAAAAATAATAACTTACGCTGGGGCCATTACTGCCGATTGATACCCTGAAAATAAAAAATTGACTGAGTTACGAATTGAAAAAAATCAATTTTGCATTAAGGAAAAATTTTCGTGATGAACGAGTCAAAATACACATGAAGAATTAATATCATCATAATTATCGAAATTTATTAGAAGAAAAGCGTCTATTTTAAGCTGTAAAGAACGAAAAAAGGGTTAGGCCGGGCCAAAAAATGAAAATTTGCTGCATAAAAGAAGGAAGAGGAACACTGTAGTACGTCGCGGCAAGACCCAAAAACGCGCGCGGCAGGCCATGCGTCGCGGTCCTCACAAATTGACGTGGATGCCCTGACCACGGTTTTCTCTTCTTGCTTTCGGCACTCTGATTCGTTTCTCCCTGTTTTATCATACGCTTATTCACATCTGACGCATATGTTGTATAAAACATGCCGTGGTAACGGAAAAATTGCTGATAAAAGGCGAAACTATTCAATAATTTTGTGGTTCCGCTATTGCGAAATTTTAACATTAATTCTTGTTTAAGAGATGTTACGTGAAATTTCTATTTCCAAATTTAGTTTCTTGTAGAGAACATCATGGGCTCTCGCGATGATGAGTACGACTACTTGTTCAAAGGTTTGTTTCTTCAATAGGCTTCAATTATAGATGCGTTTTCAGTTGTTCTCATAGGAGACTCCGGTGTCGGAAAGTCTAATCTATTGTCGCGATTTACACGCAATGAGTTCAATCTTGAATCGAAATCGACGATTGGTGTCGAATTTGCGACAAGAAGTATTCAAGTTGAGGGGAAAACCGTGAAAGCTCAAATTTGGGATACTGCTGGTCAGGAACGTTATCGAGCCATCACAGCGGCTTACTACAGAGGAGCTGTTGGCGCTCTTTTGGTGTATGATATCGGTAAGTATCTAAAATCGTCTTTAATCTATCTTATCTCTTCAGCTAAACATATGACATACGAGAACGTCGAGAGGTGGCTGACGGAACTGAGAGATCACGCAGATCAGAACATCGTTATCATGTTAGTTGGTAACAAGAGTGATTTGAGACACCTTCGGGCAGTTCCAACTGATGAGGCGAAGATTTACGCTGAAAAGAATCAGCTTTCTTTCATCGGTAGAAAATATTATAAGCTTTCTATATTTATTTTTATATTTTACAGAGACTTCCGCCTTAGACAGTACAAATGTCGAAGCTGCGTTCACAAACATCTTGACGGAGATCTACAAATCTGTTTCCAGCAAGCACGTCGGTTCTGATCGTCCTGGATATGGTGGCGGAAGTGGAACTATCATTCCAACACCACCGACTGAGTTGCCGAAGAAGCAGTGCTGCAATCCGTAATTTCTGTTCTGAACGTGTCTCTTAAATGCCTTGTTTTAAACTTAACAACGGTTCAAATTTAATTTCTGTATTTAAACTTATTTGAACCGTTGTTTTGTCGCGGTATTGGTGTGCGGTTTTTCTTTTTTTTTATTACATATGTTGAAATGCCCCGTTTTCCAATTTTTAATTGTGATCTGAGCTGCGTTGTACCTGTTCCCTTTCAAAAATTGTGTTCGTGTAGAGCACAGTTCAGCGCCTTTTTCCTTTTCGTATAGCCCAAATCCAATGGCCCGATATATAATTTTGAATGTGTATATTTCTGCATCAAAACGATTTTTTAATGTATGTTTTATGCTTTCTTTCTTCATTGTCTTCTTAATTATGCACATGTGATGATAGAAAAGACTTTGAGCGCAACGACGGTGATTTGGGTGCAAATTGCATTGTTACTCGCCTCACTTTCCGAGTAGTTTGCACATTATTTTGTAACTCACTTCATTCTTCCACCACCATTTTAATTTATTTCTTTTTGAATAGATTTTATCATAATTATTACAATTGCAATAAATGAATGAACGCAACCGGATTTGTTGTTCTCTGAACTGAAAGAAATACTGCTCGAAAGGCGAAAGAAAGGTCATCTGGTTGCCTGTCGTGTCTGCGCGCGCCGTGTTCTCTCGTTGTTATGTCTGCGTCTCGCGTTCTCTCACTCCTGCCCGCGTGCAAACACGCGCACGCGTCACTGCAGACAACAACCGCGTCGCATCGACTTTTTTTTTCAAATTTTGTTCGTAATATTCGCTAGGTTCCCTAAATTCGACAGTTTTAAAAATTATTGTTACGAAACTTATTTGTTTCATTTCGCATCGATTTTTCAATGTTAAATTACTCTAAAAATTATGTTTTCTCCGTTTTGAACTTTTTTCTCCTAAATTTGTGTTTCGTCATTAAGTCTTTATGTTTTGAGATATTCCAATACCATTAATTATCTGCAATGTTTTACAGGCTGTCATGCCACGAAAATCTGCAAATGATAGCCTTGAAGAAGAAAGCCAGGATAATGGTTCGAAATCTCCTGCGGTGAACTAAGGAAGTCAAAAGTTGAGTAAAGTGAAAATCTTTTTTAGGTAGAAGTAGCTCAAGAGCCAGTGTCATCGCGCCCAAAACGAAACGTGCGCAAAAGTGTATTGATATCAAGCGGAGATTATGAAGTAATTCGAATTAGTGGCTCACGGTTATACAATTGCTTTTAATGTTTAGATAAATTTGCCAGGAGTTAATAAAGTAGAAGAAGACGACGATTATGAATTTGCCCAAGCCGGTGCTTTAACTAATGAAAGTGTGAAAAAACGTGGGCGTCCTGCGACAGAAAAAGATGTGCGCACGGCAAAAAAGAAGAAGACAGAAGAGCCAACAACTGAACGGCCCGTTGATGAAACTCCAGTGAATACCGATAATAATGTTGCACCACTAACTGTTGCTGAGGTGCTACAAGACATAGTTGTGGGAGCTGAGACTGAGGTCGGCGAAAATATCGAAGTTCAAGCGAATGCCGAAATTGAATCGGCTCCTCCATTTGAGGATGAAGGTTGGAAAATGTTCGACTGTTCAAATATGAATTTAATTTTTAAGGTCCTGCTGTCCTGGAAGCCGCAAATGAAACAACCGACATGGGCTTCGGGGACGACGACGAATTCTCCGAGGAAAACGAAGCAGGAATGCCGCAGCTTGAGCTTAACACGTAACAAAATCATACATATATTATTTCAAATTATCGTTTTAGACCTCTTGGTAAACGTCGTGGAAGACCAAAAAAGGCCAAAGAAGAACCTTTGGAGGAAACCGAGAATAATAAAGACAAATCGCGTTCGAAGGAGCGAGTTTCAAGAATTATGAGACTTGGAGGAGACCGAGTTGTTAGCAAATCGTTGGCTGATCGTGTCAGTGGTTACCATGTGAAATTGGTAAGATATTAATTATTAAAGAATAAATTAATGGCTCGTTTGGTTTACAGTTTGAAGACGAGATAGATGTCACCGAACTTGGAGATTGCTATGCTACGGTTATCAATGGCTGTCTTGCATATTTACTGCGTAAGGAAAGAATTATTGACTTGCTGACAAGTCCCGAAGAGATTTCCATGATGTAAGAAAAAAATAGTGAAATTTGAAATATTGTCAGTTTTAATTTGTAGCCGCGAAGGTGGGTGGATGCTCGATAGACCCCCACGTCTTCCTCCATTGGTCACTAATAAAGTTTGCTTCGCTTTCTATGTTGATGGATCGAAATTGGTTTCGATCAAAGATATTTCAAATGATGACTTGAAACCCTGGAGTTCGACTGATTCTTCCATGGGAGATCCTGTCATCAAGCCAAATGTTCGCCGGCATCCGGTTGCGAGAGTTAATGGGCGATTGGTTCCAATTAAAGGAGATCCTCGACTCGCCGAGCTTCATTTGACTGAATATAGTGCTTGGTTACCAAGATTGCTGAGACTTCGCAAAAAGGTATTAAGATTTATATGACATTTGGCATTATTTGTTCAGATTTTCTACCTCTCTCGCGAAGGACAAATTTACGGAAACGTTTTGATTCTTTACGATTACACATGCCCGGGTGATTGCCCGTCTATTGTCAACCTCCCACATGGAAATGACTATTTGCGTACAATTGCTAACAACGATACTGACGATCAACGCGCTGGAACTGTCGGCGATGCTGATAACCCGTTCGAGGATGAAGTTGTGGCTGGACCACGAGGTGGCAATTATCTGCGAGTCCGTCCATCGAAAGTCGGTTGGGCTCAGAATAAAAAGCTTCTTTTGAAGTATTTGATCAACGAGCCCGGATTACTGTACGTCAAAAGACAGATCGTTATCTTATGTTTCTATTGTTTTCAGCGATGGCACCGAACTCCTTAATCGTCGTGTTCCTTTCTTACCGCCTCTCATTGAAACAGCAGGAGTTTTTGTATATTTTGTACCGGCTTCTTTCGTTGCAAACCAGCTTCATCATTGCGGCGATGGATTGTCGCCTTGGACTGTCAGCCGTGAGTTTTTTTTTTTCACTTGAAAACTACATCCCTTACCTTTATTTTCAAGATAATCCTGAAGTTTCGTCACCACGTGTGCGCTCTATTCGTCGCTGTTTGATACAAGATACGAATGGATTGTTCGTTACAACTCGAGATCAATGGCAATTAACTGGGCTCTGTCTCGTCGAGACGATGTCGGTTTTGGCCAGATGCCCGAGACTAAGAAAACGAGTGCGGGATATATGAATTATTTTAGATTTGAAAATTTCTACTTATAGGTGTTCTATGTGCAACGAAACAATTCTGTTATAATGGGAAATGTGTGCTATTTGTATGAGTACATTCGAGAAGGACCGATTCCAACAATTGTACGACCACATGCGAAGCCGCCACAAGAAAGATGGGCTGGACCGATTCATATGAATATTGACAATAAGGAAAAAACGACGATGATGGCACCAAACGGAGAAGAAGAGCAATTTATTGATGTCGAAGATTTGGAAGTCGTTGAAGAAGAAGTTGTTGGAGATATGATGAATGACGATCAACAGATTCAAGAAGAACAGGATAACGAACAAGACACAGATGATGTAAGGGTTCCAAACTCTATTTGTAATCGTTGAATTGGTGTTTTTCAGTACGAGGAAGTCACTGAGGATACTTTGAATGGTGGCTGGGATTCAATGTTTGACGAGGATGCGCTTCTGGCTCAGGAATGCCCAGAACCGGTTAGCCTATTATTAACATTTCACAAAAAAATATATTGGAATGCTTTAGTATTACGAAGAAGCGAGAATACTTGAGACTGGTCATGTTTATCTGACTGTGAGACATAAACGAATGTCATCTTCATTCGATTGTGTTCTTGAATGGATCGCCAATACGAATGTTGTGTAAGGGCTATTGCAATTTTATTTTAATAATTTGTTATCGTGTAGTGAAGAGCGTGGAATTCTCAACTATTCAAAGCCAATGCACCCACCACTTGTACGCAATATGCGCGCTTATGCGTTCTTTGTAGCTGGAACCGCAATTTTCCCACATGATATTAATCGCGATGATTTCTCGCCGTGGTCTCACAATGGAACGCGTATGTTTATCATTTTAAGCTCGATTTTTATAGGTTATAATAATTTCAGCTGAAAATCCAACATGCTATCGTACGAAAGTTCGAAAAGTTGGTGTGATTTGTGACGATGCGGGATCGCAATTCCACGTAAGATTATTTGCTCCTTTATATATTAATACCATTGTTTTTTTTCTTCAGATCAAAGATATCGACTACAAATCGTGCCCATTCCACCTTGTATATCTTTACAGCATCAATCCAAGAGATCCTCGACTCAGAAAAAAGGTTTGATTAATTATCTAGAAATTTGAAAATTACTGGATTTTTAGATTTTCTATATGATGGAAACTGAATCAAGATTGGTTGTAAGTCATGCTCTCATCATCTATGATTACAATGTCGAAGGACCCCTCCCTCGTTTGCATGGAAGCTTTATGAAACGATTCGCGAGAAAAAGTCATAAAAGAAACGTAAAAATAACTGGAAAATTTTATGATTTTGATTTTTTGTTTAGAATACGATTCAGTTGCATGATGTTGAAAATGACGTTTCTGATATCAGTGAAACTGAAAAAGAAAGTCCAGTGAGTGATTTCATTTCAATTCTCATGGTAATAATTATTATTGTAAACCGTTTCAGTTTATATTGCCCCCACAAGTCGCAGATGACGGAACAATGTATCTGGCTCTTAGTGATATGGAGTTTTGGAATGATCGAAACCGCCACCTTCATTTCTTGGTCAACAAACCGAATTTACTGTAAAATGTACCCCTGTTTTTGTATTGTATTGGTTGATTTCAGTGAAAATTTCGGATGTTTGAACAATCGGGTTCCAGCACTTCCACCAGCAACTCCTGGCAAAGGTGCTTACGTATTTTTCATCGACGGGCTGGAAGTGGATTCAAGAAACCTGACGTGCGACGGTCTTGTTCCATGGTCGGAAAATGTCAGCTCGAACCCAAGTGAGAATTTTTTATTCCTTCATTTTTTTTCAATATTTGCATTCAGCTGGTCTCACTAGGCGACCAAAATCCATTAAATATCCACTTGCGTTAAATCGCGAGGGACAATTAAGAGTTTGGAGAAGTCCGCCGATGGCTGGTCCTCGGTTGGACGTTGAATTTCAGATGCACATTTATACAGCAACCCTTCCGCGGTGCCCAAGACTCAAAAAGAAGGTAGAATAGTTTCTATTTTGGCTCATTTTATAACATATTGATGATATTTAGGTCGTGTACGTCGTCAAAAATGGGATGCAAATTGGACACTCAATGATCATCTACTGGTTCACCGAAGCAGGAGAAATGCCGGTTCCAATTACTTACGGAAATGTGAATCCTGAAATTACTGTCCAGAGAATGCCGGCATCAGTGCGTGAAGAGGCTAGAAATCTGCTCATGACGAACTCAGCCAACGAAGTCGGAAAGATGATCCAAGAACGACACGGAATCCAAATATCGAATTCGGCGGTTTGTTTTTCTCAGACTTGTGACGACCCGGTCGGATTGAAAAACCTATTTATCAGAATTGTCGAGTTTCTTTTATTTAGAATAATCAAATTCGAAAAGGACCCCTATCAAGAAGATCTCTTCTACCTAACAATAATGTAGCCAATATTGTACAAACGCTTATTTTTTTTATGCGAAAAACAATCTTTTTGGGCAGTATTCGACTTTTTCGAGCAACTTCTTTGTTAATTGCTTAAATTTGTTTAAGTAGTGTTGCCGAAATTCGACAAGTCTGTTTTTCAGATAATGAATAGCGTAACGGGCCGAAAATGGACCGGGTCAATTTATAACAAGTCTGAGATTTATTAACACCTTTTCAGTTGTATTACTTACGTCGAAGGGAAATGATGAATGGAAATAATGTGGCATACGAAGAAGTAAAGAATGAAATGATCAATAATTTCCAATCAGATGTATGCGTGATTTTTAATAATTTGAAATGTAAAAAATATGCTTTAGGAATGGGGAAATCAAAATCCTCAAGGAGAAGAAATGATGATTGCTGGAAGAGCTGGAAATGATGAAGGAGGCAATGAAAAAAATCAAATGTTTGATGAGAATTCCATCCAAGTACTTTCCTATTTTTTCATCGAGATTTATGTTTATTTTTTCGCTAGGTTGGGCATACTGAAGAAATTCAAGTCGGCCAAGTAATGAGCCAAAGGCATCGTCAAACGACAATTGGTGATCAGCTCAATATGTTGAATCCGTCGAGCATACATACGTCGCGAAACAGCGCTTCTAATCAGCCATCTTTCTTCGCCAAGTCGTCCGGAAATGTTCGTCATGGTCCACGAACTGACACATTGTGGCGTATCGCCAAGAATTCTTTGGGAACCACCAATGATAATGAGACATTCGACGCGCTGTGGAAGATGTTGGCTGATCGCAACGAAGGAAGACTTCTGCAAATGGTTCATCAAACATTTGGTGTTGAAATTATCGCTGGAGTTGTTGAAGCAGATGCGCTTGAAAATGGCGAGGTTCTAAAATCACAAGATGTTAAAAATGACTACATTATTGAATTTTTTAGATGATTCATATTGAGGAAGGTGTTCCTATGGAGGAGCAGTTAGTGCATGAGATAAATCAAGATGGACGCAATGAACTTGTGGGTCCTAGAAAAGAGAATGAAGAAGATGGGGAAAAATTCCTCGAACAAGTCGGATCAAAACCGCATGAACATGGTAAAATCGAATTAAACTGTTCCTCTATAGACCAATTTAATCTTTCAGTTCAAATGGAACAAGTAATTATTGAAGAAGTTAATGATGAAATGATGATGGAGGGTCCGATCGTCGACATTGTTCCCGACGATGTTCAAAGCCAAATGAATGAGCCACAAGCTCCGAGCCAATCCCAAACACCAGCGCAGGAACAATAATAATTATAAATTACATATATTCCCAAATATGGATCTCCGCTTAGTTTCTAAAACTATCATTATTATTATTATTATTAATATTAATAAGCCCTGGGGAAGCATGTTACTCAAACGCGTTGTTTTTTTTGTTATAAATTTTTTTCGATGTTTTTTGCGTCAATTCACGGCTTTGACGATTTGATTCGGAGATAGGCGAAACGGAATTCTGATGGATATCGCAATGAAAACTGGTAATCGAGATTGTATATAAGAGAGTCTGGTAACTAAGTAAGCTGCATATTCCGCAAAAAATGAAAGCTTTGATCGAAGGCGATGGCTCGTTTGACATTTCGAAATTGCGAAGGTTTCTCGTTTCTTTTCTACTTTCTTTATCTGGAATTTGTATTTTTAGGAATGCTTTTCTCTCCATCGCACTTTCTACTGTTTGCATTGTTTCTGTTGTGATTCTTATGCCAATCTCATACCAATCGTTACAAAGAATTCACTCGGATCTCCTCAACGATGCGCACTTCTGTCAGGTATTTCTGGATGGGAATTACGCGGGGAGTACTCGATTCGTTCTAGGCACGAAATCGCGATTTGTGGGAGGAGACGATGCGTATGGCGAGCAGTCGTGGGAGATCGGATGAACTCATCGCGAGAACTCGACGAGCCAGCGGCACATGGCTTTTCGGGCAATTCATTCCTAATCGAGCAAATCGCAATCGCCGGCAGGAATACGCCGAAAAGGCTGGAGCTGTTGCTGGCGCTGGAGGAGGCGGTGGCCAATGCCGACGAGGTCCGCCTGGTCCGCCTGGAGACGATGGAGGTGTGGGTGCTGATGGAAAGGACGGTGAGCCGGGGAAGGATGGAAAGAATGGCGAAGACGGAACTCCGGATGGAGGATACCAAGAAGAACCATCTTCTGATTTGGCGCCTGCATGCGAACGCGAGTGCCCGCCCGGCCCTCCAGGACCAACGGGACCACCTGGAGACAAGGGACCAAGGGGATATCCTGGCGAATCGGGAGAACCAGGAAGCCCAGGAAAGCCTGGAGAAAAAGGAGGCCCAGGACCGTGAGTATTCGAATTATGCCGCAAAAAGTAAGGGATCTGTTTTCAGTACCGGACAGCCGGGTCCACCAGGTTATCCTGGAAGACCAGGACCACGAGGAGACAACGGAAAAGTTATTATGGGAGAGGCTCCTGCTGGACCACCAGGAAGACAGGGTGAAATGGGACCAGCTGGACCGCCAGGGCCACCAGGACCTCGCGGAACGGACGGACAACCTGGTGAGCCTGGTCCGCCAGGAGACCAAGGAAATCCAGGACCTTATGGAAAACCGGGGCCAGCCGGCGAACCTGGAGATGATGGATCAGCTGGACCCCCAGGAGGCTGCGATCACTGCCCTCCACCACGCACGCCACCCGGATACTAATGAGACGAATTTAATAAGGTTGTGCAATAAATTCATTTGTCTTGACAGGATTAGGTCGGCGTTGTGGCCACCGGAGTGTCGGCTTCTTTCTTCCCGAACAACTTCTTCGTCCATGTCCTTTTCTTTTCGCTGTTTTGCGATGTGTGTTCTTGTTTTTCGACTGGTCTCTGAACCTCAAAATCTTGTTTCCACAACTGAAAATCAAATATGAGGAACATACCACCGGCTTGAACTTATACATTCTAATGAAGAACTTAACGATGTCCGGCATGTAGCACCGATCGTTAGGATTCTCCGACCAACACGATTTCTAAAAATCAAATTTCTGCATCCGAAATTCTATAATCGGCATTCTTAAATCGAAAAACCTAAAAACGACATAGAATTTACCGTAACAAATTTAACGAATTCTGGGCAAACATCCGGTTTGAAAGGTAGGCGATATCCACCGAGTACCTAAATCAAAATGCTGTTTTCATTTTTTTAAAATTTTTCCAAGTGAAAACCTCTTTCGCGACTTCGGCCACTTTCATATCGGAATATGGCTCTTTGCCGTTCTCATAGATCTCCCAAGCCATGATTCCAAATGCGAACACATCAGTTTTTGGTGTGTAAATACCACAACGAAGTGTTTCAGGAGCGAGCCAGCGAATCGGGACCTTTTTGGTCATATCCATTTGATAGAAGGTACCTTCGCGCGATAGACCGAAATCGGAAATCTTGACTTGTCCGCCACCGTAAAGGCAATTTCTTGCGGCAATATCGCGATGTAGCAAATGTTTTTCATGCATGTAATTCAGACCGCAAGCCGCCTGAATCGTTGTTTATTTTCCGGAATTATTTGATCGGCAACCTGATAAATCATTTCCGTTTTTTTCGACATTGGAAGGTTTGGATTCTTCTGAAGGTACGAGTCGAGTGCTCCGCAATCGGCGAGTTCCATGATCACATAAAGCGGCTCCTGTCCTGCTCCAACCCCATAAAAGCGGACAATATTTGGGTGCTGGAAAATAAGTGAAAAAATGTCGAATCGCGCAATGCAGATACATCCAGAAATCGCATAAGTCTCGCTTCGCGCATAATTTCTTTGATTTGTTCTTTGTTCAAAGATTCGAGTTTTGCCTAAATCGAAATTCGAACGTTTGAGAAACGTGCTTTGAAAATTCAACTGATTTAATCGCAACATCCTCAGTTTTTCCGTTTTTCAATGTGATTTTTCCCTTCCACACCTAAACGTTTTTCATGAAACAGGAAGCGAATCTTAAAAAACAATTGCCGCACCTCTCCGAAAGCCCCTTCGCCGAGTTTCTTGGATAATTGCACCTGAGAGTGCTCAATTTCCCATTCCTGTCGCGTAATCGGTGTGCGCAATACAATCTAGATCAAACAACGAGATTTATTTTAAGGATCCCAAATAAATACTTGTTTGATCGGTTCTTTGGTGCTCATGTAATGATTAATCAAACAGGAAATTGTATCGAAACCGCGCGCTTCAAGAAATATTTTTCCAGTTCCTTCACGTAAAACGAAATGTTTGATCTACAATTGTTGAATGATTGCAATTGATTTCGCCGAGTCTCACTCCTTGATCTTCGAGCTCTTCATTTTTCATCACTGATAGCACATATTGTCGCGGCTCACCAGGTCTCGGCTCAGTCGATCGTATTAGGAAATCTCCATTCTTTCGCAACATCAACTAAAATTTCAACATCAAAAAGAACTCCATATAAAAATTTCATCGAAATCCACTTCCGGAAGGAATAAAAACTCTTCTGCGCTAATATAACAATGAAATTTGCGCACTTAAATAAGCTTGACCAGACACACTTCAATTCGTAGAAAAATCTATCGAATTTGAACAAATTAGCAAATGATTTTAAAACTGGAATAATACGGATCTCGAAATATTGAAATACTCTACAATATTCTTACCCAGTGATTCGAAAAGGACGAAACGTGGTTGGTTTTGGTTTAAACATCGGGATTCCGCTTGAATTCCCAAACTTCCGCGGTTTATCAAAAAACAACCTTTTTACTCTACCAGTACGACACTCCAATTACACATCGCCCCCAATTTAGCGTGTCGGTCTAACCCGTGGCCGACTTTTGTTTCGACTAATTAAATTTTTTCCCTGTTTCTACCAAAATGTCCCACACCAAAAAGTGTTTCCCGTTCGTCCCGACCGAATCGCTGAGATATGATCTTTAATGATTTTTGCTTTCCAATTTCATTCTGGACTAAATTGAAAGAAAAAAGAACCAACTTTGATATCTTCACGAGGCAAAAGTCCATGATACCACGTTTCGGTGTGAATATTTTTGTCAACCATTCTTGTTCATCAATCGATTATGCAATACCCTCTTTTGATTTTGTTTCACGCCACACGCATTATTCTCCTTCGCAATGAATATGATTATTTTGTTGAAAGGAATATTGAGACCAAATGCCATATTTGTAATAATAATTAACAATGGAGACCGATGAAGACAATATGAAATTTATTCGAATCAAAACAAAACAAATGGAATAATTCATGATTGCGTTCACAAACTAAAACAACGCCGCACATCATTCGGTTTTCTTCGGCTTCATCGCGTACATTTTCACCGGATAGATGTCATCAGGAAAACCGGCTTGAGTTACTTTTGAAAGCACTGACAAATCGGCATCCTCAAATATTTTCTGCAGTTCGCGCTGAAAGAAACCGATTGTTTGTGGCGTTTGAAAGTAGAAGCTTGTTTCCCAAGAAAAGTTAAGCAATTTACGAGAACACTTTTTGTTTGTCATGGCATTGCCTTTAAAAAACTATACCTTTTTGTTTTGAAAAGAGCACATTCAGGAAAGCGAGCCCCCACTAATGTCACTCATAAAAAGGAATGGAGGTGGTTGTTTTTGTACATTTCGGGGAGTTGATTCGTGCATTTCGAATATGATGACAATGATAAACACTGCATTTTCAACGTCACCGCAAGATTTGCTCAATTGACGCAAAAAGAGGCAAAATGAAAAATTACAGAAGTTACTACTAAAACCAAACGGAAATGTTTTTGTAGACTTCTCAAACGTCTAATTAGATTAATTACAAATTTATTAAGCCTTACATGTGTCCTTGTCCAACTATGGTCCTCATCATCAAAAACAGCATTATCGTTTTTCACAACATTATCTTTGAGCACAATGCATCCATCCGGTTTCAATCCAGCCTGATAATTGTACCAGTCGAATTTATTAAAATTTAAAACAGAATTACCGCACACCGTTTGAAAAATGATACCAAATCAGAATCTGTGAGATATCCAGAAACCCATTGAATCCATATGAGATCATATCGTCCCAAAGGAGGTTCGAATGTTTGAAGGCCTTCTACGAACTTGTTGCCAACCCCATTTTTGCTTCCTGAATTTCAAAATTCACCAATCGCCGAGAAGAATTGGTCCTAAACCAATGTATTCTTCACTTTTTGCAATGAATTCTTCAACAACATCGACCATGTCGACTTTCTTGTAAAGCGGAATCAGCAAATGCTTCGTTATTCGTCCGATTCCCGCACCACAATCGAGCGCATAATCATTCGAGGAAATGATTTTCTGAAACGTCATCATTTCTTGTTCAATTGTTTTCGAAAAAATCTTGATTAATTTTCAATTTCAATGCGCCTTTATTTACAATAAGGCGAGGTTGTCATATGACGTTTTTTCGAGTTTAAATTAAGAATCAAACTATGGAAAACGACCTTGGCACGTAGATTTTTGAGAAATGCTTTCGATCCAGCAATGTCCGGCTCATGGAGTTCAGCGAATCCGCCTAGCATCCCATCGACATCTTGACTCGCCTGGGACCAATATTCTTCGGCCTGCAGAAAAACGGATATGTCGAATTGGAAAGACGCCGTTGTTGAACCTTTTCATAAATTTGATGTGCGTCAAATGTCGAATGCACTCCGTCCCCGCTGCTCATTTTCCGTCGAATCAACGTGCCGAGTTGGCGACAAGGCGCTCGTAATAATAATGGCAGCAGCCTTAACCAAATGAATTATTTCTCGATCATCTGTCTCATTTGTTTAAGATCATCACGTTTTTTTTTTCTGCGAATGAGGACACCACAACATTTTCGGAATTAATAATTCGAGAAATCTTGGAATTCCTCATTTGATCAGAAAACCAATCATTAACGCGATTATAGAAAATCGTCAAAAACGCTATGCAATGAAATTTTCTTCAAAAATACGTATGCGAAAAAGGATTTCTTAATTCACAAAAATTGTTCAAATTCAAATATTGTTGTTTGTTACGTCTAAACTCGATGTTGGTTACGTCTAAACTCGATGTTAGATTCCATGATGTCAGCATTATAATTTCCATTGAATATTTGAGACGAACTGCGCACTTTGTTCAACAACGCAGACTTCTGGTAATATTTTCCGCTTTCGCGCACAATTCGAATGAGCATGATGAGCTCCCGAGCATTATTCTTTGTATGACTAACACGACCAAGAAATCAAAAACAATCGAAATGGATTTTAGTGGGCGAAAACCTCAGTTTCAATTAAAATACGACTCAGGTTTTATGAAACTGTTCAATCAAAAATATCCAAAAATAACCGATTTCTTTCGCATTTTACGTGGTATATTATTTATTATTCCATATTTGAAATCTGCAGATGTTTTGCTCGAACTTGTAGACGTCAGTAATCAGGACAATTATGTTTTTATAAAACCATCTGCCATTTAATTATTCAACTGATATTAAACAGTAGCGAAATTTGCTCAGAAAATTCAATTTTATGATTTATTGGTTCAATGAAGAGAAAATATTTGGTACCAGCCGCAATTAAAAACTTGGGATTTCCCGGAGCAATTTTATTCCTAAAATGCTATTGTCGAAGACAGACAACTGTCGGAAATTCAAATAAGTAAAATTCTATTTGAATTTTTTGCGCGAAAATAATGAATTTTGCGCCTTTGATGTAATGTGAAATAAGGTATATATGTAATGTGAAATAAGGTATATATTTGAAAAGCATGCAAATCAAATTATTGGAAGCCAACACCCCCTCTACGGAAGTCTACAAGTCTATTTTAAATGTGAATCCTAGCATTTCATTTCTGTCAGAAATTTCGCAATTTTATTACGCGAATCTAAACTTCTCTAATGAGCGGATTTCGTTTCTCCAAATGCTCATGTAAAATGAATCAACCCGACATGATGGATTGGTGATCACCACAGTTCACTAGCCAATCCGCATCATTTCTTGCATATTCTTTAGAATGCGAAGAAGCAGAAGAAAAAATGGTGGGCGTGGTCGGTATGCGACTGGGCGGCGTCAGCAACCAACGAGTGCGGCGACGTCTTCACACCCGCTCACTTTTTCGCGTTCAACGCCAAACAAAGCTTCCCGGAATTGCGTCAAGCATATTTTGATTGCTCCGTCTGTCGGCCTCGTAAAACCGTTATCAGTGCTAGCACCCTCGGGCAGGTTTTGTGATAAAAGCGACGAGTTTGTCACATAACCGACCAATCACTCTCACACGTTTCGCCAAATTTTAATTCTACGAACACAATGAAGGTCTTCGTCGTGCTTTTATTGGCAATCATCGCTATTAACGGTGGGTTTTTTTTACGAATAGCTCACACAGGCAGAAGCCTGAGCCGAATATCGAATTTCAAAAATTTAAAAATAATCCGCAATTGCAATCCTCTTGTGACCTTCTGCTATTGCATATGACGAGTTTAATTTACAACCATCGATGGTCCCCCTATTTTTAGATTCCAATTTAATTCCACTTCACTATTGTTTACACTTTGGATTACTGTAAATATCTGGAATTGAATTATTATCAATAAACTTAATTTCATCACAGCCATGAACACGCTTTTGAATATGGCTTTAACTGAATAGAATACTAATGCTACATATAATTACGTTTTAATTAAGCTATGGACTTCAGTACTCAACGACGTAATTTTATGCTTCATTAAATAGTCACAAAATGGTTTTTAAAACTTCCATTAGAATGCTATCAGTCAATATTCTAGAAACTTCCGGCAGCAAAAAAACAGTGATAAGGAATAATGCGATCATAGTCATTAAAGTTCTAAAAAAAAAACCTAATTTCCTAACTTCATATTGAGTCATCATTGCAAAATATAGCATGACTTAATATCGAGAACTTAAATCCGTAAATTTAACTTATTTACCCGAATAAATTGAATACGTTGACTCGAAGAAGCAAGGTATTCAGTTCCTTTAAAAAAATCATGATGAAAAAAAGAAACAAAATCGCGAATCTTAATCTTTTAAACACTTTTTAACATTAAAATATAATTAAATGGCGCAATTCGTCACTTTTAGGTGCTCCAACTAATTTGGATGAGAAGCTTCGTGCTCTTCAGGAGCAACTCTACAATATTGAGAAAGAAACCGGAAATGAGGTAAGAATCCTAAAGATTTACTCCAACTTCTTGAGTTTTACAGCAGATCGCGCCCAAAGAGACATTCCTTGGCTTCGTCCCACAGAAGCGAATGGTCGCCTGGCAGCCAATGAAGCGAGGAATGGACGACACGCGAACACCATGTAAGTGATCTTATTTCAACAGAATTCCACCAAAAAAAACAACACAACGAGTGATGTGTTGTCTATGAGCGAATGGAATGTGCACTGCATTATCAGCTGACTGTGAAAAACTATTTTACGATTCGCCGAGCATTTTTTTTCACTCGTTTATGGAATTCCACAGTATTCATAAAATGTGTTTCAGTGCTCCATGCAATCGAGGCTCGACTTGCCGAGGTTTTGCGCGCCGGCGAACGACTCGGAATCAATCCGGAAGACGTTTTGCAAGATCTGCGAGCACGCAATCAACTTCAGTAAACAGTTGAATTAATGACGAATTATTATTGTAATCAATAAATGTCTCGTTGGAATCGATTACTGTATAAAATGATATTGTTTTAAAATCATAATAATAAACTTTTATTCATCCGTGGACGAAGCGCTTCAAATTAGTCAATCATGTTCCGCTTTATTCACTAAATTAGGTTTCACAGCACATTATTCAATTATTACTTCCTAGGATTGGAATAAAATTTGATGAAATGTTGTAGTTTGCCTAGGAAATAAATTCGCATTGCAACGACTTGAAATAAGCAATTACTGAAATTACAAGGATCCTTACAATTTACGAAACGAATACTCGGCGAATGATGTACGTGGGTAGAGCCAAAAATCATTATGTAAAACATAAAAAAATATAAATTCGACCACTAGCGAACAACAACGCGCCCGGGCCGGGTGATTATGAGATACGATTTCCACGGGGAATCGTATTCTGTATTACGGTCTCAAAACTGCAAGATGATATGATCGGCGACGATGTACACAGATAGGTTTAGCTTCGCCACACGTGAATCGGATTGATTCCGGAACCGAATTTTGTCGGATCCGATTGGTTTAGAGTTACCAGAATATTTTAAAATTTTAACGTTATTAACGAGACTTTTCAAATGCAAAATAACCAAGACCTTTTTTTCTTGACATGTAGCCAATTTTTTGCAGTCGCGCGACGCCGACAATATGTTTAAATACATATGTATATAACTTCTAAAATGTTGGGGATTGAGATGGCATATTTCGCACAAAATTGAAAAATAAAACAAAATAAATTAGGTAAAATTGAATGGTTTAAAGCCAAGAAAACATCAAATAAATTCCAGTGGTTTTAATAACAATTTATTAAAATTGCGAGAATTTCAATGTCGATAAATTGCATTTTCCTACTAAGTAGAAGCTAAATATATAATTTTTCTTAAAGCTAAGTGAAAATCCAATGCTGAAAATATTGCCCACAAAAATATCGCAAAATGAAAGTACAAAAGAACGAGTAATGTTCAGTAAAGTAAGTCAACATCGATAACTAAAACTTACTGTTGTTTAGATTATTGATACAAAAAAATTTAACGGGAAAATCAAATGACCATTTGTTCTGGGGTCCTTCTACCACGTAGTTAAATGAGGCATCGGTTATCACACGCAACTGCCAACAAGATGTTGTAGTTGCTAGTCGAGGGTATCACACCTCTCTCGTAAGGAGTCATGTTTTAATAATTCAAGAAAAGGATCAAGAATTTTCAGTCAAACAAAATATAAACCTAGGCTAATACGTGAAAAATGTGACCACATGGATCATAAATTACCCTCTATTGAAATTTAGCTGGTATAAGCAGATCATTTTAAAGCAGCCTAAAACCGGGAGTCGGTATTCTGCTAATTGAAGCAGTACAAAAAAAAGAGAAATTTAAATACATAGTTGAAGTTAGTGTCGCGGTTTTTTTGCAGATGGTCCGTCGAGACTCTGAAATGATTCCATTAAATTATTTACGAAACGGAAATATTCAAAAATTTGATTATAAAAACTTTCATCACTTAAGTAGAAAAATTATATCCTCAAAATCTAGTATTTCAAAAATTTAGTAAAATACTTTTCGAATCCTAATTTTAACACATACAGATCTTTTGTGAATATCTCGTTTTTCAACCATATAAGCCCAATAGCTCGATCTTTCGCGCGTCGGACTGACGTTTCCCACATGTTTCATAAATTTTAAATATCCGTTCTGGAATTTCCTTATATCACCCAAAAATATTCATGTAATACCTCGTTAACGTCTTTCCGATAAGCATTCGTAATATCATTGTTATCCGGTCGGTAAGTGTCCGGCTGAAAATTCAAAACAAAAATTAAAATAATATATATTAGAATGAAAATTACTCTTTGAATTTCTTCAGCTTCGTCATAGTGAGGTGGAAAATTGAAATTAAACAAAAACCCTCCAATATATTGTTCTTCATATATTTTTGGAATGAATACGATTCGCATGATGTCACCAATGACCTTTTTCACCAATAGCAAGGAACGTCGTCGAACCTCATCGCGAATATCAAATGGAACATCGTTTTCCCGGTCGAATGATCCGAAAACTCCGGAGCATCCCAATGATAAGGCGCTATTCGTGTCATTAAACACTAAAATTGAAAAATTTTCCCGCATTCACAAAATATGAAAATTTTCTCACATTCAGGTCCATATACAAAACCACCAATTTCTGTGTTGACGTCGATTTTATCATAGAGTTTAGGCATTAACTAAAAAACAATTAAATGAATAAAAATTATTTGTAATTTACCCAGGCTTTCGGCACAACTGTTTCATATCGTCTATTATCTCTGCACGTGAAAATCCGAAGAAGAATTTCAGAAACAAAACTTTGTATTTTTCGAATAGGTACTAAATTATTTTCGCTGCCGAAATACTGCAATGCGATTTTCCTAGAAAACAAAACATTGAATGACTGTTGGAAATTCGTTTCAAACTTGAGTCTTTTGTATGACAGTTCCTGCCTATTGTTTTTGATCTCAATAGAAAGACTAACAAACTCTCGATAGACGTCAGGGTGGGCATTCCGTAAGTCAGAAGCACAGCGAGATCCAACTATTGTATCAAATACGTAAAAGTTCCGTTCATCTCCCAGCTGAAATTTTCATTTTTTCTTTCTAATGGATCTATTCAGTGAATGTAAATTAAACAAAAACGACAAATTTTCATTATGCAGCGATGTCGTTTTTGTCGCAATAAGCGCTTAATTTTACTGAGGGGTACTGTAGATCGCGGGTCGATATTTCAAAAAAATTGGCACATGCTCCTTGAATATCGATTTTTTTTTAAATATTTTTTATATTAAAATTTTCGTATTTTCACTCGTTTTTCGCGGATTTTTTTAAATAATTTAAACTTTTTTTTGAGTAACACTTTTAAATAATAATTTCATATCGTTTTCGTTTTTTTCTATTCCAAAACTGAATCGATTTTATTCGAATATTGTTTTAATTTAAAGAAATTGAATATTTCAGATCGTTCCATGGCTAATTTGGATAGGTTACGAAATAAGAAAAAGGCTATAGTAAGAAATACAATTTAAACAAAAAACAAATAAATGAATTTATAGATTGCACTGCTTATGAAAAAACGAATTATTTTGGTTTGGATATTGAAACAAAATGCATTGAATGCATCTGAAACAATTGAAGTGATCAAGAAATCAGGTTTCTAGCAATAAAAAATGGAGTTTTATGGGTATGTTTTAGACAGCGATGAGCTGATGAGTATGTTGCGCGAGACGAACAGCGAAATCAAGCAGCTGCTTAGATCGAATGATGAGGAAGCCAAGGAAACCCCCAAATGTAAATTTGACCGATTGTGCAGGGTCATGGCCAGCCACGTTGCGGATTGGCCTGAATTGGATCAAATTCAAGCCGAAGCGAAAGCGATCGCTTTCATCATGGATCTCCAACCGACGGGCAAAAGAAATGAGCAGACGACTTCTCTCATTTTGTTGGACGAAAATTATTTTTAAGTATTTTTTTTATTATATTAACAATTATATTTAAAAAGATAAACATTAAACATGATAAAGAAGATAATTTTTTAATGCCGTTCTTTGATCTTCGGCATCGCTGTATGGGTCTTGAAGTAAGGGAAAGTTGTGGTCAGGTGGAAGATCGGGAGGAGCACCTAGTGATATGTTATGTACAACTGAAAGTGCTACAATGAGGGCGCGCGAAGAAGACGGGTCCATATTAAGGGCTTTTTTGAAAATCTGGAATTTCGACTGCATCACACCAAAAAAATTTTCAATTTTCACCCTAGTTGCCGACATAATCTCGTTAAAACGCATGTTTTCTGGAGTCAAGGAAAGCTGCCTATAGGGTTGCATAAGAAACTTAGATAGTCCAAATCCGTTATCAGCAATTATAAATGGAGGCATTATAATGGATGAATTCGGAAGCGGGCGATATCCACCTATTGTGGCTACATTTTCGAGGAGTGCTCCCAAAGGCCCATCTCTGAACATTTGGGAGTCCGAATTTACTCCAAGCTCAGAGATTTGCAAATATATAACACGCAAGTTTGCATCACAACAAAAAGAGAATTAAATGAATAAAACGACTTATAATTATAATTTAACGATCCTGTATGCGCAGGATGCTCGATCTTCCAATGCTTTCCATCCAATATGGCAAAACATGGAATTCTTCGACGAGGAGTTCGATCAGAAGAGTTCATAAATCCTTCTTCCAGACGAATTAATTCTCTTCGATTTTGTGGCAATCGGATTTGTTCTCCGGCAACTTGGACGATATCCTCGATTGTATCTCTAACTAGTCGAGAAATCGTTGATTGCGAAACTCCAATTTCCTTCGCAAGAAGATTTTGGCTAATACCTATAAATTTTATAATTTTAATGCTTGTAAAAAACTAACAAACAACTAAAAAATAACCTTCTCTTGTGTATTTTAAGAAAACTGCCAATCGAATTGTCGCATTGATTCGACCTTCGTGATTTCGGCATATCTTCAGAAGTTCCATGAACGTGCTGTTAGAAACGCCGGTCACGAACTTAATTTATTCTACATTACTTATGCAGAAATTCACTTGTTTTACTTGTTTCCTTACCTCAATACCACCACAATCTACTAATCGGTTGACTTTTTCACAAAAAAGATCGAAGCTCTGTTTCTTGATCACTTCAATTGTTTCAGATGCATTCAATGCATTTTGTTTCAATATCCAAACCAAAATAATTCGTTTTTTCATAAGCAGTGCAATCTATAAATTCATTTATTTGTTTTTTGTTTAAATTGTATTTCTTACTATAGCCTTTTTCTTATTTCGTAACCTATCCAAATTAGCCATGGAACGATCTGAAATATTCAATTTCTTTAAATTAAAACAATATTCGAATAAAATCGATTCAGTTTTGGAATAGAAAAAAACGAAAACGATATGAAATTATTATTTAAAAGTGTTACTCAAAAAAAAGTTTAAATTATTTAAAAAAATCCGCGAAAAACGAGTGAAAATACGAAAATTTTAATATAAAAAATATTTTAAAAAAATCGATATTCAAGGAGCATGTGCCAATTTTTTTGAAATATCGACCCGCGATCTACAGTACCCCTCAGTAAAATTAAGCGCTTATTGCGACAAAAACGACATCGCTGCATAATGAAAATTTGTCGTTTTTGTTTAATTTACATTCACTGAATAGATCCATAAAAAATTCAAATTAACATTAACTTACCTTGTCCCAAACTGATCGTTTATTCATGTCCCGTTTCACGTTCAAATAATTATATGAAAACGATTTGTTAGCTTCAACATCTTTTCTAATCCAGTGTAGTTTTTTTTGTAATCTCTCAATCTTCATCACCTCCATCTCATCAATCCCAAATTCAATTTTTGGAATCGAACTATTTTCGCCTCCAGGAGTTGGGCTCGCCGGTGAAGAAGCCGGTGGCGACGTTGATGGCGGCGGTGTAATAAATCTAAGATCCGACGAAGGTTTGTTTGATGGTGACGGTGGTAGCGGGATCATTTCAATCTCCCTTCTTTTTTTGATCTTAAGAACTTTCTTCGTCTCCTCGTTTCCTTCTTGAGTGATTTCAAATCTCCAAACCAGTCTACAAGAATTACAGTGATTAAAAAATTGCTTTAAAAAATTAATTTTTTTTTCGACGATATAAGAATACATATCACGTCGGAAAATGGATAAACAACTGGTCTGCCACAAATCAAATTTTTCAACGTGCAGTGTAACGAGTAAGAAATTAAATTTTCTAGAGCATATAAATATAATAAACAAAAACGGTATGGTTTATGAAAATAGAGACAAGTCAAAATTCAGGTGAAAAAACAAGGGACTCCAGATATTTAGAAATTCATTTTCGAAATTTCCAATCAATTTTGGTTAAAAAAAATATACCGTTTTAGAAAGAAGTTCAGATGTAAATTCAAAATCAAAATATAATCAAAAATAACTTATTTAAATAACTTACTTCACCATCTCTACAACACAAAGCTGATAAAATGCGAGAAAGTTTTTCTTCAATTCCTCCGAATTGAATATTCGTTTATTCGCGAGAGATTTATAGAAATCTCTGAGTGGTCCGTTTTCTAAGTTGAAAAATGTGTCACTGTCAACTGAAAAAAAAATTATTAAAAAATGTCGTTCCAACAGCCTTACAGTCTTTAATATTGAATTTGGGCAATTTCATGTTATTATTTACGTATCCCGACAAAACGAATCTCCTCTTGATCTATAATAAAACAATAGAGTGAATAAAATAGGTGTGAAAATTTCTAAATATACCCATTTCTTTGGGAACATTCGATAACTCGTTCCGGCAAATTCCGCTTTTATGTTCTTCAGGTGTCTTGTGATAATTTTTGGAATTTTTTGATGCACTTTATCCTTTTCATAGTCGCTTTCGAAATTTTTAGTGAAATCGCATTCATCAAATTGGCAATCCTCTCTGCAAATATATTTTTTGACGAAAAACAAAAAATACATATTTCAAATCGAATTTTTCAAAAAAAAAATCAGAAATATTTATGATATGGAAAATCGAAATTTGTCGGCCACGGCCATATTAGCATTACCTGTAGTGCGTGACAGCATCACAAACTGATTGTTGAAATTTCTCAATTTTCAAAATCAAGAAATCAATATCACATTTCTCCAAATAAACGAATGGTCGACCAATTATACGTCGAACGACTTCAATGGTTTCTCCATTTTTCCACTGAAATAAAATTTATTATAAAAAATATAAATGAAATATTTCATGATAATTAATGGGCGTGTGACAAAAAAAAACATAAGTGCAAATTTTTTAAGAATCATATTTTCGGATTCACGCGACTGTGGAAAATTTGCTAAATGCCAAACAATTTAAAAAGAGGTATCAGTGCGCGGTGTGCACCGATACCAACAGCTATTCAAAATGAGTTTAAAAGTTTTATTGTCAGTTTCAAATGACAGATTGGTGGCGGGATATTCAATAGCAAAATCACTTTAGATCTACAAATTTAAAAATTTGCGTGCGGACAAAAAAATTTGAAATGCGCGTACGCTGAAATGCAGAGTACACAGACACGCACACTTCTCATTGCTTCGAGACACTTGGCACGAAGCCAATGTTTTGATTATTTAACTATTCTCTGTCATTTTATGCCGTCAATGAGTTGTTTAAAATCTGCGTAAACCATTTTCCGAAAAAATATCTCTATGAATATAAAGAAATGTTTGATTTTTTTTTCGCAATTTTTACGGGACCAATTGAAAAGCAGAGTTCGCTTTAGATGGCTTCTAGAGAAAGAAATTAAAATTTCTCAAAAGCATCAATCTACACAAAATGTGTATTTAACAAAGATAAAAATTGTTCTTACCTTAGTCCAAAGATTACTCTCGGCATGCATTTCGCTAAAACACGTTTTAATCGGAACGTAGAGCAACTCATTTTCTTTCATGTTAGTAGCTTATCTGCAATTAAATTATCATTGATGTTTCGTGGAAGAGGAGGAGATAACAAATTATGATTCGAATAAATATATTTCCATGAGGTTATAACATATTAAATTGAAAATTACAAGTAAATTTAAAATGGAGATATTCGAAAAATTTATTAAACAATAGAAAAAGAAAAAATGATAAATGCGTCGATATAAAATTAAAAACAAGTTATGCCGTGAAAGAAACAAACATTGACAAAAGCATAAACAGGAGAGAATAATACATAAAAACAGCGGTTAATAATCGGAGAGCTCGATCTCACCGAGATAGATTCTTTTGTCACTTCCAGCCGAAAGAACTGAAAACGTTTTATGTCAAAAATTACATTCAAATAGTTGTGAAATGAATTCGCTTCTCAAATTATTGCAAATCTTGTTAGTGTTTTTTAATTCCTAACTAGAAACACACTGTCACCAACCAGACCTTCTCCAATCTGTCAATAAAGAATACTTATTAATTCACTTAAATGAAAATAAATCGAAAACCAATTAATAATGAATTAACCTGATTCGATTAACAAAATGTTTAAATTTGATTTGAAAACTTGGTTTCGATTCAAAAATCCTCGAAATTGATCGATTTCCTATTTTCAATGTGTGTCGCACGACGTCGAAAATAACTTTCTAATGCTAATCCTAAGATTTTTTACTAGGGGTTTAAAATAGTCGATTCACAAAAGATGGTCAATGTGCCAAATGTGATAAATGACGATGTGAAAGCCACGTGTTCGCACCAAGAGTACCGTAGAATTTTTGTAGATTTACCCACGAAATTTTTTTAAAGTTAAATTTGGACTATGCGTTCGGCAAAACAGCGCAAAGAAAAACATTTGAAATTTATAAAACACGCATTTGTTGCCGCGACAAATTGCGCGGACATCTGTTTCTGCCAAACAAAAAAGCGTTAGGAGCGAGCAGTTTCGATATGAGGGGCGTGTCTTATGCCTGTTGAGGGAACACGCGGAACACGAGGAAACTAAAGGGAACGCAGAGAAAAGAGAAGGTGGCGCATTACTTCTAAGGGATCCTGCGGCTGTTAGAAAAACTTGAGAACCGCAACATCTGGTACAGACAATTATTAAACGATCACCTTTATGAGCTCCTTTTATTATTAAACGATCACCTTTATGAACTCTTTTTCATCTGTACTCTATGCGAATTTCTATTTTTTTCTTTTGAGTTAAAGATAATTTCTTTCTGTGGTATATATTTAAAATTTTAAAAAGTAATAAGAAAAGTAAACCAAAAACAAAACAAGTTTCTATATATCATATTTGCAAATATGTATTCAATAGATTTGTAGTCTCATTTTGTATCAACTCTTACGTATCGGTTGTGTCGGGTGAAAATCTGTAGCATTGACACTGCCCAAATGACCAGGCAACTTGTAGACGATTCGACGGCTGGCCACTTCCCAAACATAAACAAAACGGTCAGATGAACCAGCGGAAACGTAGCTGTCACAAGGCGAGAAACTACATTTCAGCAAATTCTGAACAACAATAATTGAAAAAAACAACGCGCTCATTAATAAATATTAATAACCTTTTCGAAATTATGTTGGTGTCCATAGAACGTTTGAACAAGTCGTTCGCCGGCAACAAATGAACGGATGTCCCACAATTTAACTGAAAATGTGATTTTGTTTGTCAATACAATGTGATTATGTTATAATAATGCACTTGTTTTGTTTTAGAAGTGTTAAAATGAGCATAAAACATCTCATAAAATGATGTCGGCCGCCTATTGATATTTTACGAGTATAAAGCTCGTTTGCCGTGAGAAAGAACTGCGTTCATTTTTGTTGAACAGGCGGCAATGAGAAGAAGAGGAGAGGGATAGAGAACGCTTACGAGAACAATCCATCGAATTTGAAATCAAGTAATTTCCATTATGACTAAGCTCAATGCCGGTGATTGTATCGCGATGACCATTCAATGTAAACAAAATATCGTTTCGACGGATGTCCCAACACTTCAATGAGTCAATGTTTTCAAATAGAAGATGGAAAAAATAAATGAGAACCTTGATTAAATTATCAATCCCACCACATAATACGAGATCCGAAGTATCGTTGAAGCTGACAGCCGTCTCTTGATATTTGTTTTCAAACTTTTTGATGACATCTTTCATTCGAATATCATGAATCTGAAAATAGTGAGAAGTTTCGAATGGAAACACATGAACGTTGCTGACGCTACTGCGGAAAATCTTGGCGCAAAAAAAAATCTGGATTTACGGACCTGTGCATGAGGATAGGATAAAGGCGCACACCGCGCACCGAGAACTCTCCCTAAATTTTTTGGCATTTCGCCCAGAATAATCAAAATGAAAAACAGGTCCGGGTCACCCCAATTTGAAAATCCTGATAGAACCAATTTTCCGCAGCCGACAATAAGCCAACATACAACTACACTGCCATCATCGGAAGTGGTTGTGATCAATTCCGGACCACGACGAGAAACATCAACACTGTTCACAATATCAGTGTGTGAGCGGAATTTTCTCACACAAGCGCCTGTTTGCATGTCCCAAACTCGCGTTGTACGATCCGTACTCGCCGTAACCAAATGTGTCGAATCCGTGTTGAACTTCAAATCCATGACAGCACCTTTATGACCTTTGAGAAGTGCAAAATTCTCGCAATTGTCGAATGAATTCCATAAGAAAATCTACGAGCCAATTAGAGTTTTAAATTTCATTCGGGACTGAATAAAAACCTGCATATCATAGCCGGCACTGGCCAGACATGTTCCATCATTGCTAAACTTTGCTGTGTAAATCTCACCCAGATGACCTTGAAGAACCATAATAGGAGCCTAAATTGGAATTATGCTTTCAATTATTTTTTTATTTGCGTTATCCAACCTGGAGCGGTGTTTTTCGTTCATCATCGTGTTGTTGTGCTAAAGATTCATCATTATTAACGGATTTGTTTCACCAACCTCACCTTGCACCACCTGCCTTTCCATTATATTCATCATCTAGATATATATACATATAACTAATATAAATAATGCAGTAATTAAATTTCAAACTTATATTCATATTGGAATATTGACCACATAAAAGTGCAAAAAAAATCTGCGCAATTCTACTTTATAACTGTAATGCTAGACAAATCAGGAAATTTCAAGAAAAATAAGATAATTTAAACGATTTCAGTGACAGAAGTTTGCAATTTCTTATTCTTCAAAATAGTCACATATTGCTCCGGAATCGCCATTTCGGTATATTCGTCACTGTTTTCATCGAGCTAAAAATAAATAAAGCTTGAATCGAACGAATAATTTGTAAACTTGAGCCATAATATTCATCTCGCCCGATTTCGATGAGACAATTTGGGCGTTTTGTGCAGCTCTCGACAAATAAATTTGACATCCATCAGTTTTTTGAATCGATATCATTGGAAGATCTCCAAGAGTTTGAACCTAAAATTTTTTTAAATCTTAGGTTTTCAGAATATATCCAATAGCAATCATTCAGTTTCTATTCTAGTCCCCATGTGACGTCATCAAAACAAACAAAAACTGTTGATCCGAACAGATAATTTTTAATGGTGTTGTCAAAGTCAAACGACTTGACGAAATTTAAAAAATTATTGGCCATGTGCCTATGCGTCTCGAGGCAGCGAGAAGAGACTGCGTACGTTGTATTATAGTGTAGGCACATTTAATATTCAGTCAACGATAAATTTTAATCTACACTGATTCCGTGAATTTGAAGGTTCCGCCTCCCTTCAGTCGTTTGACGCCAACAAAACTAACCTGAATTTTCTTGCAATTAATCAGTTCGCATTGACCAACAAGGCTATCAAAAACGACGCATGTTTTGTAGCAGCTATCCAATGTTACAGTATTAGCTTTTCCATTAATCTAAACATAATAGTGGGTAAATGAAATTTTGAAAATATAATTATTAACCTTGATAATGGAATTCTGACATTTATAAATGTAAACAGTTTGCTTCATATCCGCAACATTCAAAACAACATCATGATTGTTATTCACATAATCAATATTCCATTGTTTATCATCCTGAAATAGTTGCAGAGACAAAAAAAAAAATAGAAACGAAACCTGCAAATAAATTTTTCCATCCCGTCGGGCATCGGTTTTCACATTTTCTTTGTTTCCTGAGACAATGTTCGATTTTTTCTCACGTAACGCCGGATTTTTGTGGGTTTGCATGTCAGCCGCCACCTAAAATAATTAATATTGAAATTCGTTTTGTGCTAAACCTTTTTTAAATGACTAGTAATATCAGTTCCTTGACGAATCTGTTCAAAAAGTGCTGCTCTTTGTGCAGACATATCGGCATTTTTCAAATTGCCATGAAGATTCTTTGGTGGAGGTGGCGGTGGTGGTGGAGCTGGAGCAGAACATGGAGGAGCAGACGGCTTTATATCAACTTAAATTCTTAGATTATTAAAAAAGAAAGTTTCCGTATAAAATACAGGCTTTTGCATATATCACAGATGATTTCCATACAAGACCATTTGTATGGTTCTGTTTCACGTAATCGAACATCTTTTCCCAAACGCTCTTCCATGTGATCGCCCAGTCGACATGTTTCTTGTCAGTATTCTGAATAACCTATCTAACTGGAAATGAAAATTGGAATCACTTTATATTTGTTCAACACGCGGTTTATGTAAAACATTGATGCTTCAATAGCGTTTTGAATATTAACTGATGGTGTCTTTTCAGCAGCAACCCAGAAAAGTCCTTAATAGAAATCAACCTATTCGAATTGGAGAAAAAATAAACCACTCAACGCTTCTTCAATGGCACAAAAATGGTTGTAAAACTCCGAGCTTCTTTTTTCATTTTTCCATGAAGTAAAAACTGCAGTTTCGTCTGTTATCGCAGACAGCATTTTTTTGAGTTCGATGTTGCTTGGCTTGACATTTGTAGCGGCGTTTTCAAGGAATGCGCGGAGTTTCGAAAAAATAGACAAAACCTGAAAGAAAAAATCTATATTTTCGATATTTTAGAATTTTCGTTTACTATTTTACTTGCTTCTTGAAGCTCCCCGCCAATATCATTGGATATGATCGAGAACTTTTCGATATTTTCTAATACAAAATCGTCGTAAAGCTCAACAGTACGAGGTGTTTTTTTGCCGGTTTGTTCCGCATTTTTATTAACTGTCATTTAAGTTAAAATTATTAGGGTAAACTAAATGTTTATTTTTGTTTTACCAATTCTTGTTTTTCCAAATTCGAGTATTTCCTCCATTCGGAGGGCGATTTTTTCAAGACGTTCGACAATTGCATCACCCATATTTCTAAATAGAAACAATTCAAATTTAAAATTTATTTGATACAACATAAAATGAGACAATAAGAAGCAGAAAAATAGAAGAGTTTTGAATTGACAAAAACATCGAAATTTACACGGGAAATGCGCCATAATGTAATTGACTGGCGTAGTTTTCGTGCGGTGAAGTTACACAGACTGTCTCTGAAAAAAAGCGGTAAAATTTTCAGTCCGACCTGCCCCGTCGCAAGTTTGAATACGGATAACCAAAAAACAACGTAAATCAGCCGAAAGTGCTTTTTTTCGTAATATATACTCTTTCAATATTATTACCAAACATATATTATTTACCGCAAAAGTGAGAATCCTGGATATTTGTGGACCATCGGACCATCATTCGGGGCGATATTTTAAATATTTAAATTTGCCTTTTTTTAAGCGTACGGGAATAAAAAATTGCTGAATAAATTTAGTGGTTTGTTGTTTTGAAAAAAAATTAATTGAGAACAAAATGCGCTGTATTTATGACGGTCCAATTTTGAGACATTTCGTTTTTCTCCTGTTCATCCGGTAATATTTGATTCAAATCTCGGCGATCCGTGTTCTCACGCAGCCCCGCAGTAAACCACCCATCAAATCGTGCGATGGAAACGGGGGTGATCGATTTCGGTAAAACGCGGATCGCCGATGAAAAGGTAATTGGGAGAGTGTGTGATTTTGAAATATGGAAACATTTTTTTTCATTGCTTCACAGAATTTCGCGTTTGTCCGCCGTTTCTACGGCACAATTTGCTGACAAAAATTTATGTTTTTATGTGGCCGATGTTGCTACTTCTCGGCCATTGAAAATTTCTAGGCCGTCAATTTAATTTTTTGGGAAAAATTCAGATTAAGTTTTATATTTTTTTCTATTTAGGTGCTGGACATGAATTGTGAACTCAATGAAAACTTGGAAAACAATATAGGGTATCTGTTTTAAAACACAATAGTTCCCTGTTAAATTATTCGATTTCAGAAGTTTACGCGAATGTTTACATGACAGAAAATGCCTTTCTGTTTTGACGAAAATTTTGAAAAGACGAGAAGAACCTCTAAAATCGGCCGCCTCATATAGGGAATTGGTTGTAATTTATAAATAATAGTGAACTGAATTATTTTAGAAGTTTATTTTCTATAATAGTGGAGCTTTACGAGTCGGATAAGAAGTCCAAGGAACTTAAAAAATTGCAATCAACACTGGTCGAATCAATAAAGCTTCACAGCTCAAAGGAACACATTGTTCAAGAAGTTCACCTTGTTTCTTAAATTAGCACATAAATTTTTCTTAACAGATATCTCAATTTCTAAACAGTATGCCTTTGATGATGCAATCGAGATGGGACCTTCTTGCATATTTAAGAAATGCTGAACTCATTTCCTTAAAGAATTTACCAGTGAGAGCAACTTGAAGAATAATAAATCATTATAATTTACAGAACTCTGTATTTGATGAGCTTTCGACTTGCTCAATGGAACAAGACTGTGCCGCGCGATGTTCATCGCTGATAATTTCCTTAGCAAGCTTCGAAGATTCTCAAAAGGATGCTTCTCGCATTATAGTAAAGGGTTTGGAGTCACCATCTGGGTTGGTTAACAACCAAGAAAAATGTTCATTATTAATTTTTTAGCGCTGTTCGATCGAATGTTGTAAGATCATGGCTGTCTCGTCTTATTTCTGTTCGGAAAACTCAAAAATGTGTAGAATTAGTTATCGAAACCGTTCAAAATCACATAAAATCTTTGGAAAATTCACCTATTTTGCCTCTTTCGTTTCGAGACCTTCGGGTATGAGAATCATGAAGATTTAAAATTTCTAATAAACAATTATTATAGAGCTTCACATGTGTCGATTTGGAATGGAGGTCGACATTTGATGATGACCCGTTTTCAGATTGTCAGCTTGCATTGATGGCATATCTCGATATTTTTATTGCATTTTGTGGAGCCGGTGCACAATATTCAATTCGAAATCTTCTTGAAATTGAGGTAAAATATTCGTTGAAGGTATAAAAAAAAATAAAAATTTCTTATAGATTTTAAAAAAGTGTCTGAAGCACTACGATGAAAATGTTCGATTATTAGCGTATGAAGTTTGTAGAAAATACAAAATTTATCCCACAGATTTAGGTAAATTCGTTTTAATTAAAAATGTTAAAAATTGATTTACTTTGAGAATGCCAGCTACTTCGTGATCTCGAGCGCGATTTTTGTGAAAGTGTGATGCGCGAGATTGATGACGAAATGTTGAAGAACCTGAGTGATTCCTCGCAAGAGACAATCATGAAAATTAGAATGAGCGAATCCGAAAAAGATGTAAAAGTTTGGACAAATTTATTCTAGTGCTGATTTTTTTCAGAAGTCATCTCGTTTTTATCCTGCGTCAAATTGTCCGCAATTAGACGGCATTATTTCTGTTGAAGACTTCGAAGCGTCGAAATCTTCATTGGATAATTTATTGAAACTTCAATGTAGGTGGAATCATCCTATATTATTAAATTCTATGTTAAATCGAAATTTATTTCAATTTTTAAGGTCCTTCCGAGGCTTATCCGTCAGTAGCTGCTGTTATGAATGTGTTGCGATCGTTAGATATCGACGAGCGTGCGTTTGTTTCAAAAATTACGGTAGTAGATTTGATGTTATTCATTAATCCTGCCGTTTTTAGAGTTTATTAGAGTGTGCTTGTGCTGCAAATCATAAAGAATATTCAAAATTTGTTTTTGAAGCGATATCCAAATGCCCATTACGCGTAAATTTTAACGAATAGATTCCATTCGTATTGTATTGCTTTTTGAAGGCTGTCGTCGACTTCGGAGGCGAGATAATCCGTAGAATTTCTCTTGAGGATTTCAAATTTCGGGAAGCAATTTTTGAAATGGTAATTTAAATCTATAAAAATGAAAATATTGAATAATATTCAGGCTTGCGATTTGTTCAGCACGGCAACCGAAAATACAAGAGCCTTGACATTCGAAGTGTGCTTCTTAGGAACAATCGGACAAGATTCGAAGAAATTCACGCGAATTTGGACAATTTGCAAGAATCTAAAAAATGTAGAAAAAAGAAGGAAAATGTTTGAAATGCTCGCGAAAATTGTTGCAAACTCTGGAATATCAATAGGTTTTCAAAATTCCATTTTCATTTCAGTTTATTAGTATACAGAAACTAACGAACTTCTTGAAATGATGATTGAAAGTCTCAATTATTGCTGCACTCAGTTGTTTGGTAAAATATGCTCAATTTTCCTTTAAAAAACTTTTTTTAAAGTTGCAACGACTGGAAAAATTTTGGAAATCCGCCACGAAGTTGATAGATGCTATTTGTTTGTGATCGGACGAAAAAAGAATGAAGTTTATCGTTTGGTAAGAACTGCGTTGAAAATGTTAAGATCAAAGTAGCATTTATTTTTAGATCGATGAGATTTTGTCGAAAAATCCGAGCGAATTTTCAAAAAAAGCCTTTCACCTTGCACTTTTCTTCTTTTCTCGATTCGTTATCTGCTCGTTCGAGTTTTACAATGCGAGCCAACTCGCGACAATTCGAAGGATATGTCGATTTATTTTGTACACATTGAGAAGATTTTCGAAAGATCAAATAATGATTAGCGCTGGAGTTGAAGCGATTTGCGGATTTGTGCCATGGGACAATTGCCGTGATTTTGCATTAAATTCATCGAAATATTCCGAAAGTCTGGATTATTTGGAGCGAATAATCATCGACAATTTACATCATTATCATTATTGGTAAGAATTGAGACATTCATGTTGTCATTAAGCTTTTGATTGTCTGAAAATGCCACCAATTTTAGTTATCTTCTTCAAAAAAGCATCGCTTCTGAAAAATTTGTGAAAATTGCTGATGTTCTTGATCTTCAAGTTTACAAATTCATGAAAATTTCGAGCGATGAGCCTAATTTGGAGCGAGCTGTGGAAAATTTCGTGAAAGAAACAACGAATTGTGCAAAAATGCCGCTCTTGGCATTGACATTTGCATTACTATGCGAGCGCATTAAGGAATCGTAAGTAGCTTTCTTTTCTGCAAGCATTTACTCATAATCCGCCGGCCTAGAATATTCTTGGCGAATAGCATAGTTAACGCAATGAGTGCAGCATTAACAAGAAATCCGGATCATGAAATGGCGAAGCGCTGGATTTCGAGAGGATTACGAAAGCTTCATCTTCCTGAAAACGTCGTCGAGGAATTCAGAAGTCGTTGTTTGTTGCTATAATGTTGTTGATTTTCAATGAATTTATTGTTTCTAATATTCAAAAATGGTCAGATTTTTGGTTTCGCGCCATTTCTATTTGAATCATTCATTTTTTTATCCTCTTCCGTTTCAAACTATCAATCATCATTGTTATATTTATAAAATTTGTCCAATGCCAATGAAACCTGCCAAAACAATGAAGCCTAAATGATAATTGGGATTATTTTCTATAATCAATTATCCCTTTTTCCAGTGGTTCAAATTTTGATCTGACGAGAGAGGCCAAAGCGATTTTATATTTGAAAATGAAAATTTTGTGAATGGCGAATCAAACTAACGGGTTTTGGCATTGAACAAAACTAAATAACTGTTTATAAAATACCAATTCCAAACCCAATGATTTCAAAATACGACGAAAAAAAAAGTGCTGGACACCTTGTTCATTTTCCCGAAACTAGGCCTGATTCGATGAAATTTTTTGTATGATATCATATCATTTCAATATATACCCAATGGCGCGTTGCTAAGACCGCGTCCAAGCATTTAATCAAATCAGAAAACGTATTGATTTTTGACCGAAATCCGGGGGCAACGAGAAAAATCGTCAAAGTTTGAAGAAACAACATTGCACTTTTGGCGATAGGGCACAGAGGCAAGTTGTTGCGAGATGGATGGGTCGACAAAATAGTGCAGGCGAGTTGGAGACATCGTTCAAAAGTGTATTGCGAAAATGATGAGACCCCACACACACACAGCTAGAATGTAGTGCCTTTTGCTGGCACCCCGAATCGGACGTTTCCTCTTCGTGTATTGATTCTATTCGTGTGTTTCGTTTTTTCATTCCACTTTGTTTATGTTTATTTATGTTTATTGTTGTTTTCTCCTTTTTGTTTATTATTTGATGATCGTTCTATCTTTATGAGTACACATTTTGCCACAAACGCATAATATTCTTTTATTGTTTCACTCTCGGGTTTAATGACATCACACCTTTCTATATCCCTCTCCCCGCCAGCTTATAAGCGGAAGTTCAATTGGTGTTGGTTGCACTATTATGAATTCGCTACCAAGTGCAATATCCGTGGTCTTAGTGAATTAGGATTTTTTTTAACAAATGAGATTATTTTCCCTTTTTCTCTTTCAGTCGTTTTCGTTTTAAATTCTCGGAAAAGGTATTGTTCTTTGATATTAAATTTTCCAAACAACAACCTTAAATTAACAAAATACTATAATTATACGTTAAAAGAACCTTTAAAAATTGTTGAATCTATGAAAAGAAGTCTCCTCTTTCCTAGAAACCAATTTTTATAATTCGTTTATACCAAATGGATCGATTTTCTATTTGGAAACAAAATTCAACAGATTCAACAATCTGCTATTAGAGTGCGTCATTTTTTAATCATTTTTTCTGTCCATAAAAATCGGCGATATGAAGATAATTAGCATTGAAGGGAATCTCGTTTCAGACAGAATTTTTATTAAGGAGGCAAATTCTCTCTGCGATTCTTATTTTTGTTCGAAACAATTTGACCATCTTTTTCTTTCTTGTTCTCTAGGTTTGACCCTTCGTTCGATGATGTTATCGAAAAAGCGCAAAATTTTTGAAATCTGATATTGACACAAATAAAATGAAATCAAAAGAGAGTGGATTTCTGAATATCAAATAATTGGTTTGGTGCGTGTATATAGTACGCAACAATCGACGATATAATATTTGTTTGATCGATTGTTTGTGTAGTTTGTAAAGAAACACAACGGTTGTCCCCAGCGTCGAAAACGCGCGGGAATCTTTTAAGAGGTCCAAAAAATCCGATGTTTGCGTCACAATCGGAGATGGGTATCATTCTCTTTTATCGTTCGTCCCTCGTATTGGCCACAACGTTGTTTCATAGTCGCATATTAGATCGTGTTTTGTTTTTTTTTTTTAAGAAAGCCGGATTAATTCAAGGAACACTTTTTTGTTGGTTCATTATTATCTGCCAAAAATACATATTCGTTCCATTAAAACATAATTTTTTTAATAGTGCAAAAAGTTCGTCGGAGAAATGGAATTTATCGAGTTTCCCTTTCAAAAGTCTGCATAATATTTTTTTTTTTGAATTTTTCTGCTGGTTTCTTTAGATGCCGATTATTTTCATATGTATTCAAACTCGTGTCGTGTGACCCGTTGTTTGGGCACATTCAATGAATTATCGATAACTCTTGCTCCCCCCCCTTTCTCTTATTCTTTTCCGCACAGCGGCCACCACCAGTTCGCACTATTGCACTATGCCTGTTTTCGTCTCCTTGACATCAATTATGTATCATACAAATTGAGCATACACACATAATTTTTCTTGTGGCGAATGTTATTATATTCATGTTTTGAATACGCCCAATATTTGCAGTACATTTTTTTGTTACAGGATTACGAGGTTTCAATCAAACAAAATTGAACGAAATGGATTTAGGTTGGTTAAAAAAATAATTGAAATGTGTTAAAACGTTATTTTTAAAAAATAGTTTAAAATGAAAACGGATGCATAACGAATAAAAATTTGCACTTTATTTGAAAAACTTTTATTTATAGTGGTACTGATCGAAATTGAAACAAAGTGGCTATGTGCCAAGTAGTACTTAAAATGAAATCTACACCGCAGTATTGTGAGTGGTGCATTTGTGCGTGACAGTGTATGCACAATTTTAAATTTTCGGAAAGCATACATGTTGTCAACGTCGCGCGTGTGCAGAAAACTGGCTAAATGCCAAAAATAAAAAAAATAAAAGGTCTTGGTGCGCGCTTTTGATCTATCATTATGCATAGGCTCGAAAAAATCTTCATTTTAAGTTCTGCGCCAAGACCATTAATATTGTCTTTTTGGCATTCAAATGTAATTCAAATTCGGATTACAACAGGGAATTCGGATACCGTACTCTGGATAAACTGCGAAGCTAAGTAAATCACAGTAAATCGGCTGCGTGCTCTTTTTTTTTTCATCGGGCGAAACAAGGGTTTTTCTCGGTTTTGGCGTAACACGCATGTGAAAATAGTCTTATTTCCCCAATGAGCTTTCCGAAATTTTGAAAGTTCTGCATACACAGTTGAGCACTTTTCGGTTTGGGATAACCCGCGGAACATTTTGGGGTAAATAGAAGACAAATTGAACGAGTCGAAACAAATATCGCCCAGTCTGACACGTTAAAATAAGCGTCTTGTTTGTTGATCGAAAAGCTCAGACCGTTAAATTTTAACATACTCAATAAGTCGTAAAAGAACAAACCGCCGTTGGTTTCGGTATAAACATTATTACTCCACGAGAGTTTCCAACAACTTTCGATGCTCGTCCCAAAACTGTTAAACAATGCTCTGCAAAATCGTGTTTGAATTGGGATTTCGGTGAAACGCAAGTGAATAACCGATGAAATGGCCTTTCAGATTGTGGGTGATTTTGAGAGACTGACACATTTGTTCTACCGCAAACTTCACCGCCCCCTGTTTGTACCAAAGTGTTTCCCCGGTAATCCCAAAACGTGTTCTTTGCTTTAGAAACATTAGATGCAAAAATAAAGCTATTCGTGTACAAAAATGGATAATTGGAGTGTCTCACTGGTAGGATAATTAAGTTTTATGACAAATTACGAAAGTTTTTGGAAACTCGCCTGGAACCTCAATGTTTGAACCAAAACCAAGCGCGGCTCATTTTTTCGGATCAGTGAAATTAAAAAAATATTGGCTTCTTAGATGAAAATGCCGAAAACGAAAAATTTTGAAAATGAAAAAATAATTTTCTGGATTTAATTTCCGTTTTTTTTTTTCAGTGGATCCGCTTGCGGAACCTTGTGCAGTTTGCGGAGATAAATCCACAGGAACTCATTATGGTGTTATTTCTTGTAACGGTTGCAAGGTTTTGTCTATTAATCTTTTTTTTTTTATAATCCGGTTTTATTCAAGGGATTCTTTCGACGAACGGTCCTTCGTGATCAAAAGTTCACGTGTCGCTTCAATAAACGATGCACAATCGATAAAAACTTCCGTTGTGCATGCCGGTACTGCCGATTTCAAAAATGCGTACAAGTCGGAATGAAGAGAGAAGGTGATTTTGAAAAAAAATTTCACGTTTGGGATACTCATGGTGATTATTATTCAAGTTTGAAACAAAACAATTTTCAGCCATTCAATTCGAGCGTGATCCCACTGGATCGCCATCGTCAGCGGGAAATGGTCAATTCAAGAAAGACCGCGGGAGTCCAATGTCGCAAAACAGCTTCGGAGCCAATGGTAACGATTCAGCAATGCAGCAAGAGAATCTTCGAGCCGCATCGAGTACAGTCATTGATGCTCTCATGGAAATGGAAGCGCGCGTTAACGAGGTAAGAATTCGAGAATTGTCAGAAAATCCTTACTTAGCGTTCAGTACTCTCAGGAAATGTGCAATCGATACCGTAACCGTTCGTCGGTTATAAATCCCCAACAAGGCGGAACCCAACCGATGCCTGAAGAAGAGGCTAATGGGGGTTCAGCCTTTACTCAGCCGAATAGGCCATGTACAGCAGAAGTAAGAAGCTGAATTCTCTGGTTATTTTTTTTTATTTATACATTTCGTTTAAGGACCTAAACGAGATATCACGTACTACTTTACTGCTTATGGTGGAATGGGCGAAGACCATTTCACCATTTCCAGATCTTACAATGGATGACAAAATTATATTGCTGAAGAATTACGCGCCGCAACATCTAATTCTGATGCCAGCGTTCCGGAGTCCAGACACTACTCGCGTGTGTCTATTCAACAACACTTATATGAGTCGAGATGCAAATACCGATTTGAACGGCTTCGCGGCGTTTAAGACAAGCAACATAACACCAAGGTTTGTTTTAGTTTCCGTTTCGAAAAACTGCTATGTGCAAAGTTTAGAGTACTTGACGAAATTGTGTGGCCAATGAGGCAACTGCAAATGCGCGAGCAGGAATTCGTTTGTCTCAAGGCTCTTGCGTTCCTTCATCCTGAAGCTAAAGGATTAACTAATCAATCACAAACTTTGATTCGCGAGGTGAAATCTATTCAAAAAACCAGTTGTATTTTCGTATTGTTTTAGGCGAGAAATAGGGTACTGAAAGCACTATATGCATTTATCCTTGATCAAATGCCAGATGAGGCCCCGACGCGATATGGTAATATTTTGCTTTTGGCGCCGGCGCTTAAAGCACTTACGCAATTATTGATTGAGAACATGACTCTTACCAAGTTCTTCGGATTGGCAGAGGTATTATTTTTTGGTTTACTATCAATACCTAAATAAGTAAAATTTAGGTTGATTCCCTCCTATCAGAATTCATTCTTGATGATATAAACGATCATTCTTCTGCCCCGGTATCTCTGCAGCAGCATTTACAATCTCCTACGACTCTTCCAACCAATGGGGTAAACATTCAAATAAAAGTTTCTACTAGAGACGTTAGACTTTGAAGGTGTCACCTCTTACATCTGGAAACTTATCGAGTGTTGGAAGCACGACGAGCTCTGTTATTGGAATGGTGTCTACACCAACTCAGATTCCGAATGCTTCCGTAATTCTTGGAAATCCCATTGACAAACAAGAATAAAATATGTGGATTTTCGATGCTAATATTTATTATTCATTTTCCCCTCTGTCGCCCAAAATTTGCCATGATAGTCCTGTAGAGAACTGTACATAATCAACACCGTATAGCCGTGGAATCATATCAGGATATTAGATTTGCATCAACCAAGGATGTTCATTTTGTGATATGCATTTGTTCAATAAAACTTTCGACATTCCGTTTTGAATACAATGACGAATGGTACTGTCATCTAAAGAAACCTTGAAATTCGAATCGTAAAGTCAATAAAATGTATAATAGCTTATATTCATGTGTTTAGACAGTCTTTAATGGCTCGTTTGTTTAGAGAAGACCGTCCAAGAGGGAGGGGGGTCGTTTTCAGATCATTGCAATATTATACTCGAGTGTTTGTCTAGCCAAAAACTGTTAAGGCGCGATAATCCGTTCGTGACACATCGGCCCAGGTTCCCCAGCCCCTTGAGTCATTGCATGTGAATTTGCTCCGCACATCACCCCCTTCTTTTATTGGCTCACCTTTTCGGCTCAACTTTGCTTGTTCTTGTTTTAACCGCCTTTATTAAGATTACTCTTATTATATTTGAAATGATTATATAAGTATATTAAATGTGATTTTAAACTGCACGATGAGAACTAATAATGGAAACACAAAGTACATTCTTCATTTAAATTAGACCTATTAAAAGTTCTCAAAAGTCAGTGGATAATTACCTTTATAGCCGGTAAACTGGGTTAGAAAAAATTGTCTGAAAGAATCTTCTTTAAAAATGTTAACCGAATTAAACATTGTCAATGGCAAACTATCGGAGATCTATGCGACAAATCGATATGCGGCTCGAATCAACTCTCAATCATTTCATCTCAAATCAAACAGTCGTTTCTTCTCGTCTCGAATCGCCTCATCCTGACTTGATATCGTGGGAAATGCCGTGCAAATCCACCTACTTTTGCCGATTCAATATTGTTTGATTGAAACAACGGTGCAACTCGACACCATTATTGTCGACGGAAACGTATAGAATGCTTCTCCACTGTTGATGGATGCGCAACAACATATTCCGCAACAGGTGAAAAGTGCCGGCGGCGCATCACGAATTGCCCAAACTTCAAGGGTTCCCAGGTACTGTTTGAACAGCTTTTATCGATTTCGCCTCATCTATCGATACACCTTTTTTTTCATAGTTTTATGTTATTATTTTTATTTGTTTTGCTCAAACTGATTTTTTTGCATCACGATTCTCCTCTGATGTCGTCTTCTTCGATTTTTGTTATTTAAATAAACGTCGAATTTCAAGGATGGTGTTTGCCGAGATTGTTGGCACATTGTCATTTCTACAACCACAGGCGGATGATGACATTTCGGATCGTCTTCACTATTATTATACAACCACATTTTTGCTACTTACAGCTGTACGTATAAATTAGAAAAAAGAAAACACATAATTTCGAAAAAAATTGGGGGAACTCAAATGTTTAATTTTTTCAATGTTAGGTTTTAATATCGCTAAAAATGTTTGGAGGACGGCCGATCGAATGTTGGTTACCTGCTGAATACAAGAGCAGTTGGGAGGATTACACTGGTATAATTCAATAAATCAAAATAATAAATATGAATGTGATTATTCAGAAATGTATTGTTGGGCAAGGAACACCTATTTCACACCATTCGATGAAGAAAATCTTCCAGAAGTTGTTGATCGTGATTATACGATGGTTTCGAATCAATCACGTCACTTTTTGTTATTTTTATTAATTTGCAGGTCTCTTATTACCAATGGGTCCCGTTTTTCCTAGTTGTTGTTGCTTTTATGTTTTATGCGCCATGTTTAATTTGGCGTCTTTTATATGACAAATCTGGAATTCGTCTAAAAGATATTATGGCATTCGCCAATGACAAAGCTAATGTGCAGCCAGGTAAATCTCATTGTGTTGTCACGCGAATTCGGAAAACTATCGAAATTCGTGCTTAACATTAACCCTGGATCTTGGCTTTGGTGGTTGTCTGGTAAGATTTGCTGATCAGGAGCTCGCCGTGGCTGGCGGTGTGGTTGACGATGGTAGACTGTTAATGTGGCTTATACGAGAATAATCAAGATGAACTCTGAATTGTTCTTGAACAACGCAATCCTTACATATAGCGGTGTATGTGGGACCCGCGTGGGTAGCTCACGGTCAGCGCCGCTAGACAAATTTGTTCCATCCCGCCGAGTGCATTTTACCCGCGTGGATCCCACTCATTTTTACAGAGTTGGCTTCAGAACAACCTAATTTTTTAAATACCCAACTTAAAGGGTAAAACGTGGTGATATTTATAGTCGCACAGCTCTTGATAATAATACAAGTTCACACCATAGCCCCTTTTAAAAAAACACATTAAGCAGAATTTGATGTTTCTAAATAAATCTAGGCCATTTTTAGCACAGCGTCGAGCAAATATCAATGGTCTTTCGGTTCATCTCTCTTCAATATTCCGCCATCGATTCCGCTTCGGCGCTTCTCATCCGTATCATCATAAGTACTAAATCATATCTATTTTTGGAAAAAGAATAGTTGAGAATTGTTATATTATTGCAGAATATTCAAATTTCTCAATTTGCGCTATTACGAGTCATATCTTTCTTATCTCTATTTGGTCATCAAATTTTTATTCCTTTTTAATGTTTTATTCCAGGTAGATTAAACCGCCTTCCACATATAATTGTTCATGTTTCAGATGTACCTCATGAGTCGATTTTTGGAGTTGGAGCAGCGTCGATACTATGGATATGGTATATTCTACGACCTCGTGACCGGTGGCGGATGGAAAGAGTCGAAAAACTTTCCAGTTGTCACATACTGCGATATGCAAATCAGAATACTAGGGCATGTTCAGAGACATACAGTGCAATGTGTTCTTGTAATCAATATATTCACTGAGAAGGTTCTAAATTTGTGAAATTCAAATAACCATTCCAATTTTCAGATATTTTTCATTCTTTGGCTTTGGTACACAATCTTGGCATTTTTCTCATTCGGTTCAATTTTAACATGGATTTTCACAACGCTGCCTTTTGAGCAACGTCGAAAATTTATTGCTAGACGACTCGAATTGGCTGACGTGAATTTTGACAAGCAAAACTATCGAAATGAGCTAGACGAGGTATGAATTAGAGCCCGATTTTAAAGAAAAATTTACCTATATCAGACGGTTTCAGTTTGTTCGCGATTATATCAAAATGGATGGAATATTTGTGCTGAAAATGATAACTATTCATTCTGGTGTGTTGATTTGCACAGAAGTCGTTGACACCATGTGGGATCAATTCCTCAACGAACAAGGTGATCCTGCCGATCAGCGATTAGAATCGTAATTTCTTTATAGGTCATGATGTGATAGTGAATTTGTTAGAGAAGAAAGACACACTTGATGATGAAGAGCGAGCTCCATCAGCTAGTGGATATTCAATAGAACAAGGTTCAATTATAAAATTCTGCTCTTGATATTTATCAATTTACAAATTTACAGGTCGTAGGAAAACATCCGTATTTGCTCCATTGGTTAGTCGTGAGGATTTGACCGTCGAATTGCCGAGTAATCAATTTCTACGACCTCCGAGCAGTCGAATGAACTCGGTTCAATAGGATATCGATCAATAATAATAACAATAATAATAATATTAGTATTCAATGGAACGTATTACGGGTGTTATGTTATGAATAATAAAATGAAGCAAATTGAAGAAAAAAAAATATTAAGTCTGACGGGCTTGAATTGCCTTTAACCGGTAAGCATTTGAGACAGCAACGTGATTTGGCTTGGCGATTTATTCTTCCAATTCGGTCTTGATTGACTCCACAGGAGAAGCGAGACTCGATTGAAGGACGAGCGGGTCGGCAGCGCGTTGATCATTGAGAATCAGCTCCGACATCAGCGAATCGACATTGACCAAACCAAAAAGGCGCGCAAGTTGAACATCTTCCACCTTAAATCATGAATCATGAGTTGACAAAAACGAAATGTTTAAATACGAGTTGCTGTGCCACTGCTTGAAGTGAGGGCAACAGAAGGAGCAGTTTTCCACTTCGACATTCCATTTCCTCACTCTCAACTTCTTGCGCCATTGCCATCTGTGCGCATCTTTTTTCCAGCGCTTTCAGACATGCAAATCTCGCTGTCTCAATTGGCCCCGGATTACTGATTTCTCGAACAACTGGATTGAAGAAAAGTATTGCTTTGATAGCAACATATTCCAATAAATCCATGTTCAATCGTCTCATCGGTTTGACGATTTCGTCGATTATTCGACTAACCACGCAACTGAAACTATAGATATCGTATATATGCAATATCAATTTTTCAGATGAAGCCACATGAACATGACGAACTTTATATCACCGACTTGCGTCGCATGGTCCTTGGGAAGAAGTGTGTCGTTTGCGAGACATATCGAGTCTCCTACCGTAAGACATATTGATCGATATGCGACTCCCAAGACAATGATCGAAGCTGCTGTGCCTTTAAGAAGGGCAGCCTGAAATAAGGTGTTTCAGTGATTGCAGCAAAAAAAAACAAACTTGATCTGAAATTGTTAAAAATGCAAATTGCGGGAGAGATTTCGCCCATTCTACAAGCAACACCAACTGCTGGTGAATGCTTTTTCCAATGTCGTCAAGTGTCGCTCTGCGATCGTCTTCCGATGTCCATTTGACTTTGCCGCAATCATATGATACTTGTTGTGTTCTCTTTATCACACTGGATCGGAGCTGCTGGCACAGGGTTTCGGCGGCGACGAGCTGATCAATCAGATCTTCCTTCTCGGGTGCCGGCTTTTTCCGTTTTCCAATCGCATCTCGCTCATTTTGAATCGCTGAACCATTGTATTTGTTTCATATTTTTAAGACGTTTTTAAAAATAAAAATAAAATTCTGTATTTATTATATCATTTTTTTACGATGAATTAGCTTCGCAGGTTTTCCAGAGTACGGTATCCGAATTCCCACGGTTTAAATTCGAATTTGAATTACCGCCTCGAAAAAATGCGATAGTCCACAATTTATCAATGTGCTCATTTTTTGTGATGGTGTCTTTGAAAAATAATTATTTTGTCGAAGATGTCCACTTTTTTTATTTTTCAATATTTTTATCATTTTTTATGGACCTATTCATGCAATGAAAAAAATATAAAAAATCAATTTTTTTCATTTGAATTCCCTATGCACACACGTCAAAAATTACAAAAAATTGACGCGATATATCGTAATTCTCCGCTATTTATTTTTAAAGGCGCATGCGAAAAGTTGCGCGGGTCACGTCGCGAAGTCGGTACTGTAATTTTTATTTTTCATTCTATGTGCTATTTTTCCGTATTTTTCGAAAACTTTGAAGAGGAAATGACTAACAGATTTAAGAACGAGTAGAACCAATTATTATTATTGGTATAATTACTCCTAATTCAACAATATAAGTCTATTTTTCGTCATTTAGATGCCAATTATTATGAAAAATTGTGATATTTGTGTTAATTTGATGCAGATTTCGCTTTATGCCGCTTTTGATGAACCTTTAGTGTTGATTAAACAATATACTTTTACAGATTTCCAAAAAAAACGTTTTAAACGCTCAAAAAATAAAAAAATCGAAAAAAAACAGCCATTAAAAAATTACAGTACCGACTTCGCGACGTGACCCGCGCAACTTTTCGCATGCGCCTTTAAAAATAAATAGCGGAGAATTACGATATATCGCGTCAATTTTTTGTAATTTTTAACGTGTGTGCATAGGGAATTCAAATGAAAAAAATCGATTTTTTTAATTTTTTTCATTGCATGAATAGGTCCATTATTCCACGTTAAAATCGACGTTGTCTCGTGATTAAAAAAATCCAACTACGCGTTAAAAAAAATTCAAAAATTGAGCAATCCTTTTGGAAAATTTAAAGTTTTTCATATTAAGATCAATTATTAATTTTTTATAATCTATTTAAAACTGGTCATTGAATAATTATTTGAAAAATCTACCATTAGATTTCATTCCTGCTTTTATACACTTCTGAAGTCGACACGATCTACACGCATTCCTTTTATCTAAAATTGTCGAATTGTTGAATTCATAGACACCACATAAACTCTCATACTTCTTGTTACGTCGCACATCTTCTCAAACCGACACACGTAGTGATATCGTTTGCGAATACTCCGTCGAAAAAACCCTTTGCACCCATCGCAGCTCACTGCTCCGTAGTGTTTGCCGGTCGACTTGTCGTTACAGATATTGCACAGCTCCTCGCCCATTCTGAAAATCGAAGCGAATTGAAAAGAAACGGTTGAAAATGTCGACGGAATGGAATTGTGAAGATTGACGAAGATAAGAGAGTTTGTTTTGATTCATCTCGCGACACGCGATTCGCATGTGAAACCATCCGGAAGCGAATTGAATTGAGCCCGACGAAATTTCGGTGATTCAAACGAAGATCGCTCGAAACTATATAAAATCAACGACAAAACTGATAACGAAATATAAATTCTTGGTGAGACAAACAGGAAAAAGTGTCTGTAATTCCTCGTGGAATTGTGGCTCAAAACGAGATAATATTTTTATGTGGCAGTCTGTGTCGCAAATTTAAAATTATAATATTGAAGATATTTGAATGCTTAATTGAATTGATGATTTTATAATTTGCGGTGGTTTATTCTTGAAATTTCAAAAAATAAACATAATGGAACGTCATCAAATTCGTATAGGCCTATTCATTCGATAAAAATAATAAAAATATAAAAATAATTTTAAAAAAACACACACATTTAATGTATTTTATCAGATTTTTTGTTTAAAAAAATTAAATTTCAAAGTTACCAATTTTAAAGTTCTCTTCATAATTAAATGCTCCTTATATTTTAAACTACACTCTAAAAGACATCCAATAATAAAAATTTCAGTCAACGAACTTTTTATACTCTGACCTGATCTCAGTTAATCACTTCTGCGAGTTTTCTCTAGTGAATGCTTCCGATAACAATGGTATAACGATATTGATCATTTCGAATGACGAGAAAAATAGAAATAGCAAAATTAATGGCAATCGACAATTAAAAAAAAAAAGACAAAAAATACAAGTGATAATGAAGAATCAATCGATAAAATTTGGCGGGAACGGAGAGACACATTCAAGGGAGCGATTGATAAGAGAATATTTCTTGATTATTATTATCGATTACACTCAGACAATGTCAATCTAAAGGCGTGACGATTTTGTTACGCCGTCTCACAAACCCAAAATAGTTGATAAATACGCCAACAAAATTGTTGAAGCGGAGTAAAATGAGAAGTACAGCGCCCTCTAATCAAGTGCACTGCAGAGATCGACCAAGGCTATACATTTATACGGCAGGTTGAGTCAGGGAAAGCGTGTCCCATGTGGTCTAGTGGTTAGGATTCGTGGTTTTCACCCACGCGGCCCGGGTTCGATTCCCGGCATGGGAAGCCTATCTTTTGCCGACTCAACTCAATAAAATGAAAACTGCGGATCACCGAACGCTCGGCTGTTAACAGCTGATGTTTTTTTTTCTCTGCCATCATTGTTTTCACGGCGGCGTCCTTCGATTTGCTTTCAAATAATTTTTGCAGTTCCACAAATATCTTCGTTTACAGATGTTTCAGTCAAACATGGATGCCGCTCCAACTGTGCAAACACAAACTTTTCCAATGAATCGAATTTAACAGTCAGAGGTTCCCATTTTTTTATATATATTTTTTTGCCATTTGAAAAGCATAGCGAAACCTGGGAAAATATTCATTCAAGTTTTTCACCTTTTTTGCGGTTTCCACGGATCGAAAATGAGTGCTAAACTCCTCTGTTTTCTACTCGTTTTTGCATTTTCTCAATTCGTCGACGCCAGGGTAAGCAACCATTATTATTCTTTGATGATTTTCATTAAAACCCCGTAATAGTTATTTCCTACAATTATAATAATATTAAAAAAAAAAGAATTCAGGGAAGAAAAATCAACATATATGGTGCTGAAAACGGATATTCAGATATTGTGCAATTGCGGCCGAAAAAAATCGCCAAGAATAGTCCAATGAGGTTCATCAAATTTTCGCGAATATTCGCGAAATCTCACAATTTTAGAAAATCGGTGATGCGCAATGCGATTCTTCCGAATTCACCATTGAAATGGAGTAAAATGCAAGATGCACAAGGGAATTTCCTCATACCGTATGCCATAAAAGGAGATTACGGTAATCATAGTGAGCACACACAAAAAAAAATGAGCATCGCGAGATTTGTAGATGCGCTCGAGTTGAAAACAATCAAAAACGCAATGGACAAAATTGCGAACAATTCTTGTATTCGCTTCATTCCTCGAACGAATCAAAGGGACTACGCCGAAATTCAAAATCAGAAGGGCGAGGGTTGTTATACGAGCATCGGAAGATTCCCGGGAAGAAATATAATCATGCTTGAGAGCAACGACGACTCATCGTGAGTTCCGTTTTTTTTTAATATGAGGTCGAATATTTACAATAGGAAACAAATGATTAGTAGATTTACGGTGGGTTTGATTCGCAGGTTGTCAGTATTACTGTACCCGAATTCCCAATTTTTAAAATTCAATTTTAATTCCAAAAATACCACAATTACTCATTGCGATTTTAATAGCTTCAAACACGAAAAAAAATATGTAAACTCCACTCCTGAATTGATATCAATAGCTTTCGTGTCTCATTGAGAAGATTTTTCTCTGTCAGATGCATTCACGAGGATACTGTAATCCACGAGCTATTTCACGCGATTGGACTTTGGCACGAGCACATGCGAGCGGATCGAGATCAGTACATTCAAGTGCTTTATCAGAATATTGATCCAAGTATCGAATATTGGGCATCGAGTTTTTGATTTTCCCCACATTTTCAGGTCAATATGCACAATTTGACAAACTTTCTCAGCGAGACGCCACAACATATAATATACCGTATGACTATCTATCGGTTATGCATTACGAGGAATCGGCATTTGCGAAGCCGGGAAAAATCAGCATGCTGACGAAAGATAACAAATTTCAGGTGAACATGATTTCGTTTCAGATCACACACTTTCATTTGATTTATTTTAGAAAATAATCGGACACCCGAAAGATGCATCGGCTAGCGATTACATGAAAGTGTGCTCGATTTATCAATGTCCGAAATGTATGAATCAGGAATTCTCGGAATTAATTGCCAAAAATGGAATTGACATAAAGGTCGATAGCCCAATGCTTCCTCCAATCATGATTGCCAATCGTAAGCCGAACTTCTCTACTTGATGATGATTCGAAAGAAAGAACAATTTTCAGAGTGCCTCGATCAATTGCCAATCTGTCAGCTGCTCAGTAAAAAGAAAATTCTGAATTGCCAGGTGATGTCCTCCTATTGCTGCGCTTCGTGTGCACATTCGACAGCTCCAACGACTCCACAAGCGCCCACTTATTTGCCGAGCGGAATCTGGAATCGGATATCAACAATATTCCGCAAATAATTCAATTTCTTATGGTTATAAATTATAGACGCATAATTTATTCCCTATTCGGCAATTTTGATTTGAAAAAATAATTCAAGAGAAATTTGGAAATATTTTATAAAAGAAATTTCTAAATTTCAAGACAACCTTGAAAAGAAATGGGGGAAACAAAAGCAAATTCATTTGGAAATGTTCCCTTTGGTTAGATTTTTGTTTCAAGTGAAAAAAAAATCAATTTGCATACAATTCGGTTTCGAAATTCTAGCATTTTCGATTTCAGCAATAAACAACAAAAATTTGATCGTCTTATTTATCATCACAGAACACTCAACAACGTGGGGTGATATGGTTTTCACGAAACACAATCACGCATTTTTCTTGTTCCAATTGATTTCGAATTGTTTGATTTTGAAAGTCAACACACATTTAAAGGTGCGGCGACTTTTGAGAAATGAGAAATTGAAGAAAAAACGAACGGTTGTGTGAAAATTGACGAAACAAATATGTATATTTATTTGTGAATGCCTGAAATATTGATTTCCGAATAAACAGAGAGAAGATGTTTTGACCTACAAAGCATAAACTTCAATGTTCACCCGATAGGGTCATCTCGCCATTTTGTTTGTTATTTTGTGGTATCGTCGCATCTTTTGTCTGCGCTCTCTTGTGTATCGAAAGCGATTGTCGAATGTTATTGACCATTTTGCCCCTTTTACGTGCCATTCGTAGGTCGTCGGTCGACTCTGATCGATGACCGTTTGGGCTTTTAAATAGTATTCGACATTCAAATCAATGAACAACTTTGTTCAAATTCGTCAAACACTCGAATATCAAACTCCTTTTATGGCATTAAATGATTGTGTGTTCTCAAATTTTGTAATTGTTTGCTGCATATGAGACATCATTTTCTATTTGAAACAGTTCGTCGTTTGAAGGTGAAATGGCGTCAAATGAGTCGAACAGCCAATATGGAATCGAGACCGATTCAATGACTCTTCAACGCTTTGTGCTCGCTGAGCAGAAGAAGCACGAGGGTGCCAGTGGAGAACTGACGAACCTTCTCACTTCTATGCTAGTGGCCATCAAGGCGATTGCGTCCGCTACGCAGAAAGCTGGACTTGCCAAATTGTTTGTGAACCTTGAAATGTTTTTTTTTTGGAGGAATTGATTTTGATTAGGTACGGAATCGCTGGATCCACCAATGTGCAAGGAGAGGAAGTGAAGAAGCTTGATGTGTTGAGCAATGAGCTTATGATCAACATGTTGAAGAGCAGCTACACAACTTCACTTTTGGTTTCAGAAGAGAACGATGAGCTGATTGTGGTATGACGAGTTTTGAGAACGAATTGGACAACAAACACTTACAGGTTGACGAAAAAAGACAAGGAAGCTACATTGTCACGTTTGATCCGCTCGATGGATCTTCAAACATTGATTGCTTGGTCTCGATTGGAACCATTTTCGGAATCTATAAAAAGGTGCTTCGTTTTAACGGGTTTTGTTGTAAGGTAAACAATTGTAGAAAAGTTCGGGACCACCAACTGAGAAGGATGTTCTCCGTCCGGGTAAGGAAATGGTCGCAGCTGGATACGCACTTTACGGATCGGCAACCATGGTTGTTCTTTCGACAGGAAGTGGAGTGAATGGATTCACATTGGATCCAGTGGGTGCTTTAGTGACAATCTCAAGTTTTAATTGCGGTTTTAGTCGATTGGAGAGTTCATTTTGACACATCCAAACATGAGATGCAAACCGAAGGGTAGCATCTATTCGTTGAACGAAGGATACGCTAAGACATGGAGTAAGGGCCTCAGAGAATATATCAGGACCCGCAAGGAGCCGGAGCCAGGAAAGAAGGCGATGGGACAAAGATATGTCGGATCAATGGTGGCTGATGTGCACCGTACGTTGCTCAATGGTGGTATTTTCTTGTACCCACCAACTGCATCCGCGCCAAAAGGAAAGGTAAAATATAAACATGGAATTTTATATTCCATATTGATGTCCTTCTTTAGCTTCGTCTCCTTTACGAATGTAATCCAATGGCGTTCATTATGGAACAAGCTGGTGGATTAGCGACAACTGGAAAAGAAAGAATTCTCGATCTTCAACCAACTAGCATTCATGAGAGGGCTCCAATCATTTTGGGTTCGAAGGAAGATGTTGAAGAGGCGATGGAATATTTGGCCAAATATGATAATTAGACAGTTCATAGCATTCTTTCGTAAATTTATATAAATATACTTTTTTATAAATTTCATATTTATATTAACCAAATTTCTTCTTTGGGCTTGGTTATTTTATTGACATTATTGATAACGAATAGAGTGACAACCTAGAAATGACATATTCAACAAATACACATTTTTTTCGATTTTAAACATAAATTGTATAAAGAAAGACTTCCCCCGATTTTGAAAGGAAAAACCCAAAAAGTAAAAACTTTAGAATATTACAGTAGTGCTTCCGTGGTTAAACCCGTTATTTGCAGCCTGCTGTACCTTTAAACTAAAATTAATTTTTTATTTTATTTAAGAAGCTTTCAATTTTTTTTAACAAAATCACACTTTAAAATATTATAAAAATTTCCCTATTCTGGTTATTACACTCGAAATTCTACGAACTAAATACATTGTATCAAATAATAGTTGTTTCTTCTCTCGGCGATCCATCGCGTCGACTCAACCGTGAGACAGTGACACGCTAGAGGGCGCAGACGACGAGAGACTCGCTAGCCCGCTCTGTTGGTTGTCGCCATCGATTGGAGTTGCACGCCATTCCACCATGTTGCACCTCTTTTCGTTTTTCTAATCTCATAATTGCCCAATTTTTTACATTATAATGCGCTCACGCGTGCATTATACCCAATTAAATATTGTGCTTATATACATTTCAAGCTAACCCATTGTTTTATAGATGGGGAGTGTTCCCGAAGATGGCGTCGCCACAGAGGTGTCGGAATCATCTGCGCCTGAGCCGGAAAAACAGGAAAATGAAAAAGAAAGTGGTCAAAAACCATCGGCGATCGACCGCAATGTTTCTGAGGAAAACGATGAAACAATTATTAAAATCCATCCTGTAATTTGTAACGGAACTGTTCTGAAGTTGCCGATTCAACCGAATGACACCCACAACTACAGTGTTGCTTGTAAAATTATCAAACAGTGAGTCTTTTTATATTTTCAAAATTTCAATTTGCTTCTAAATTTATCTTTCTGCGCCGTTTTCATTGTTGTTGAATATTTTGTTCATTACGCCTTTTTAACATTCTGCTCAAGCCAAATGATCCGTTTTGATTCTTTACATTGCATCATTCTCGATTTATTGCGTCATTTTTAGCATATTAGCAGTGTATTTTGCTTCCGAAATTATTAGATATAGAGAATTTCTCAATTTGACCGATGTTTACATTTTTTCTTATTTTCATGGTCATTTTCGATTTAAATCGAGAAAATTAATTGTATATTTTCTTTCAATACTTATATATTTTTGACTGAAAAAAATTCTTGCGGTACAACAATTATTTTTAAACGAATAACACAAAATAAGGTTTTTGATAAAATTTTGCCAAAATTTTAATTTAAATAAGATTCAGAGGATAAAATTTGCGTTAGCTTATATGTGTTTTTTTTTTTCATATTGATGTCCTCGAATGTTCTATCAAAATATCTTATTCGAAAAACCTGTCAGTTTTCCTTTTTCGCATTTCTCTTTACGATTACTTTACTTATTATGGTTTTCGTGTGAATTACGAGCCGTGCTTGTTTTCCTTTCTGAAAATTAAAATCGCGTGGACTTATTCAAATAAAATATATCATTTTTTTTGCAGAAAAGAACAAATTTCATTTAATTTGATTTTTTTTCACAAACCTGCGTTATTGCATGAATAAGTCCATTATTTGAAATCACATAAAACCTCGAAAATCTGTTCTCACATTCTCATATGCTCATTTATTTTAAAATATTATTAATTTGAAAATGTTGAGAAGAACATAATGATCCTCTAAAAAATGTTTTCCTCCTTCTCTTTAAAAATCATTGTCTTTTCATTTTTCACGAAAATGCAACCAACAACTGATTTCCTCAAGAAATATTCGATTTGAAAATAATTTTATAATTATTCATTTAATTTCGTTGACTTTATATTGTCATGGAGTAATGAATTTGAGAAATTTATATTGCGCGGCCTACAAATTATTTTGTCTCCTAAAAAAGAGCTCGAAACTCGGATACATTAAAAAAGAAACTTTTGTTTGATTGATTTTGAAACAAATAGATACGATATATAACGTTTCAAAATATCGTTGAAATTTTAACAATCGAAAATATTTGGGAATAACTACGGTTTTTCGCGCCGTTTTTGTGCTCCAAATTTATATTGAAACACGCCTTTCGTACGAAGGGGAATTAGAGCAGTGCGTGGGATTCGCGACTCATTCCGAACCGAGCGTTGTAAAGTTTTTTTTAAAACCCTCAACTGATTCCCAATGTTAAAAAATTGGCGGGCGACCAGTCATTCCGACACAACGGAACCAATTTTTCAATTTTTGTTTTTATTTAGGAAAACTCGATATTTTATTTTCCAAATAGACCATTTTATTTCATGTACAAAATTTCTTGTCTTTCCTAATGAGTCATCTAGGACAATTTTCACATTTTAATTTAAACATACATCGCCAATCAATAACTATTTTTAATCATTTCTTTGTTGTATATAAAACGTGTTGTTTTCGCACATTTTCTTTGAGTAGATTTACGGAGATTTTCTCGATGGTCTCGTCACATGTGAATATGCATAGTCCGTCGACTGCTGTACATGGGTAGATTTACGAGTGCCGAAATGGTCTCGTAAAAACTTATTTTTTCTATTTTCTCGTGAACTGTTTCATTTTTCTTGAAAAGTTTGTTATTTCCTTGAATTTCTTGATAACACGTTCGTCCGCGCGAGATTATAGAGAAAAGCGCATGCCCGTAATTCGACCCGCGTACAGCAGTAGCCGGATGAAATGGTTTCTCGTCGAATTTGTCACTTTCTTGTATTTTCAAAAAAAAAGTAATTTTTGTATTGTCGGCTTCCCGCGACTACGGAATAATGGCAAAATGCCAAAAAAAAAAACAATGGCAGTGGTTTTGGAGCGAAATTGAAAGTGTAGATTTACAGGCCTATCTATAAGGATAGATTAAAGGCGCACAACGCGCACCGATACCTCTTTGTAAATTATTTGGCATTGAGCCAATTTTCCGGAGTTCCGCGTCGCCGAAAATAAAACGTAAACACATTTTCTCACTGCTTGATTTAAATGTCAAATATAGCACTTGAAATCCATATTTTCTGATTACTATGTATATAAAAATGTTAATTGCAATTTGGTGAGAGAAAAAAACTTGTTTTTTGATTTCCCGGAATTATCATCGAAACAGTACACAAACGGCCCTTTTGCGCTAAAAAAAACACATTTCAAACGAATTTGTAGAAATCGATTATGTGGGATCATTATTCTGGACGAATGTTTTGTTGCTTGCCTTTAATTCAAATTAGGAATTTCTTTTCTTTTCTGACATTCTCGTAGTCTCATCTATTTAAAAAATTGTCTTATATTCCCAGCCAAATATCACTTTAACCGACCTATCAAATTTGTTCGAAATTCTGAAATAATATTTTCAGCATTTATGCGAACCATTTGGAATCGATCAAATGTTGTCTGCCGGATGATTACAGAACCTATGACGATTCGAATCCGGAACAGGCGAAAAAACTGATTGCCGCGTATAACCCGGCAGCAAAAAAACACTTCAAATTGGTAAGATGAATCGTATCATTCCACATTACCATAATCCAAAAATATTCAGTGGGACGGAACTGTGAACAGCAACCTTGAGGACTGGTCGAAACCATACTGTACAGAAACAGTCGCTAGTCACATTTGTAATCTTGCCATCGAATGTGCTATTCCGGACCCAAAACGACTTAATAGCCATTACAAGTCATTTAGCCCAGAGACTTATGGTGAAACCAATCTCGAGCAAATGGCTTTAATAATTTCCCAATTGGAATTGGGACCAAATGATGTGTTTGTCGATTTGGGATGTGGTGTTGGACAACTTGTTGTTTTCACTTCTGCTTTTACTAAGGTTTCGTCGTTTAAAAATAAATGATGACCACAAACATGAATATTTTCAGATAAAGAAGGTTGTCGGTATAGAAATAGCTGATTTGCCTTATAAATGTGCGGCGAAACTTCAAGAATCTTACAAAAGGTTGGTTGAAGGTCGAAATCGGCGTTTTATTGGCTCATTTTCAGCCTTATGCATCATTTTGGGAAAAGCTACGCGCCGTTTGAAATTCATCATGGCAATTTTTTGGATGAGAAATTCCGCGATTTAATTACAAAGGTACCTTATTTTGAGGAACTCGATTCAAATCGAATATTCCCTTCAGGAAGCCACTGTTCTATTCATAAATAATGTCGCGTTTGGACCAGAACTTGATATAGAAATCAAAACGAAGATTATTGCTGAATTGGGACATGGCGTTCGAATTGTATCGACAAAAGCGTATGTTACCTGCATTTCTAAATACGTTTTTCATTTGTTTTCCTCCTTTTAGATTTGCCGCGATGAAGAATCAAATAAACGAAAGATGCCTCAATGGTGAGCTCTTTTTTTTTGCATTTGTCATTGATTGCCATAAAAACATTGAAATTTTCCCTCTCATTGAGAAAACATGGGTGTTGTGAATGCTTCTGATGAAAAACGCAACTACGAAAACGGTAAAATTAATTGAGATGGGCTAATCAACAGGAAAAAAATTATATTTTTTGTATAAAATACTGTTTAAATATATAATTAAATTTTTTTTAATCGAAATTTTCGGAAATTTATCTTCGAATTCGTGAAACTTTTTTAAATTACCAAAAACTTCGCTAATAAAAATATGGTCTTTCAAAAAATTCAACCCAAGTCGAGATCATATCAAATCAACGATTCCGTAAGTTCGTTAGTTTATGAAATTTTTAAATGTGATATTTACTTGAAAATTTCCTTTAAAAAGCTAATGGAGATATTCATGCAATAAAAAATTACGCAATTTTCCAAAAAAAAAAACACACCTTATTTAATTTTTTATCTTTCTTGTGAAAATAAATGCGTTTCATGAATAGATAAATGAAAAATCTTTATGAAATTTGTTGGCCCATTGCCGCGAGATCGTAGTTTGTTTTTCCGTTTCCAGGCGTTTTTTTTTTCTTCGAACTGGCAAAAATGTGTTTTTCTCAATGAGTTCGTAGTTTGTTCTTTTCTTCGTTCTTATTATTTTTTGCGCTTTTATGACTAGCTAACCCCGAAAATGAATAGCGAAATTGAAATGAAATTCCGTTGACAGAGTGATTTGAACATTGAAATTAATCTCGGTTCATTGTAGCTGGAGCCGCCGACAGCATGTCGAAGACGACGAATGTCACAGGCACGTTCGACTGCTCTTTTCCGGTTGCTCCGAGATTAGATTGAAAAATGAGCGAAAACAAAAAAAAAAGAAACGAATGAAAATTAGACAATCTAACCGGAAGGGGGCGAAGAATTTGGGGAAATAATGTGAACACGTTTTCCCAAATTTTTCACCGAATTAGTTTTAGCGCTTAGTAGAATAGAAAATTGCTTGCAATGCTAATTATTGTCCTTTCACGACAACTATGATATATATCGACATCTGTGTGTCTTTTTTTCGGTTTTTACTCGTCTCTTCTTGTTTCTTTTCCGCCTCCTTCACCCAATTTTTCTGTGTTTCACCACGTCGCTTCGGAAACCAATTGGTGTCATTTTCAGATGTTTCTGCGATCCTCGACATAGAGCTTCTCAAAACGATAGATCAGCCTTGCTCATGGACGTCGAATGCGGTGCCATTCTATAAGCAGACCGTTGATACTTGCAAGGTATGACGACGCAAAAAAAAGAAGTTGGAGGTTTGAGATGGCCGGTTTTAGATAGCGCTTTTCTACGATCAGAAGCGCAATGGAAAGAAATCGTCGTCGTCTTCGAGTCGCGAAGGATCAATGTCGAAGGTTTTTTTTTTAATACTCAATTATCTTTATTTATCGAAGATCAATTTGAAACAAATACTTTTTGAAATTGTTGTCTTTTTTGTTTTTCAGGAACCTCGCGAATGTGCAAAAACGAAACGTGTTAAAGAGCGCAGCAAAGAGCGAAGCACAACTTCAACACCTCCGACCAAGGTAAGAATTTTTCGTAAAGGTATTCTCATGAAACTAACGTGTCTAACCTCACCGCATGTTCGAAATTGGTTGTTTTAATCATAGAAGTCGAAGGTATTGGAACACCCCAAAATCCTGAGGAACGTCAACTATCAGGACGAGGAGCCGATCGCAAAGAGACTGCGCAAAATTGTGCGTGCCTAGCATGTGCTCACTAGCTAGTTTCTTAGTTAGATGTTGTTCTTGTGAATTTTCCTCTTATCACCGCCATTATCATCCACTACACCCAAATATGTACAGTACCGTGCAGTAAGATATACAATTTCACTTTTTTTATCATAACTTTCTGATAAGTTGACCAATCGATCTGAAATTTTTGGACAACTTTAAGCATCGACAGAGTGATTATGTAACAAAATTAGAAGGTGTAAAACACATTAGGAAAAATTTTATTGGCAAAAAGTCAGAAAATCCATAATAGCGAAAAACCGACTTAAATAATTTTGATACCGGTACGACTTGAAATGAAATGGAAAACCACAATTATCTGTCAGGATGCTTAAAACAACTCAATATCTTGTTGACATGTCATTTGCATCGATCACAGTTTGATATCGGAGACCCATGGCCTCGTCAACTTCGGGAGGGTTGAAATTGGAATATCCATCCATGATCTCCTCAGCTGCTCGATCATTTCGACACATTTTGTACAGTTTGACCACCAAGACGTCTACTAAGATCATCCTGCAAATGTTCAATGGGGTTCAAGACAGGTGAGTGGCTTGGTCAGACCATGACTGCCACCCGACGCTGCTAGAACCACTCTTTGATGTAGCGAGAGAAATGTTTAGGATCATTATTCTGCTGAAATAAGTATCCACACCGAGCAAAAACTTTGTAAACGGAAGCATATGGTTCTCGAGAATGTCTTTATACGCAAATCAATCCATATTTCCTTCGATTCGACGAAGTGGGCCAGCTCCAGAAGCAGTAAAACATCCCCAAACTATCACGCTTCCTCTTCCATGTTTCACTGTTGGTAATTGATGCTTTGGATCGAATCTTTTGCCGTCCTAACGCCTCACAAATGTAATACCATCAGTTCCGAGCAAGATATACTTCGATTCATCACTTCATACAACCTTTGACCATTGTTGAACAGTCCAATTCAAAAGCTCCTTATCCCACTTCAAACAGGCGCGGCGTTTCTTCTCCGAAAGGAGAGATTTTTTGACAGACCGACGTCCAAATAATCCAGAACCACGTAGACGACGCTTGACAGTATCAACGCTGATATGTATGTGACTTTCGGTGAAAAAAAGTCATGGTTTTTCGGAAAAATCTACGTTGACATCATAGAACTGACTCAGTAGCCGATTAATCTCGGAAGCGGATAGACGCGGGTTGCTCTTGCTGATTCCTACAATGGTGCGATTGATTGCCGGGGATGTTTTGGAAGGATTTCCAAGTGGTTTGGAATCCGATCGAGATTTCAAACATCCACAAATGGTCCAAGTTGATGAGTTCAACTGGTGTGATAGACATTGGATGAAAAGACCTAGTGCTCGGTCATTCTTGATTGCTTTAAAACGTCTGATAGAATGTTTTTTGATCATTTTGATCGTCTCCTGCTAAAACAAATAAAAAAAAACTGATGTTAACATTGAAAATCTAAAAAAAAATCGAAAAAACTTAAAAATTAAAAAAAATCGCATTTTTGAAAATACGCAAAAAAAAGTCCAAAACACAAAAATTGCGTCTATAGTATCCCAAAATGAATAAATTATGTTTGGGAACACACTATCTGTTTTGTCCAAAAATTTCAGATCGATTGGTCAACTTTTCAGAAAGTTATGATTAAAAATGTGAAATTGTATATCTTACTGCACGGTACTGTATATCGACCAGCTGTATATCGTTATCCACCCGCTATAACAACCCATCACTGCCATGTTTTCCATCCATGAGCATTTCACTTGCAAATTCTTTCGTTTGGTGTAACACAATGAGCTTAACACCATAACAGTCATTAATCGAATGGTTGTTCCTGTCTATGCCATACGCCAGCAATCATCGCCGTTTTACCCATCTGTATGCTTTTTTTCTGTTGTATTTCTGTTGTTTTTGTGTTAATATTTTTACTATGAATTCTCAGCTCGAATAATGGTTTTTGCGATTTTTGTTTGGTTGTAATAACACGACATTTAATCAACAAAATATTTTTGATCGAGCTTTCGAAATATGACAATTTTTGTCCAGGATTACAACAAGTTTGACGATGAGGACGAGTTCAGTTTCACTGGAAGAACTACTCGTTTGATGTGGAAAGCGCAAACGGAAAAGTCGCGAATGGTAATCGAGAGAAACAGCGAATTCGGTTATAATATTTTTTAAAAAAATTTTCATTTAAGTCTCAACAACAGCAGCAACAGCAACAAGCCGCCAAAAAGGCGCCTGCTTCGCCGAAGAGACACGCCGATGATGAGACAAGTGTGGCACCAAAAAAGGCGAAAAAGACGACGGCGGAGAAAAAACCAAAGAAGACACCGAAACATCCAAAGGTGCGTTCGTGTTTTTGTTTTTTTCTTTCTCAAAGCATGGAAAGATTGGAGGGTTTATGGAAACATAATTATGCAGAGTTGATGGCGAATTTATAGGGCCGTTATAGAAACGACGAAATGTGTTCTAACATTATTCTACATATTTCATTTTTGCTTTCTTAAATCGTCGAGTTTTTTAAAAATTAAGAATATCAAAAAAAAAAATAATAGTTGTAATTGTCATGGACCCAATCGATTAGGGATTTTGGATTGGCCACACCCTGCTCATTCGATCCTCTCAATATTTCAAGCCATTCATATTTTGAATTTTTTTGAATAATATGTCCAAAATTTTCCTGAAAATACTAGTTTTCTTTTTTGAATTTTTTTGTGATATGTCAAACCAGGCAGAACCAACAAATCTCAAATTTAACAAGTGTGATATTGTCGAAATCTCTCGACTGCGGAAAATTGGATAAATGCCAAAAAAGTTAAAGAGGGATTTTGGTGACAGGCTTGCGCCTTCAACCTAGTCTTATACTTAGGTCCGTAAATCTGCACTTTTAGTTTCGCGCCAAAACCACTTTTTTGACAATTTGCCATTTTTCAGTAGTCGCGCAATGTCGACAATGTACAAATTTTTTGAGACTATATTCGTCCACGGCTATCCAATTAAAATTACTAGGTTGCGCAATCATTTTTGCCGTTATGAGAAAAAGGACGATAAAAAACACATTTTTTTTCATATTTGCAAAAAATCCACGAATCTCGAAGGTCAGAAAATCAACACATTTGAAAATCATGGGGAAAAGGTGTTACATAATATCATCGAAATATGCATGTGCATTGATTTTTATGTTTATTTGTCTTGAGCCTCGGCATGAATTACCAAATATCCATCCCACACTGTCTTTTATTCTTCGCTTCTTTTTTATTCATCCGTAATAATAAAAATAGAACGCGTTTTGTTAACCGCGCTTTTAATGATTGATTTTGATTGGCTAACTCAAAATTTGAAACAATGGTGACCGATGCACGCACACGCACATAAACACACGAAAACATTCAATAGCCACTAAAAATGCGACAAAATTGTTCGAAATGTTTGTGTTTTTTTTTTGTTGTTCTCCGATTGATTATATTGTTGTCAGGCCGGCATGCAATGCACCGCTTCCTATCGATTGTTCGTGCACACTTTATGTACGTCTTCCTTTTTTCGCCGTTTCGATCATATTGACCGAGGTTTTTCGTTGGCAATTTCCCGTTTTTTGATTCCTTTTTCTCTCCTAAACATATAATTATGCAAATCGGAGAGTTGAGTTGTTGTTTTTTTTTGTTCGAATTTTTTTCGCCAAAAATTCTATGACAATATGAAACATTTAACCGTCTACTAAGAGATTTTGGTTTTCTAACGCTGAGTGTTTGTCTTTTTTTTTTCAATTCGTAACCATGAGCATATTTGGGCGATGTTTCGAATGTCGATCGGCGTGATGAGTAATGTTTACTTTCGGTTTTCACTTTTTTTTCTCACTTGAAACAAATATTATTAATGTTTTTAAAGAATTCAAAAAACTATGGTTTTTTTTTTCCCGAAAAATAGCTTCCATTCGGTCCTCATTTGTAGTCGTTGATGGTTTTAGAATTCATCAAGTGCGACAGCTTCGAATTATTCGGAAATGAGTTCGCCGACGGATTCATCGAATGCCCAACAGTCAAATTCTGCACGTATTCCGATTGCTCATGTGCCTCCGAAATCGTCATCGAAATCCGCTAAAGGCGAGCAAAAACTAAACAGTAGGAAATTAATGATAGGGGTTGAACTGAGCGGTGACATTTCAAAATTTAGGCGAAATTATTGCGGTAATCAATCAGATGCACGAAGAAACTATATCGGAATCGCAAAAAATTCATTCATCGAATGATGAAGTTGCGAGAGGTGAAGTGGTAAGAAATTCAATTAAAAATTATATGAAATAATGGTGTGCGTGCATTCGGGGGGAGCAAAACAATTAGATAATTGCGCATATGGAATTTGGAAACGAAAAACAAATTATTCACCATTATTCATTATACATAGCGAGAGCACATGATGTTTCTTTTGTCGCGTATCGTTTCCTCTAATCTCTTGCCGTTTCGTTTCTTTTTATTTAGCATTTTAGATAACTTTATTCTTCCAAATGCATAGTTTTCAAATTTTCAACTTCTTCCCTTTTTTGGTAATTCACATTTTATTTCACTTGTGCTTAAATCACTCAATTTATACCGTTTTTTGGTTTATTTATGTTCATGTTTCCCACAAATTTAAACGCTTCGATGCTTGATTTTCGTGCAACTTCTCATCTAAATTATTAAATTTGGCCGCATTGATTTTGTTAGAAGTGTAGAAATTCAGAAGAAAACAGTTTAGTTAAAGAATTTCTATTGAAATGAAATAGAAAATTTGATTTAAAATTTCATATCGCGCCTTGCTTGAAACATTTGAATTTTTTTAGGTTCGTATTCCGGTTAACCAAGCCACGCGATTTTCGAATACGCCAATTGTCGAGCCGAAACAAGAGCCTAAATACGAGCCGATGCATATCGAAGCCGAGGTTCCGCTTCCAGTTCATCCTCAGCCAATGCCCGTCCATCAGCCGCTCGTTGTACCACAGCCACCACCCATTCCGCAAGTTATTCCGGCTATCAACACACCGATGGAATTGGCTGCTGATCAGCGCCATACTTTCATGATTCCGCCAACGGATCCTCTATATCAACTTGTCGGTAAGCACTACTAATAATTTTGTTTCTCAAAAAATTACGATCATTTTCTAGTTGGATTCTATCTTGGATTAAAAGCCGAAATAAATAAAGCACAGATTGCTGACAAAGACTATTGCCTTTCGCTTTGTCAAGAAATTGAAATTGCAAAGGTAAGTTTCGAATGGATTTGAACTTACAATCTAATCATGCCTGTAGATCAAACAACGTGAACTTCAAGAAGCAACTGCATTACTATCAGTTGAAGTGGAACGTGAGCTCGGCAAAGGGGTTCAGTTTCTCAAAGAACGGCTCAATGAGCTCGAAATGGGAGATTGTCACGAAGTTGCTGAGCTTTTAAACGGGTATGATTTGATTGTGCTAGTAAAAAATGGTTATGATCGAATGTCTAGATCGAAAAGCATTGTCGCGCGGCATAAGGAATTGACGCATAAAGTAGCTGTAGCTGAAGCGGCTTGCTGTTTTGAAGAGCAGAAGCTGCGAGAGCTCAAAGGCGGTGACAAGATTATCGATTTTCTTAATGGTAATTATCATAGTTTTGCTAATTGGTTTTAATAATGCAAATTGCAGCAACTGCTATTGGTGACATTGATCTCCAAAAGTGTACAGAATCGAATATTCGCGCCAACATGAATTTGTAAATATATTTGAATTAATGAAATCACGAACTAAACGAACAATTTTTAGGAGTTACGATGAACTGAATGATCAAAATGTGATCTCTCCGGTTACTGGAATCAATAGCAACACGGGCGGATCGCGTCGAACTCGTCCGCGCCAACGGACAAGCGGAAACTCGAAACGAGCCGGCTCAGGCGCTGGAAAAAACGACGAGCCGAGTGAAGATGTTGAGCGCGAAATTCAACAATTTGTGCAGCAAGCGCTCAAAGTTGATAATGCGGTCAAAGAGAAAGAGCGACGAGCCCGTGGAAGCGGCGGAGGCTCGTCCGAAAAGTCGACGTCTCGCAAATTGTCGAACAATCCACCTCCCCCGTCCGCCTCTAGCCAACCTCCACAATCTGTTGCAGCACCTCTACCTCCAGATGCGAGCCTTATTCGTTCCGGACCTCTCCTTCCCTAAATTACTTGTGCCTTTTTTCTCTCTTGCAATTACACTGAAATCAAATTTAATGTATTATTCAATAATAATCAACAAACATTTTTATTTCATATATTAGGAATTTAACTGTTACTATTATCCGCTGGTTCGACTGTACTATTCACCTCCGATCTCGGAATTTATTTAGGAATTCAAGGAATTTTTCTTTCTTTTTCTATACTATATTTTTCACAATTGTAAATATTAATTGAAAATAAATAATTGCCTCTTTTTTATTAGGTGCTTTGAGTTTTTTTTCTAATGGTCTTGTTACCATTTCTACTTATTTTGTGTGCTTGTATGATTTTATTTCCTAATTGCGATTTTAGGATGGATGAGAAGCTGGTGGTGAGACAGCGGCGTCCACGGAATGACGGGATTGCCGGAGTGGCGAATACGCCGAATTCGGTAGTCGATCAGGTTACAACGTGGGTTTTATGAGATTCTGTTCGAAAATTAAGAAATGCTTCATTTTATTCTGTTCGTGAATAAAAAAATCGAGAAAATTTCGAGAAGATTGTGTTTGATAATCTCTGAGTAAGCCTCGGATTGAATATGTTTTCCTTTTAAATTGATTAAATTGAAGCGTGTCTGCCCTTTATTTGCCTAGACGAGACGCGAATTCGCCAAACTTTCTTTTATTTTATTTTTTCAGCTCGTCTGCAGAAGTAAGAGAATCGCGAAATCGGCGTAATAACCATAAGCACAATAAAGAGTAAGTGGATGAGATGGGAAGTTTACGAATTGAACTGATTTAGGCAGGAATCGGATTGGCGATCTAGCGAGAAACCGCAAAACAAGAAGAAAGAAATGCCGCATGGTCAGGATCTTGTAGATCGAATATGGATGGAAATCGACAACCAAGCGGTAAGAATCTCGCATTTTTTTTTGTTCGCCGAATGAGATGAAATCTCCAGTTGACGGAGTTTGTTACGTCGTCGTTTTTACATAGTTTCAATTCATTGGAGATTCGAGAGAACCGTCGCAAATCTCTTTTTCTTCTTTTATCGCGATGAGACGGTTGACTATTTTCGATCGCCGCTTTTTTTTCTTCGTTTTTTTTTCATCGACACATCTTCATCATTTTTTTTCAACATTCACTGTTACAGCGAGAAGATCGAGAAAAAAAGGCGAAACGAAAGGCTGCTGAAGAGGCGATGAAAGGTCGGGAACGAACGTCGCCGGTGTGTTTCGACCTGACCGCCGCCAATCTCAAAGCGCAACAACAGGACGATTCGATCGCGAAGCAGGTAGGCCCCAATGAAATTGGAAAAAAAACCATATTTCATATATATATATGTGTGTGTATGTCGTCATACGCCAAAAATTTTTGCGGGAACAACCGCACCGCCGCCGTTATCATCATTTCGCGCGCTCATCTTGTCCGCGCTTTTCTCGTCGCTCATTTTAATTTGTTTGATTTTTAATAGCCGCCATCTTCGGCAATTGCCGTCTTGTGCATATTCATTTCCATATCATTGTGTATGCATACACCAATTCCGGTGTTCGTGTTGCGAACGGGAAAGTCTTGCAGTCGTTGTTTTCTTGGTTGCATCTATTGGTCAAATTGTGTATTTTAGCTTAATTGATTCTTGGGGCAGTGCAGAGAAAATACAAAAACGAGGAAAAGAAAAATTGGGGAAAATTTCAAATCAGAAAAAAAAATTGAAATTGCATTAATATGTTCTCTTCCCCTTTTGGCAAGAAAATATATCATGATTTTTTGTTGTGTTATTTCCTTATAATTAACCACTGTTATTATGTTTCCTTCAAGAAAACGTTTTTTTTTTAAATTTCTTCTTTTTTCGCAGCACCATAATATTCACCGACACATTTGTTTTACACAATCGGAATGTATTGTTGTCATTTTTCCATGAATAATATGGACGGCGCTCAGTTTCATTTATTTTCAAAATTTTACGCTCGGCTTGAGAAAATATAAGCAAATTCATTTTCCAAATGTGTTTCAACCCCTCAAAAAATGAATCCTACTTTTGCGAAATAATATTGATCCTATTTTAGTCCGAAAACTTTTTCTTAAATATGGTACTGACGTATTATGGCGTTCTTTTTCCTTTTTCATTCCCGCCGCGCTTCTATTTTATTTTTATATCGCCACCACGACACACAAGACCATTAAAATTTGTGCCGTTAATCTATTTTTTTTTTCATTTTTATTGAAATGTTTCAGTTCATTCAACGCGAAGCAATGGTCGATCAGTTGCTCGGCTACAAAATGCTTTTTGGAAAAATGGAAAGCTATACGACGTTGGGATTTGAGCGCATGGATCCACCGTATCCCACTTATCCGCATACGAGTATTCATGAGGAAGACGACCTGTACCCGGTTCCTAAGAAGGGTCCGAAAACCCCTCCTGGATCACCGGGGCCATCGACACCACCACCACCACCGCCACCACAACAGCCGGGACCAACGCATCGACCATCTTCGTCGAATCGAACTGAGCTGAATCGACGAAATCTTGTTTATCAGTTGGCGATGATGGCAAATACTGATATTGGACAAGTCGAGACTTATATGGGAAATGAGATCAATAATGTGATCTCGAACGCGAGCAGCAGCAACGTGAGCATTTTGATTTCTAGTAATAATTGATTGATTCGCATTGATTGGATTTTTTTGAAACCATGTTTTGAATGAGATTTTCGCTCAGGTCGACATATTGGAGACGCTGAAATCGGCTCTTCAAACAATGGTGAACAAAAGAGAAGCGGAGAAGAATGTTTCGCCGAATAAAACAGCGAGGTCGCGGAGATTGTAAGTGAAATTATTGACGGATTGATTGCGTAATATTTCAACAGGGACAATTATTTGTCGGATCATATGGAAATTGTCTCAAACTGCTCGGAAGAGCGGCATTATGATAGTGAGATTCTGAGTGCTCCTCCACCTCCGCCGTGTCTTCCGCCACCGCCTCCACTTCCGACACTTTTGATGAATCCGCTGCCACCGCCGCCAGCGATGAGCTTACCGTCGATGAGTGTTCCGCCGCCGATGTTGCCGCCTCCACCACAAATCAATAATATGGTATTGCTTCAACTGAAATCATCTGTAAACGTACATGTTGTGTTCAGCAATTCACAGCACCGCCACCTCAGTATCTGCAAACTCAGCCACCTAGTCAGCCGTTGCCGCCGCCGCCGCCCACATCGCAGACGGCCTATTCGATGCCGGTTCCGCCACCGCCGCCTCCAAAAATGGCGCCGGTTCCTTTGATGAGCTTACCCCCGCCGCCATTGTTGGCCCCCAGAGTAGCCCCGCCCACACACATCGATGGAGGACCACCGACGAAACGGCCAGCAGTCGCTTTGAAATCTATAGTGGATATTAAAACACCAAAAGGTTCATAATTTGTCGAAACATTTTCCTTATTTCACTCGAGAACATTTTCTAATTTTTTGCCTTTAAAGGCGCGCCTCCAGCAATGCAGCAAAAGTCGAAGCAACGTCAACAATGGCGAAATGGGCCGTCACAAGCGGCTCCTCCGCCACCGCCGCCGCCGCCGTCGCAACCATCGTCAACTGATGTGAACAAAAATGTGCAGAATACGCTGTTTTCGGCGCTGGGAATCGGCACACCTGGCGGAAATTCGAAGGCGCCGCCGCCAATTGAGAAACCGCCAACGTTCTCAGATTCCCGACATCATGCGACGCCTGTTCGTCGCCATCTTCCCCCGCCACCACATCGTCCGTATTCGGGGAATGTGTCGTTTTTCAATCAGCCGTCGACATCGAATGGCGGCTCTCACCGAAGACGTGGTGGTTATAATAAGCGTTATCCAAATCATTGAATATTCAAATATATTCGTTTTGAAAGAAAAAGAAAAGAAAATTCAGTTTCTCAAAATGTGCCTTAAAATCGTTATTTCTTTCTATCTCTCATTCTCTCTTGTCAATTTTGATTCTTTCTTTTTTTTTATCTCATTTCTCTCTCCCTCTCTCACAGACAAAAATAATTGATTCATATTGCTCTCTAAAGTTTTATTCTCTTATTATCCAACAGAGCTTCAGTTTGCATAACGGATCTAATCCAGTGTATTCAATTGATAAGTGATCATTCGAATAAAGTTGATAATATTTCGTCAGACGCCATCCATCCTTGTCATTTCTCGAAACTGTAACAAGTAGTCATTTCCAATTGCTTTTTTCTCTCCGCTGGGTTCGAACAATTCTCTCACATCCTACAATGAAAACTTGGAGTTTTAAATTGTTTTCTGGTAGGCAAAAAAATATAAAAATATGATTAGAAATACATAATTCAAAACAAAGAATATATAAAGATATATATTTTTTAATCGCGACAATATAAATTATTTTTGTCATACATTTCCTATCAAACATGAATATTATACAATCATAATTTGAGTTAATCATATTTGCTCTCTTATAATCATATTCTTGTTATCATTCCGTTTTAATGCATCCATTCTTGCCCATAACTGAAGTTCTTTCAAAGTCGAGGCCTAGCCATTTTTTATTTTCAATCATTCTTTTTGTTTATTTTGTTTTTCTCCGGTTATCAATTTGAAAGCGTGCTTCAATCACTCATAAACTCCTCTTCTTTTTGATTTGTTAATAAAGTTTGCATTTGTTTTGAATTACCATTGAAATGCCGAAAAGGGCGTGGTTTTGAAATTTGGAAAATTCTATCTCCATTTTGAATATGATGCGAATATAATGGTCCTTAAACCGAAAACTTTTATATGTTAACATTTTTTTCTGAATTCCTGCAATAGTAACATTTTTAGTATGTTAAGAGTCTCCGGAATGATACACGTCGCCAACATTGTTCAATTCGAGTTGAAACATTGAATAGTAAACTCGTATGCATTGTTGTAACGCGTATAATCTGGGCATTTTGGTTTAGGATTGAATATCGGAATCAGAAACCACGCCGATTTCTCTCATAATTCATTGCAATAATTGTTTCCTGGTTTTATCAAACCGCGCGTGCTAATTATCCCGCACGCACACACACATACACACACCGACGGAGCCCCGTCGCCACGGCTACCAATTTCATATATCACATTGTTTGGCACCCCTCATTTTCTCATATTCTCTCGATCATTCCAAACTCCAATCATACCAATTTTAATAACAATTATTGGCAAATTATGGCCACTCTAATTGTGCAATCATCCGAGTGCACGAATCTTGAGGGAATCCTCAACTCATCAACATTCATCGTTCGGTATGACACTGAGATTTCTGTGGAAAACCTTAAAGGTATGCTTCTCATTATTAAAATTGCGTAAATAAAAAAAAACTAAATTTTGTGCAAGAAATGTGAATCAACTTGTGAATCATCACACTAAAGTATTTTTGATTAAATAATTAATAATAATAATAATGATGAATCTCTTAAAACGCAAAAAACTACGACCATAAAATCTCCGGCAATTGTAGATCACATATCGCAATATTCGTCAATCCGAAATTTCGGCCTTCATGTTCAACAAAAAGATCATCGTCTAATTCTTCTAACAGATCAAGTATGCAACTGTTTTCGTTGTGCAATTGTTCCAAATTCGACAGGAGCTCACAAAATCAACTCTCACCAACAAATCGTCTTCGGTTTATGAGTTTTTCCGTTGGCTCATCACCGAGAAATTGATTGAAGGGGCATTTATTGATTTTCTGTTGACCACGCCCATTCAAGATTCATCCCAACTGGGGATGGCAATTCAATCGATAAGCAAAAAGCAGGTTTGTCGATTTTGTTCAGTACATTATATAGTCGGCGTCCGGCGACTGCTGTACGCGGGTAGATTTACGCGCATGCGCCTTGAAAAGGTCTCGCCACGCGTGAATGCTTATTTTGGTGTTTTCTCGCGAACTGCTTCATTTTTCTTGATGAGTTTCGCATTTTCTTGAATTTCTAACGTCATTCGATTAAAAAATTAAAAAAAAAATTAAAGAACAGGTCCATAAAATTTGAAATAACCTGTGAGTCCTTTCGAGACCATTTCGAAAGACGCATTCCCGTAAATCTACAGCAGTCGCCGAACGCCGACTATACATTTGTTCGATTAAATATGTGATTCAATGCGAACATGTGATTTCGAAATATTGCGCACGATTTGGAATTAACCCAATTCAAATTTATAGGATAATTCGAAATTTAATATGGTCGGAGTTTGCCGTCAGATGTATGGAGGTAGATTTCGACGATTTTTAATTTTTATAACAATCAGTCTACAATTTGCCCACTCAGCAAATCGCTCTGTAGAAACGGCGATGAACATTTGAGAGAGTGTGCGATTTTGAGAGACGGAGACATTGACCGCCGTTTCACAGAAATTCGCGTTTGTCCATGAAAAACGCGCCCGTAAATCTACCCAACATAGATTTGTCGCCGACTATATCAATATTTAAAACTTCATTTACATTCGATTTTTCTAATTTTTTATTCTAAAATTGTCGTCCATAAGGGAATGTTGCTTTATGAATTTTTTTTTTGAAAAATTGCAGAGAATTTTAAAATATGAATTGGAGCAAAAAATACGAAATGAAGCGTATAATTACTCAAACAAAACGAAAAAAAAAATCGAAAAGTAAGAAAATCGATGCGAATGCGCTCTTTTAAGGTTTCCGTACGACTCGTCAGCCGTTTCCTTGCCGCCGATCTGGCTCCGCACCACAGGTTTCTTCGCTTTCGTTTTTTTTCGCTTCATTTTTTTTTTCATCATAATTTGAGCATCCTCGTAGCAACCGTTTCCACAATTATCATTTTTTGTGTGTGTTTGTGCTTCTCGAGGTGTCGCCCAAATTTGTTTTCGTCGGCCAGCATTCATTTCTCTTTTGATTGCGAATAAATTACATATTCGCCTAGTAGTTATTCGCATATTCCACCTGTGTTCCAAAAAAAACCAACTATTTCTTCTAAAAGTCTTCAGTTCAATTTAAAATTACTGTTTGAACGGAATTTTCCACACATATAAATAATTAATGTTAAAAGTCTTTAAAAAAATAAACTGGGAAGTTCAATTTTCGAATGTCTCGTGACTAAACCTCGTAAATCAACGAACTTACTTCAAATTGGATTGATCGAATTTTTCAAAACACATTGAAGAAAAAAAAATTTTTTTTTAAATAATGATTTTATAAAACTCAAATTTTGCTCTTGAAATTCGAAAAAAAAAAACATTAAAACCCCTTTTGATTTGTGCGAAAACATTTTCGCAGTGCCCATTAATATTCCTCAAAAAAATTCCATTCCCATCTTTGGTCGAAAATTCAGCAGAAAGTTCCCTTAAAAAATTATTAGAATTTTTTGGCAGATTGGCATTTTGCCATCAAATTCCATTTTTTCTAAATTATTTATTAATTTAAAAACGAATAATTTTGCGAAATTGTTCACCTGTTCGTGTATTTTTTTAAATTTCTGTTTAATGCAGGTCAAAGTAGCCAAAAAGCTTAGAAAATCCGTATTTGGCAACATTTTTTACAGTTTTTCTCAATATTTCTATATTATACCATTTAAATTGGTGGGGTTCTCGAAGAACCAAAAGGTTTTTGATTTTTATACATACAGTGCGTTTCACATTTATAAAGCCACCTCTGTTTTTGGGCGTAACTTTGTTAATAGTGAAAATTTTTCAATTCTGTTTTCAAATTTGAATTCAGGGTTAAAAAATGCATATGTTTACCAACTTGTTTACCAACTCATAATGATATCTGAAAAATTGACCGAGTGGCATTGGAAATACTGAAAATTGGTCTCTTGCAACCGTTTCACATTTATAAAGCCACCCCCGCGAACGCAGTAAAAACCAGATAAATATTAGTTGCGGTTTCTTTCAAAGAAAAAAGGTCGTAAATACGATTTGGCATCGATTGGACCAGGTTTTCCAATTTTCGGTGGTCTTGGTGTTGAATTCCTGCTCCAATAGATCCCATTCGTCGGTGATCGCAGCTTTAATCAATGAATATTGCATAGAAGCTGCTAACCAGCTCTCCCCAAGCATTCTTCATTGAATTTAAGTCTGGTGAGTAGGCTCGCCACCCCAAAACATCGATAATTTCTTTGCTGAGCCAATCCAAAGTCGATCGCCTCACATGAATTGAGGCATTGCCTGTTGGAATTCGAACTTTCTGCGCCGAAATCGTTATCTAAATGGTAATAAATAGTCCTTTAATACTGGCTGATAGTCCAGCGAGTTCATTCGACAGTTGACAACCGTCAGCTCCACAAACCATGAGTCTCCCCACACTCAATATTTCTATATTATATGTACCATTTAAATTGGTGGGGTTCTCGAAGAATCAAAAGGTTTTTGATTTTTATACGTATAATTTGATAATTCATTCTCGTTCCTTATTCAATTATTTCAATCTCACAATTTTCCGTTGACTCACGTCCTGGGAAAGACCAATCGTCTTTATTTCTCATTGCTGAATTCTGAAAAAGTAAATTCTAAAAAAAACCTGACAGAACCTCAAATCTATAATTATTAGTCAGCGGTTTTGACGAATAAATAAGAAAGAGAAAACATCAAAAAATTGTCACGCAACAGATAATTTGATTCGACGATCAATGATCATTGTGCATTTGAGCACCATGGCGACGAAAAATGCACTTGAAGATTTGGTTAATTACGCCCACTGAACCTCGTCAATTCGCCCTTTCATTGCTGATAAATGTATTCAGACGCATCGTCGATATCTATTTGAACAATGATAGAATGAAGGCGAGTATTAATTCTCGCGCGAATTCGGCTCACACGCGATACGAACGCATTCGGACGGTTGGAAAAGGTCTCAGTTTCTCATTTCGCCTTTTTCGACCATAATGGCATTTCAGGGGCTTTTGGATCGGCAGTGTTGTATCGAAGAAGAGATGATAGCTCTCTCGTGATCATCAAAGAAATCAACATGTATGATCTCGACAGTTCTCAAAGACGATTGGCACTCAATGAAGTGTCTCTTCTATCACGAATCGAGCATCCCAACATCATTGCCTATTACGATTCATTCGAAGAGGATGGCCTGCTCATGATCGAAATGGAATATGCCGATGGAGGCACCCTCGCCCAAATGCTCTCTCGTACTCAGACATTCATTGAAGAAACGACAATCACTGATATGATGATCCAGATGCTGTCGGCAGTGTCATATCTTCATGAGAACAGTGTGCTCCATCGCGACCTCAAAACCGCCAACATTTTTCTCACGAAAGACGCATTCGTGAAAATTGGCGACTTCGGTATCTCGAAGATAATGGGCACTGAGACACTGGCCCAAGGGGCCAAAACGGTTGTCGGCACACCATATTATATTAGTCCGGAGATGGTGAACACACAACGAACACAGGGCAATTAATTGATTGTTGGTGTTTTCAGTGTTCCGGGGTTGCTTATAATGAGAAGAGCGACATGTGGGCATTGGGGTGTATTCTTTATGAAATGTGCTGTTTGAAGAAGGCGTTTGAAGGCGACAATCTACCGGCATTGGTCAACAATATCATGACGGTAAAGAGAGCAGCTTCCAATTTACATTTTTCCTATTTGATATACGGGGGGGGGACGACATTTCGACATTTCTTTTAAACCATAAGCAGCTGGATTCTTAGCATATCAGCTAGTAACATTATGAGTGCTTCCCAGATCATTCCCAAATTGTCGATAATAGAGACCTTGAGCCAGTTTTGCTTTAAAAGAGCGGCTTTCCACGAAAAAAAAAAACAGTAAAAAAAAAACAGTAAAAATTCGCGAAAAATCGAAAAAAAGCGCCAAAAAAAATGGAGTGGGTATATAGTTTTGGTGGAAAATTTTTTTCCCACTTTTTCGTGAAAATGACGAAATTTTCATGAAAATCATAATAAATGCTCATATTTTTCTAATTGAAACCATTTCCGGAGGTATTCGCGTTTTCGAGTTATTCGACAAAATTGGGGTGGGTATATAGTTATGTGGAGGAGCACCGTAACTGTCGGAATTCCAAAGAATTTAGGCCATATGCAGTTTTGTCTCTTGTCACGAAATTAATAATTTTTATTACATTTGCTCAATTCTCCAGTTTTGCGAATGTTTGATACGCAGCGAAATCGTTTTGAGACCAAATCTTTTTTTTTAAAGCACCGCCCCCTCCGGAAGGCATCTGTCTTCCTTCGACAATATTAAAATGAATATGTTTAGTGCACTTACGCCCCAGTGAAAGCTCCATACAGCGCTGAGATCAAAATGGTCATCAGGGAACTGCTACAACTTGAACCTCAGAAGAGACCGTCGGCATCGATAGCGCTCAAGGTATCTCAAGATACATGTAGTTGAACGCGTCAGTGATTCAATATTCAGATGCTGCGCCCATCCGAGCATGTTCGCCAGAGAACAGCGTCAAGTTCAATGAGAGCTTCAGCGACATTTTCAACATTGTATGAGCTTCACACTTCTAGCATTTCACTTTCATCAATATCAAGACTTCCGTCACGAATTACAATAAAACAAGTAACAATAAAATCGAATGAGAAAATAACAAAAATGGGAAATTGATTTAGATTTGTTTGAGCGAATCGCATGCGCTTATATTAACAACCGACAATGATATATATGCATGGGGTAATAATACGAGCGGACAATTGGGAATCGAGGGAATCTCGAAAATGTAGAATTGATGTTGGAACTGAAATCAGACAACAGAGCGTTTCTTTTCAGCGAGAATCCGAAATTAGTCGAAAATCTCAAAGGACGAGATATTCACACAATTGCGACGGGTATTAGTTTCAGGTATATTTGTGAATCATTCAAAATTCGGAGAAATTCTAGACATTTTTAGTGTGATCTGCTGTGATAGAGGGACCATTTTAACAATGGGATCATCGAAATACATTGGGTTGGGACCCGATGCATCGGATGCCAGGAAGCCAGTTCTCATCGAGCAATTATTGAGGTTCGATTTTTGGCGATAAAAAATAAAATTGAGAAATTTAGGGAAAACGTGAAAGATGTGATTTGTGGATTCGAGCACACAATCGCAATTCTGGAAAGCGGCGAGGTTTATGCATGGGGTCTATTCGAGCCATTAATTGAGCTTCAATTAATTCTATTTGATTCAGGCAGTAACGAATGCGGCCAATTAGGTTTGCCAAAAGTCGATCACGTCTATGTTCCAACGAAGATCACACTGCCGTCGAATAAAAAAGCGGTGAATGGAAAAGCTGGCCGAGATGCGACGATGCTTCTCACAGACGACGGATGCTTGATTGCGATGGGCAGTAATAAACACAATAAATTGAATTTGACGCAGAGGATGGGATTCTTCGCAAAGGAGAAAAAGGTGTGATCGTATGAGATAATCCATCATCAAAAAAAATGAGACGATTTTCAGGACAATAGCGAATACGTTTCGAAACCAACAATTCTTCAGGGATTTCCGGAGCGCGTCGTCGATTTTTCTGTTGGATCTTATCATACTGGCGGTTCGTTTTATTTCTAGCCCAATGAAATATTTTGAGTGCAGTTATTCTCGAATCTGGACAGGTTATGCTGTTTGGTAGAAATGATAATGGTGAGCTCGGGCAAGGGCATTGTCAGAAAATGGCTGTGCGATGTCTTCGACCTGTCAAATCCCTTCTTCATCATGCCTGCACGGTATATTGATACAAATATATTAACTAGGGGATTTGAATTTTTTTTAATATACAGCAAGTGTTGTGTGGCGACGGCTTCACATTGGTAGCTACCACAGAGCAAGAGCTCTATTTTTGGGGACGAAAAGAATCGAGCCGTCGGAAGGATGACGTCGGGATATTTATCGAGGATTTGGAACAGACCGTCACTGAAAAGTTGCTCCAAAAACAGAAAATATGATGTATTGAAGTTGGGAATTCAGAAAACCTTTATTGCGACGCGCCACTGGAGAATACTTAGATTCAAATGTCATCATGATTCCTTCGTTGATTCTTCGACTTCAAGATCAGCGAAGGGACAAAGGAATTTGTCTTTCAAGGATTGCCCTAGCCGGTAAACGAGTACTAGTTGCTGTCGACAGTTTAGAAGGCAAAAAACTGCCGTCAGCGCTGTCTGAATGCTCGCGAAGAGCTTCTGATCCGATTGAAGCCGACTCGATGAGAACGTGGTTGCGAGAAGAGCTCGAGCAGGCGGAGGTGATACCGATGGAACAGTCCAAGGTGAATTTCCCAATATTTTCCGTATTGAAAATACTAATTTTTCAGAGAAAAGTTCGTTTTGATATCGAAAGTACCACAAGGTCTGAATTTAAAATTCGAAAATTCAGAAGACGATGCATTTCAGAAGTGACAGCTCATTGTTGCGGGAAATCGAAGAGCTGAAGAAGAAAATCAAAGAGCAAGACACGACATTCGAGGGGCATCGGATGCAGATGAGCGATCTTCAGCTCAAACTTCAGGAGCTTCAATCGCGACAAGCATTTCTCAGAAAATCCGAGCCGCCGCCAGAATATGAGCGGCCAAGCGTCTCGTATAATCGATTATTTCCGGATAGGCCAACTAGCTCAACTTGTATTATTTTGTGATCTTTGTCATATAAACGGTTATGATTTTATTGATTTCTGTGAAATGGGGGATCATCATATAATTAGCTTTATTCTATTACTGTCGGCGTCAAACGACTGAAGGGAGGTTCAAATTTCCGAAATTAGCGTAGATTTAAATTTATCATTGAACGAATATTACATGCGCGTACACTATAATGCAATGTACGCAATATCGCGTACTTCTCGCTGCGTCGAGACGCATTGGCACATAGCCAATAATTTTTTAAATTTTGTCCAGTCGTTTGACTTCGACAATTTATGCAAAAAGAATAATTTCTTTTAACTGAAAAAAATGGTTTGAATTCGGTCAAAGATTCAATGTTATATAAAACATTGAAAATTATCAAAAATTAATATGCCAACTCACTGAATGATAATTGAGTTTCTTCGAAAAAAATGTGCATCGAATGAAACATTAAAATTGCCCATCGACTGATAACAACAGCCCGTCGATTTATAATTCATATATTATTATCATCGACGTTTGTGTTGAATGTGCTCGATGCTAACAATCGGTCTCCTTCTTTTCATCGCCGTTCCGGCTTACGGATTTGTATGTTTCTTATATATGGTTTCAACTAAATTTATTATGTCAATTTGTAGAAGCAACATTGTCGAGAAACTTTGAATAAAGGACGAGAAAATGTTGAAACGGTTGCTGAACATTTGGCGGCGAAGGAATTCGAAAGAATCGCAGCGGTTCTCGCCAAATCGAAGCTTATTATGAGAGAATTCAGTGTGAGGAAAACAATGTTTTTAGAATACAAACGACAATTTGAATAGACAAAAATGATCAATTATGTGTGATTGCACTTTACTATGTTTAAGCAAAAACAATAATATTAATTGGAATTTTTTACCCAGCGAATAATGGACCTATTAATGCAATGAAAAAAATTTAAAAAATCAATTTTTTTTCATTTGAATTCCCTATGCACGCACGTCGAAAATCACAAAAAACTGACGCTATATATCGTAATTCTCCGCTAATTATTTTCAAAGGCGCACGCGAAAAGTTGCGCAGGTCACGTCGAGAAGTCAGTACTGTATTTTTTAATGGGTGTTTTTTTCGGATTTTTTTATTTTTTGAGCGTTTAAAACGTTTAGAATAAGTTTATTGTTTAATCAACGTTAAAAATTCATCAGAAGCATCATCGAGCGAAGTCTGCTTCAAATCAACACAAAAATCACAATTTCTCATAATAATTGGAATCTAAATGACGAAAAATTGACATATATTGTCGAATTAGGAGTAATTATACCAATACTAATTGTTTTTACTCGTTCTTAAATCTGTTACTCATTTTCTCTTCAAAGTTTTAGAAAAATACGGAAAAATAGCACACAGAATGAAAAATAAAAAATACAGTACCGACATCGCGACGTGACCTGCGCAACTTTTCGCGTGCACCTTTGAAAATATGAATTACGATATATCGCGTCAATTCTTTTTTTTTGTAATTTTCGACGTCCGTGCATAGGAAATTCAAATGAAAAAATTGATTTTTTAATTTTTTTCATTGCATGAATAAGTCCATAAAAGGCCATTTTAGCACGAAAGTATCAGTCATTCTTCAACGTTCCAAGATTTGATTCGAGTTCGCGATGGCCAGCAACCGTGTCCTCAGCCAAACGCCACAATGTTCACTGATTCAACTGTTCCGCAGCCGACTACGAAACATATCACAACTCCAAAACCAACACAAGCTCAGACAACTGATGGAGCTTCGACGTCGGGTTTTCGGCCTCCAACAGTGTATGCTGCAACGCATGAGGAGGACCCGTTCGCCCAGCACATGGCCAATTTGCACGTATAGAAACGACGAATGACTCGTTTGACGAAAATATTGAATTCAGCATTATATGAGCCGCGAAGACGAGGTTTGCAACAATGAGCTGAAGGATATCAATTCGATAACCGAGGATCAACTCTACGGATTTTTCTCGACTTTGGCCGCCGCCCATCCCGGCCCATTCTGCTCTCTTTGTCACCGGTTTACTGAAGAAATTCAATTTCGTTTATTCAAACCGGTGCAGCTTTTAACCACGGTCAGAAACAATTTCAAGTTAGAAAAAAGTGAATTCATGAGAATTTGAAGGATGACGAATTCCATTTCAACGATCTCCTATTTTCTCATGTTCCAGCTGCAAGAGACATTTGCTCCGCAATCGCTCCTGGATGTCATGAAGATTACATTTCAAAAGGTATCGTTCTCGTTTTCTGAAATTTGATCTTGAATTTCAGTTGCGAATCTAACCGAATCAGTGGTGTGCCTTGAATGCACAGCCTGTATGTCAATAACCAATGTCATCCAGCACAAGTTCCTTCTTCAACCGAAAGTCATCGAATCGGCTGTCACTTTCCTGCGCGGAAATTTGTTCCACAACTTATGTGCGGAACTTTGCATCACATTCCAAAATCAAAATCAAACCGTTGATCTTTTCCCAAACGGATTCAGTTATGAGGGGGTATCAATACTCAACCTCTTATTGGTCATTTTTCCTAATTTAGTGTTTAAATGTCATGGAAAAGAAATTCCGACAAATTATCAAAGTCGCCACTGTTATTTTGAGACCTGAACGTCTTTGTAGTCTGGTTGGCTTATTGCCTTTGAATATTAATTATTTATTTTATGCAGGAACTTCAATGGTGCGAACTCAATGAGCAGCCAAATATAATTCACTGCCTTCGTGAAATGTGTTTCGAATGTTAGTGCGAGTTCGTTGACTCAAAATCAATACGATTTCAGATTTCAAAGATACACCACAGACGAGATGGTTTTGCAGCCAGATTCCAGATCGCCCAGAGCAAGCCGACCAATTTTTGAACATTCGCCAAACAAAAGTCTATAAGGATAAAAAAGACTACCACAACAAGTTCCAAAATCGAAATCTCCACGATGAGCTTTGATATTTGGTGCATAATTTTTACGTTTTGTTTTGATATGAATAAATCAACAATTTATGTAAGGTAACAGGAACAAAAATTAGAAGATTGGCTCTGGGAATTCGAATGTAACATCCTTGCCCGTAAGCTTACGGTACACAGCGGCAAAGATTTGGGTTTTGTGCCCAACGTTGGTTTGTTGGGTTTTGTCGAGGTGAACCTGTAAACTCAATGAATTATCATCCCAGTTTCAACTTGTTAATAATTGAAGTTGCAAAATTAAAGAACTGCTTTTCCAGAAATTATCGACGTTAGTGAATTGACTGAACGCCAAAATTTCAGGGAGAATTCCGTCTAAACCTCTTCATGCTTAATCCGTAAACTTAAACTTAATGTGTAGTCGACTTCTCAATTTTTACTCGTTTGCGCCGACAATGCATGCTATTCAGATATTACACTATTCTAATCTATATTTTTACATAGAGTTAACCATCTTAGATATTTATATTTAGAAATAAAATTATTCGAAAATATTTGCTCAACGTCGCTCAACTTACTGTCAAAATTATTAAAGTAAAGATGATGGCACAAACTATTATCCTCGCAAAAATCTAAATTATGCTGAATTCCAAAAATGACAGTGAAAAACAAGAACTAAAAGCGTAGATTTGTGGCCCTAGTTATAAAAATAATTACAAAAATAGATTAAAGGAGCAAACGACCTTTACTTTAATTTTTTGTCATTCATCAATTTTCTGCAGTCAATGATGGCTCAAGTTTCGATTCAATGGAAATTATAGTATCATACTATTAACCTTGTCGAAAACCGATGCAGTCGTATTATTGCGATTACAATAGATTTACAGGCTAAGTAATCTCGGCGGTACACGAGTGATGGGAAGCGGGGAATTCAAATTCACGAAATCAATGTAGATTTAAATGTATCGTTGACTAAATATTAGATGCGCGTACGTTAAAATGAAATGAACGCAGTCTTCCATACTGCTCGCTGGCTCGAGACACATTGGCATATTGCCAATCATTTTTTTTAATTCGTCTAGTTTTTTTTTATTCCAACAAGTATAAGAAAGAATAAATGCACACATGGCAGAAGACTAGCTCTCTTTAACTTTTTCGGCATTAAGCCAATTTAGTGCGCAATCATTTTATTTTTATAAAATTTCTCGAAATATTACCTTGTAAACTTTCTTTCCGTCCAACTTCACGCGGATTCTCTTTCCTACAACCTCAGCTGGGTAGACGAGCTCATCGAGCCAAGCATCATGAACAGCGGTGAGGGTACGGGAACGCGGTCTCTTCTGCTTCTGTGGCTTGGCCTTGTTTCCACGTTGTGGTTTTGGAAGAATACGTCTCTACAAATTAAAACAAAAAAATAAAAATCTCATTGGAAAAATTACCTTGGCAAGGATAAGGATATCCTTTCCTCCGATTTTCTTCTCCAACTCACGAACCAATCGGGTCTGGACCTTGTGGAAAGCCTTAAGCTGTGGGACTGGAACGTAGACGATGATTGCGGTCTTGTTTCCGACCTCGATTTCCTAAGACGTAAGACAATTACCATTTATCTCCTCTTAATCAAAACGTACCTTTACTCCAACGATGTAGAGTTCCTTCAATTGCTCCCGGATCTCCTCATTGGTTTCCAAATCGATGAGAGCCTGCGATACTTGCTTCTCAATCTCGGAAACTGGCTTTCCGTCGGATTTCAAGAGCTTGCCGATAATCTCGGGCATTGTTAACCCACTAAAAATGTCAAATCAAAATAATAAAGGAAAGAAAAATGAACATTCGCGGATAACCTTGTCAAAAACAGTGTTATTAACAAACAAAATTTCTTGAAGGAATATTTACATTTACCTATACGTTTACTTATCGAAAAAATACTTAAACAATTAAAAATAAGCAACAAATCGCGATTTTTTCATGAAAAAAAGGCAAATATTCACATAGGCCGGCCAGTCAACAGAGAAAATGGCATACGGTGGCGACCATGTTCTGTGTGCGCACTCGCTGCGAGACCCAATGAAATAAATGCGTGCGCCTTTAGCCGTCTGGACAAATGATGTGAAAAATTGTCGAATTTTTGCTAGGTGGATTTTTCTGGCGATAACTAGTTTCTTGACAATATAAAACATATTCTGCATAAATTGAAAATAAAACTTTACTTGTAAGAAACAATGACAAATATACTATTAAAAATAAAGAGAAATCCGAAGGGAAATAATATGAATTATAAAAATACGCAAAAATTAAGTTTTTACGTCTTTCAACCCTTTTTTTTCTTTTTGCAAATATTTTGTAAAGGTAAATATTATAACTATTAAATTCATTTTGTTACCACTTAATCTCAGACTGATTGGGGTTTTCCTTTCGAAACTTTAAAGTTGATAACCGTATAAATTATCGAAGTCTCATCTTTCAGCTGTTTAAAATTCTTTGCGAATTGCGGTTTTCCTCTTTTCATTAAAAGCATGCCAAATACGCATAGCACCCCCATTGAGAGACACGTGAGAATGAAGACGTAGAGAGCACAAAGCGGCTGCGCAACGGCTCCAGCTTTTCTGCTATATTTTTCTTGCTGATGGAAGCTTCTTTAAATGGGTTGTGGAGCACTGTCAAACACAATGCGACCAAGGAAGCGATTGCACAAGCGAAAGGTAGTTAATAACTCATTCTGAAGTTTTTGTTAAGTGTATGAAAATTATTTTAAAGAATTGAAATTTTATTTTTCGTAATTTAATGCCAAATAAAAACAATTTTAGAAGTGCATAAACGCTTCAAGGAGAAAAATGATGTTCCACTAGTTCATCTTCGAGAAAAATGCCTAGCTGCTTTCGAGTTAGCTTTTGATAACGGTAGCGAAAAACATTATCACTATGCGATCGATGGAGTTCAGGTGAATTCAAGAATCATTGCTTAAATGGTATTAAACAATTTGAAGGTCCTTCTTCGCGATCAAACCTATCATGATCAAAATATTGAGGATCCCAAAAATAATCTTCCCGTTCAAGTTTTGCACGCAATGACAGGAATTGATGAATGGAAAGGACAGTTACAATGCAAATGTGTTACGGTAGATTTTGTCATAAGATCCTGCCAATTCACTCACATTTTTTCAGCTTCTGGTTGAGATGATTTGTAGTAATGAGCTGAAGATAGCATTGAGCGATGTCGAAGAATGTGTTCAGGTATTTTCCGAATTTTTGCGCATAAAAAACGTTTGTTTTCAGATTTATAAACGCTTGTATGGAAAAAGTGAAGAAGAGCGAGTTCGCGTAGCCTGTCGTGCCGCCACCACCCAATCTTTGACCGCGTATTTCTCAAATCGGTATTCTCTATGTGAAGGGAATCAAGACTCGATCGCTGTATATTTGGATGTGTGCAAACTGCTCGAAGAACTTTGCGCAGAAGTCGAGCAAATGAGCAGCTCGCATGAGCAATGCCTCATTGCTCTCGATTGTATTTGTGCTTTGCTGACCACATCTAACCTCAAAATTCTTTCTCATCAACCATTTGTTAATCTTTTATGGTATTATTTCAAACGATAATATCATAGAATAATAATGGTTAATAATTATAGGGAGAAGATATGCCCACTCATTATTCTTCTTCTCGGTATCCCTGAAAAAGGTGGCCCAGGAGTAGCCGCAAAGGTGGAATCCACTGAAGAACCTGTCGGAGAAGGTCAAATTGATTTTGCATTAGCTCCAGCAATTCTGACGAATCCGCATACTTGGAGAGCTCTCTATCAGTTTGTTTTTTTTTTCAATTTTTACTTCAATCGGAAATGATCAATTCTAGAATTGTCGATCAGCTAATCCGTCTTATGATTAATGAACCATCACTCAACTCATCTCTCGAAGCCTTATTTCATAAGGCATTTTTATTTCCACGATTAGATCAACGTTCCGAAGCGCTTAAATTGATAAAAAAGATTGTTGGTGATGGTTCGAAACTGAGCAAAATCGCTCGAAGCTGCATTGCCAACAAATCGCTATCGTTGTGGCGAATGTTGATCACGTGCATTGCCGAATGTGCAAATCCTCAATTAGAGTTAAGTATTGACTCAATTCGAACTGTCGTTAGTATGGTATGATCGATTGAATTATCTTCTTCCTCTTATGATTATCATGTTTCAGCTTGACGGAATGAAGCAGCTATGTTCGCACAAGTTCTTTACAAAAGAGGAAAGAGAGTTGATCAATGAAGTTTTACCCACAGTAGAGTCTACTATTGTGAATAGTAAGTCTGATTATTTTATGATATTTTAATTATAAGTCCATTTTAAGGTTTTACCATTAATCAAGGGAAGACTGAGCGAAATTCTGAGTCCGTAGATACTACTGAAGACGTTTTTGAAGAAAACGACGTAAGATTTACTGTTAGTTCTTTTGTCATATTGATATATTGTTTTTAGGAAATTAGTGAGAAACTAAGACGTCTTGAACAGAAATTCGGAAGTGCCTCTGTTGGTTCTGCATCGAATAGGAGATCGAGTGAATACGATGAAAGCGTATGTTATTTCACTAGCGAAAAACTAAAAAAGTGAACTTTTAGAGCGAAAAATCGACTGCGAAACGTTTTGTGCAAAGCTTTGCGGAAAACATTGAAAATATTTCTAATCTTAAAAGCACCTTAGCTATTGATGAAGCTATTTTGCAATTTTCGTCTGATTTTTATACAAGTGATTAATTCAAAAACAACTCCTTTAATCGAAACCCTCTTCAGAATTCTGTTCCGTTCATGCAGATGCTTACAAAAGCCGATCAAAGATTCAACAGGAATTCTTGAATACCGACGCAATCTATTTGACGACCTATGCCACTTTGTGTTTTTCTGCCCATAGGGATACATTTACTTTGGTAAATGCAATTGTATTGCACATTTTTGTAAAAACAAATATTTAGAACGAAATGAAGCGAATTGTTCTAACCGCAAATTGTGTTATTCACGTATCCCATGGATGGCTGGAAAAGGTGTTTGAGAGCCTTCAAACCACAGATTTCAAGCAATATTTGACACCAGTTGTTCGCGATGTCATAAACGATTTTGATGGGTTCGAAAAACGATTGCTTTCTGATGTCGAGAAGCTGAAACGAATTCAGAATCGAAGTCAAGACATTTTTGAAGTAATTGAAGGTAATTCAGTCAGATATGATAGTAATTCTTTTCCACTAAACGATTTATTATAGAGAAAAATGTGGCAAGATGGATGACCAGTTCTGCTTGGCAACTTATCATCGACGTTCTTTCCACTTTCCTACCGTGCAAAGGTTCCTCACGATCCTCTATTTATTAATTTCTGATAATAATAGGAAAGGGAAAAGTTCGCGAGAAAATTCGAGAAGCCATATCTTTGACTATCTGCGGAATGCGAAATTTGGCATCAGTTGCGCAATTATTGGGTCTCGAAGAAAGATGTGGCTGGATATTCGAGCAACTCGTCGAGACCTCTTGCTGTTTGGAAGACCTTCGAAACGATGCGACTGCGCCGGATAATGAGCAAAAATCGACGTGCACTTCGAGTGAACATCTACTAGCGATGCAGCTAGTCCTCGATGAAGCTAGAATGGCTATTCACTCTCCCGCGTGTTGGAAACATGTCATCAGGTAATGACGATCATATCGATCATAATCGCCATCGAGAACTCATTCAGATGTACCGAATATGTATGGGAACTCGAGAAATATGTCTATGGTGCACTGTGCTATGAGAAGCCTTCGAGGCTAAAATTTTTGAGGCGAAAAACCGAAGAGAAAGAAGATGAGAAGGACCACGAAAAAACAAACGCGGCTGATAGTTCGATTGAAAATGCTCTTGGAGATGAGCCAACATTATCAATTCATTCTCTAAACCGAGCAATTTGTGTGCTCATTGCGAAAGTTGACAGGTGCGTTCCCATACTTGATATATTTTTGAAAAGGTCTCTATTCAGATTCTACTCGCATGTATGCCGCGAACTTTGTCTTCCAGCTCTATTCGATCTGTGTGTCGCAATTATTTCTTCCAGTGAAAACAGAATTTTCTATTCGTCTCAAAAGAGTACACAATTAACAGCACCTGTTCTTCTCTTAACCAGGGTCAGAAATAGGCACAAATTTGCGAATGAATTTTTTCATTTCCAGATTTCTGATATCATTTCCACTTTGTCGCATCGACCACTCATTCATCAAATGTTCATTTGGCCGCTGGTTTCATCTCACTTTGTTAAAGTAATTCCATTGTTAATTCACTTAATTGCTCATATTCATTTTTTGTAATTTTAGGTTTGTCAATGCGAACAAGAGTCTCGAATTGCCGCATCAGCGCTGTCCGAAGTCGCTGTTCGCCTGCTTGTCAATGAATCGGCCGGATTGTGCTTCAATCAAACGCTAATTGTTCCATTCCAAACTGCTTCATGTAGTGATGCATGTTCGGATGAAACGAAAGAACAGCTCTTATGCGCTCTCAGTTCGCTTGTATTATCACAAGCGGACAAAATTGGATCAGGATGGAAACCATTGTTCGGTTCATTGAAAGCTGTTAGTGCATGTAATGTCGAGAAAGTTCATTGGTGCGCCATCGACGTGATCTCTTCGTATTTGAGAATTGATACTCCGTAATTGATCATTGTTGGGTTCATATGAAAAATGAATATGTTTCAGAACTGTATTATCATCGAGCATCCTCGAATGTGTTCCATGTGTTGTAAATCTGCTTCAATATTCCGGAGACGAGGTTTCTTCTGCTTCAATCCGACTACTTCCATCCATCTATTCGCTGATCCTGTATCTGTACAAAACTCCGCACAGTCCCAGCTATCACATTCTTCATCGAAGCGACTTAAGATCAAAATGTCTCGATTGTGTTGAACTTGATGAAAAAGTTCCCGCGACTGTTTCAAGTATGCTGTAAAATAATACTCTAAAAGCAAATAATTTTCAGTTTCTCACGGACCTCTTCCATGGATAAACAAGCAGACTCATGAGATTGCATCAGTTGAACTTTTCCTCTCATTTAGTGAGTTTCGTATAAGTTTGATGAAAATTTCAATTTTATTAAATATTCAGTGGAACAAATTTGCGGAAGCTTGCTCACATCGAACAGCATCACCCAGAAGAATTTATTAGATATGATTGGAAGATTGCTCATCGATATATCAAATACATGTCTTGGTGCGTTGAAAATTGGAATTTCTGAGATTTATATTTATTTTATTAGGCCCAGAAAGTGGGGGAGCTTGTATGTCGATTGTAATTTTACCATATGTCCATAAATGGATTCGAAGAATCGATGTACAAGAGACAAAGATTTTGAAGCAAGTGATTGGCGCCTGCACTCAAACAGTTATTGATATGATTAATCTTGAACAAAGTGAATTTTGATTTATTCTCTGTCGCCGATTTTAAAATTTTCTAAAATTTTAGTGGAATCGTGGCGTGATCGATTATTGCGAGATATTTGTGCGCTCATTGTCGAATGCATTCTTTTCGATAAAACGTGTGCCGTCGCACCGGCATATTTCTCATTGATCGCTTCGAATTCGCATAATCTCACCAATCAGCAATGGTCGATATTTGTGTCATTTCTTTCGGCAGCCTCGTAAGTTTCGAATATATCGAAACTGGATAGAATCCGATTTGTTTCCAGAGAATTATCACTTCGACATGTCAAACTGATCAATTCATTCTATGTAAGAGGATCGACCGATGAAAACGGAGATATTGGAAGTGTAACCGCGTATCATCCGACTAAACTTCAATTTCAGCAGTTCGTTGCAGCAGTTCAGGTATACATTAATAAATCGAATGAAATTTTTTAAAATTATATTTAAAGGTATTTTCATCAAAACGCGGTCGGGCTGTCGAAGAATCTGAATATGACTCGGGAACCGCTTTGCTCATGTTATCGCATGGCCAAGAAACCCATAGGTTCAAAACCGCTTCATATTATAACGATTTAGTTATTATTATTTCAGAATAGAAATGCCTTCTGTAATTGGCTGTCTTCTGACTCATTGTTTTCTTCTCCAACTCATTGCTTCTCTTTTGATTAGTGATGACGAAATGATTTCGCCAAAACTCCGTTCTTCATTGATTGGATCTTCAACGTCGATCTCCGCTTCATTCGATGATTCGATTTACTCGGCGCTTTATTCGATTCTTGAGAATTCTTCTGAAACGGCTATTGACTTCGATTTAAGACCAGCAGCGGGAAGTCTTCTTTCGAAAATGGTTGGAATTGATAATGCGAATTTGCTCAAAATTATCGTTTCGTCGAATTTGATCAAATCGCAAAGTTTATTGCGGAGATACCGAGAGAATCGCAAATCGGAATTTCTCGATGAAATGATCAAGGACATTCAGAAAAACAGCACATTTTTGAAAGACATTGAATTTGAAGTGTGCACGAGGAGAGCTGCGTTGCCATATCGGGAGCATGCAATTTCGGTATTTCGGATTTTAAGTTTCAATCAAATATATTGTTCAGTCGTTCCATTTGATCCCTGTCGAAGACGAAGAGAATGCGTATAAGCTTGTTTCGCAAGAATACGTCGATCAGACCATGTCGGAATATGAGAAACATCGCGAACGTCTCAAACCTGTTGATCGGCGCAATCCGTTTCAGCACAATTTCGAAGACATTGACAGCAAAAACGGAATCCAATGCGATAAAGAGGAAGATTTTGATGAGATTCGATTAGCCGCTTACCGTGATATCTGTACAATTCCTTTGAGATCCGTATGTGATCAGTTTGACAAATCTATCGCCCAACATGTCATACCTGCAGTTAGCTCTGTAATTGTAGCATCTCCTGACTTATCAGTTAGAAATTTAGCTGTAGACTATCTAGCCAAACTCAACTCTTAATATGGTGCATAAATATCGTATATAAAATTTATTCAAAGAAAATAAATGTCTAACAACTAACTTAAAGCAAATGCACATCGATCGCAATGCGTTTCATTTTCCTTTCTTGTATGCTTCCGACATCTTTCGCAGTATTTCAATTCACTTTCGGCAATTTCTACTTGAACTTCAGAAGAGCCGGAGCTAAGATCAACTTGAGAAACATTGAGAAGTTCAAGAAGCTCATTGTTCGCGTGCAGATCATTGAGTAAGTCATACGAAGGCGTGGGTAAGCTTATTAGAGCTGCCTTCAGAAATTAAAGTTAAGATAGATTGAAAGATTTTTAGAAGATACCTTTTTAGACGTATCAACAGATGGTCCAGCTTTGATATCAATCAATTTCCTTACATCCGAGACTGTGGAAATATATTCGCTGAGGAATGGATCAAAATTGATGCCTGATTTTAATTCAGAGAATTTTAATCGTAGAATCTGAAAATTAGATCAATAATCTATTTTCAAGAGGCACATTTGACCACTTAACTATTCAAAATTATTATTTTTTCTAATCTCTCATTTGTAATTGGTTTTTTCGAAAATCATCCTACCTTCTTTTCGTGTTCTCCTGGCAAATAATGCAGAACTTCTGCGGAGAGATGAGGTAGAATTGGAGATATAACATGTGCTAGATTGTGTGCGAGTGTGTTTAAGGTGTATTGGGCAGATAAATGAGATTCACTTCCAATTTTGTCGCAATACAATCGATCACGGACATATTTCTGAAAAAAAGCACAAACTTATTTTATATTTTTACATATTTATGGGCCTATTCACGAAATGATTTTTATAAGAAATTAAAAAATTGCATTCAATGTTCATTTTTTTACAACCTTGAATTGAAATTTGTGTAATTTTTTTTAATTTGTTGAAAATTATGTGAATAGGCTCATTATATTGAAAATACCACATAATTGGCGCTGAAGTTTCTTTGAACGAATTGAACCAAATCATTTGCAACTGTGCGGAATTTGAATTCTTCGTAGTTTTGAACTGATCGATTCACAAACTCATCGCAACTTCTTAGCATTTCCTTGAAAACTTGCCAATTGTTTTAAACATTTCTGTATTATATCATTTACCTGATCCAATATTCTTAGATTAGTCGGAATTCGCGCGGATTGGAAACCGCTGCTTCCACCAATCATAAATCGAAATCCATTCCGAATCGCCACGATTTTCTTGTCAATGTTTTCAATTGTTGTCTTCCCGATTTTCGATTCTCCCACATTTTCCGATCCCGAAAGAGCAACCCAGAATCGAAGACCATCGGCTCCGATTGCTTTTTGCTTCAATGATCCATCCGTAAGCTGAAATTGAAAAATATTAAAAAAAAATCGATTCTAATCAGTAAATCCAAACCATAATAGGATCAACAACATTCCCGATCGATTTTGACATTTTGTTGTTATTCTCGTCCACACAGAATCCATGAACAATTATTCGTTTGTATGGCAATTTATTCTAAATTCCGTTCGCTTATTCTATTTATCCTTTATCGGAGCAACCTGTACGGCAACAGAAGTAAGAAGAAGCGATTGAAACCATCCCCTGAACTGATCGACGCCTTCCAATACCACATCTGCCGGTCTTCCCACGTCTTCTGGATTCCTTGCAGCTGCCCAAGCTAGTCCACTATCCAACCAAACATCCATAATATCCGTGTTTTTCGATAGTTTGGTATGTCTTGGAATATTCAGGGTCGATGTTATGTTCGGAGTAAGTAGCTCATCAACAGTCGCATTCCACCAAATATCTGGACCATTGTTTTCAATCAAATCAGCAACGTGTTCAATGAATTCCCTCGACGTGTATGAGTTTCCTTCATTCATTGTTTTAAACACAAAATATTTATTTCGAACAAATACCTTCCGAGTCAATAAGAGCCGGAATCGGTGTGCCCCAAACTCGTTGGCGTGAAATACACCATGCTTTTCTCGTCGATACCAAATTCTTTAGTGAACCGCGAAGATCAGTGTCTCCCGCAGAAACATTGATCTGATCAATCATCTCCGAAGCAGTATGTCCGACATCGCCGATATTAATGAACCACTGTTCACTACTCCGAATAATCACTGGCTGAATATATTTCGGATTTAAACAGAGACTCATAAATTTCACACCTTTTTTGTTCTCCAATCGTATGGATACGAATGCACGAATTTTGAAGTATGAATCACATCTTTCTCAAGAACTCTGAATAATATTTGGGCGTTCGAATTCTTCCACTCAATATTATTACTTCAACGCCTCTTTTTGACCTTCGCCGAGCACAAATTTTCCACTCAATGGACCCATTTGATTTGAATAGCAGCCAGATGAATTTACAAAGCTTTCAACATTAACACCGCGAGCCAAAGCTACCTAAATTATGAATTTTTTTCTAAGAATAATTATGCGATTTAAAGCCCTCACATCATAATCTTGAAATCCGTGAGCAAAAGAGGTATGCACCAAGCCAGTTCCAATTGCATCTGTCACATGTTCACCTTCAAGAATCGGAAGAAGTTCTTCCGAATCCCTGAAAGATTTTTCAGCATAGCAAATAGTTCACTAATCTATAAATATACCAGCAACTATGGTATCGTTTACCAATCAATTCATTTCCCGAGATTTCTCCTACAATTCGACAACATCTTTCGGTGGTTTTTTCGAATTCCGATAGCAATTTTTCAGAAATAATGTAGTATGAATTTCTGTGGAAAAAAATGAAGTTGAAATTATTAATAGAATTACTTTGATTCTCCAACAAACTGAACAATGGAATATTTGATATTTTTCGACACACATATCGCATTATTCAAAGGAAGAGTCCACGGAGTTGTTGTCCACGCTAAGGCGAATATTTCGAAGGAATCCTGCGGTATTTCCAACCATTCAATGCAAGTCAAATCAATTTTGTCCAATTTGAATCGAAAATAGGCGCTCGTGCTTTGATGCTTCTCATTGTACTCCAATTCGGACTCGGCAAGGGCTGTCGCAGAACTCGGGGACCTGAAAACTATGAACTTCAAAATATTTGAAGGGCCATACCAATAAACGGGTTTGAATGCTCGATAAACTAGTCGATTTTGAACAAGTCTTCCGAAAACGCGCAATTGTGCAGCGACATATCCACGACTTTTCGTTAAATATGGGTTCGACCAATCTGCAGAGACTCCCCATCGTCTGAAGTTTTCCCTTTGTCAATGTTTTCCTATTTCCTCAAACCTAAATGCGTTCATTTGCTTTCCTATTGCATCGGCTGCCACCTCCCTTGCTGCTGTTCGAATCTCAATCGGTGTTTTTGCATTCTACGATCATTCAAACAACTTTGCCCGATATAATAATACGGATACCTTGACATTTTTATTGATTTTCAGCTCAATCGGCAAACCATGACAATCCCAACCCGGTCGGAATTTGACACGAAAACCGAGTCCAACTCGACTTTTCACGACAAAGTCTTTGAGAATTTTATTGATTGCATGACCGGTGTGAGCTTCTCCATTTGCATACGGAGGACCATCGAGAATCTCGAAATCGGGTCGAGAGGTTTGGGATATCTGCCATGAATATAGATTGTCGAGTCCGCCATTAATGGCCGCTGTCTGATCAGAGAGAGCGCGTTCGGTGGATTTGATATGATTCACAAAGTCGGATTTCGGAAGGAACACTGATTTCTTCTTTTTTTGATCGTTTGAATAATATCTACTGAAAACGTAAAGTGACGTCTGATATAATGAAGAAAATCATACATTTTTTGATAATTCGAGTTTCGATATAGCCTCCGCAATGCATTCGTTTGGTATGCCATCGAGTTCGACACCGAACGCAATCAAAAGCTTTCTGCGACTGTTGTGTTTTGCGAAATGAATCACGAGTCGGCGAATGAATAACTCGATTCCAGGCTTAATATTCCATTATTGTCGGTGTCGCGCGTCTCCGGAAAAATGGCAAAATGCCAGAAAGATAATGTTAATGGTCTTGGCGCAAAATTTAAATTGTAGATTTACGTGACTATGCATTAAAGGTGCACACTGCGCACCGTCACCTCTTTTTTATTTTTTGGCATTTAGCCAATTTTCCGCAGTCGTGTGACGCCGACAATATTTGTATAAATTGATTCAATTCTTACAATATCAGTGCTTCCAAGAAGATATTTAAGCTCGTATTCGACTCTTTCCTGAGACGCTAAGGCTTGACTCAGAATTTCCGGAGGCTGGATAACCTCGACCACAAGACCGATTCGACCAGTACTATTGAATGCCTTAAAAAATCATAAAACTTAAAATTGTTCAAAATCTTTAAGTTTTTCCCTCCAAATATTTCAAAAGCATGCACATTTTGAAATTATTGCTATCTTGTTTTTATTATGTGCTCGTATTTAATATAACGACGGACGAATTTGGGGTGCTTTTGCTTTATTGTTTGAATTGCCGCCTTGAGTCTCGTATGGAAAACTTTTAGTAGCGATTTTTATGTTTTCTAACTATCATAATATGAAAGAGCATAACTTTAATGTTTTTTTTAAGTACTTTGGTTATTATCATAAGTGCCGAATGGCGAAGTATGAGACGATTTTGTTGTGCGGGACAAATTAAAATTCAAATTTCTCAAATTCGTCCGTCCATGGCAATTTTTATATCGGACCACAATTTTTCCAGTGCGCACATATCAACATTCGTTATCGTTTTGAAATTTTATTGCAGAAATCAAATCATCTTCTTACATTCACGTGGTTACAATTTGCTTTCCATTTAATACATTTTTTCATCTATTTTTCAGTAATATTCTGAATCAACCAATTTTTACCACAAAATCCTGATCAGCGTGATTTGTAATGGAAAAATGAATCTGACGTCCTTGAAACTCAAAAGAATGATCAGAGAAAGGCAAACTCATTCAATCTAAAAGTCTCTCAAAAATACGTTTTTTTTTCTTACTATTCTAATCAATACTAAGGTGCTTAAAGAAAAGCAAATGAGTTTCAGTGGCAAATAGGCAAAAATTCAACGCAAAATATTCATTCAACAACAATCAAATGGACACAAAACAACAAAATAAAGGAAAAATAAAAACAAAAACAGAACAAAGCTAGTCATCATCAAGATCAAATTTAGCAGAAGGTGGAGAGAGCGGTTTGAAACGAGGATCTCTTTGTCGTTCCATTATTTCTCTGGAGTTAATTTTTATTTCCCAATTCGAACAGTCGAAGCATACCTTCGTTCTTTGCCCTCTTTTGGTGTTAAAAAGCGACCTTGAAGAGTTGACTCATCGACAGTCCAAAGGAGCATATCATTGAGTGTATAACCAAATGCTTTCCAACCAACAAAGAAAAGAACAAATGAAACAATAAGACGACGCCGAGACCACTCAAATATTTATAATTAATAATCTTAATGACCGTCTAAAATTTAATTCTTCAAATTGAAGGGTTCATATTTGTTTCTTATTTATTCATGAAAACCTAACCTGTTGATAATTGAGAGGCTTGTTTGGAGTAAAAGAACGGAGTTTTTGGCGAAATATTCGCCGCCACTCCCAAAACAACATTGTTTTAGCACACGGCTTTTGCCTGCTGAGTCGGCAACAATCCGAAACGTTTCTTGATGATCACACGGTATTTGCTGTTCTTGTCTTCCGGCGAGAAACGGGCTGGGTGAGCGGTCAAAGTCTGCTCACCAGTTGGAGAAGTTCTCTGAAACGGACAAACAAAACATTTGTTTTTTTTGAAAAATTTTGCGCCGACCGAAAATTATTGCATGGCCGACAAATTCTTCGGCCATTTTATTTACTTACAAAAATAACTATTGTGAACTCAATTTCAACCCAGGATTTTAATACAATTTCAATTTTTGATAGATCTAATCATGCAATAAATAAATGCTTTAAAAAATTCTAATTTTTCCAATGGACGAATGTAAAGAAATGCAAAATAAAGTAATTTTTAAAACGTGTTTTTCATTTCATGATAGATCCATAATCAAATTGAGGAAAAGGTGATGTGATAATTATTCACATGAGCTTTTCATTCCATTTCTCGTACCAACTCGTTTTAATTTATACTCACCTTGAGAGTGTAAACGCGCTGGCTTTTCTCGTTCAAGTAATATCTAAGGAACATGATATAGCAAGAAGTTCTGAAATTGCAAACTATAAAACAAGAAATGATTGAAACTATAAACTGGTATAACATTGATTAAACAAAATACGTAAATCGTGAAAGAAATATGAAGCAAAAAATAAATTATTTATTGAAAGCGAAGATCGGTACTTTGGGTAGAATGTTGTGTATCACAACAGCAGATTGCAGTCAAAACCAGTAAGAAGACGATTATAATAGAGGTACTAATAGAATAATGAATCTCTAAACGATCACAATTTCTACAAAGTCAAAAACTATACACAATATTTGTCAATATTAGTAAGGGAGATTCGATAAGTATAAAAATTCCTTTATAATGTACTTCAAAGTGGTCCCATTCCAAGTGTGTGAAAGACGTAGTCCCATAAATTTGTGGAGATTCCGAAACCTGTGAAATTCGTAATTTTAGAAAAATTGTTTTCCCCATCGATAACATACCAACGTCGAAGTTCTTGAAATGGTGATTATGATGATAGACCTTACGATAATGCAAATTTGTTAAGGGTCGTGGGTTTCCATGGTGCAAGTAGTAGTGAATAACATCGTACAAGACGTATCCAAAAAGTTTTCCGCTTCCGAACGCGCAGAAAACGGGCCTGAAAAAACTCGAAATTGTTGGCATTCAAAAATTTTTTACCATTGGAATATGTTACTGTAAATCAGATAAAAGAATGACACAATGATGGCTGCAGGGACCGGAGGAAAGACTAGACGATCTCCGTCCATTGGAGTTTTATGATGCAGGCCTGAAATATTTTTGACTGCCTCGTGTTGATCTTTCAGGTATCAAGAAGTACTATTTTTTTAATCTTTTTGTTTACTCTTTTACTTGTGACGTTAAATCTACATTTTTACTTTGCGCAAGACTGCAATTTTTCTTTAGCAATTAGCCAATTTTCCGCAGTCGCGCGACTTCGGCAATATACATATAAAAGATGGCATTCGGAAAATGTCACTGCAAATACTCTAGAGATTCCATTATTACATAAATGCTACACACAATAATTACTAGAAAACACAGGTAACATGAAATTTCCAAAATTAGAAGACAAAGTATTATTGAAGTTATAGAATTAAAAGATTACCATGTAAGAGAAAATGTAGTAAAATTTGATTTGGCGATTCTGCGTCGGGCACCCAGTGAAAAACCCATCGATGTAATGAATATTCAGTGAGAGTCCATGTCAAAATTCCGACAACGAACCAAAACGACCACAATATCACAGCATGGTAAAGATCTATGAACTAAGACGTAAGAAAATGAAACAAACGGGAACGATCTTTACCCATGGTATTGGCAAACGAAATTACAGATAAAATAGAGAAAAGAGCAACAGCTGGAACCCAGACAGCAGGGACAACCCACCAGCTCGTTCTTGTCAAACTTTCAAGAAATTGTGAATCAAATAGTCTAAACTATTTATGAAACGTTCAATTTAAAATATTATTAATTTACCTCAAAGATCCGTCATATGGCTGGTGAATCCAATTCCAATAATCTCCTTTTAAAGTAGAAATTTTAAACAAAATTCCTTGTTTTGTGTCTATTAAAGGGTCTCCCTTTAAATTCAAGTTATTCGTCGTAAGATAAATAAAAAAATAATACTTTTTGAATTTTTCGCACATTATATCGTTCAAGCATATTATATGCCGCTTCGGAATGTTCATGCCTAACTCCCATTATTCGCTTTTCTCCTCGAATATATTCGCCGATTTCTTCTCCTGCAAGTCGATTGAGAACCTAGAACATTTTGAATAGCATTCGAATTCAATCTGTCTGCTTTTTCTACCTTCGCACCTCCAGGATGCTTGTTCGCAAAATTTGCGATATCATACAACTCCCCATTAAGATGGACGAGAAGAGGTTTCTTCTCTTCAGTTCCTACACCCATCTGAAAAAAACACATATAAAAACCAAAAGTTCGAAATTACTGAGCAAAAAGATTTTTTGAAAATGTGACAAGTCAAATAAACACTTAAGAGCGTAGTGAAGGGTTTTGAATTCCTGGATCAACGTCAAATATTGAGAATTTCGAGAAAATACTCGCGGATAAAAAATTTTAAAAAAAAGTTAATTTGACAATAGTTATTCAAAACACATCGAAATTTAGAAACAATCGGTTGGAGAATAACACATTAATCGTATCTATGGGAACGTGTTTTCGATAAACATGAATATATTAACAATAAAGGACGATTAGTGAATAGAATTCTCGTTTTCTCGAGCTTTCACGGCGCTGTTTTCAAACATTTTGATTCGCAAAAACTAGAAAAACTTGCCACAAACTACAAGTATTCGGACAACAATGTGGTTCTGTTCTTTAAAGTTTATACGCACAAAGAATGGCTGCTGGAGGGGTCAGGAAAAGCGAACGAAAAGTGCATGCACTTCCAAAGTCGAAAAAGTATCGTGGAAAAGGCGAGCATAGACATGGAAGGCAAACAATGGGAGAGGAATGTTTTCATCTGCAGGCGCACGCAATTTCGAAAAATGCGCGTAGCCACCCGATATTTGGTTGCCACGGGAATATATGCAATCGATTTTTTAGGGATTTCCAACGATAAAACATGAGGCTCATATCGGTCTGCAGCGTTTTTGCAAAAAAACGTGAAATAATAGTTATAATAAAATAGCATATCGCAAAATTCTATGGAAGAAGAGGACGATAAGCGCCTGATTGACATTATTAACTTTTATATTGTTGCGATAAAACGACGTGTTGCCACACAACAATAATGATGTCAAGTGTGTTAGTCAATTTTCAAATTATAAGACATCAATAGAGAAAGAAATAAAAAATTTCAAAGTTGATCCTAAAATTCAAAGAATTTTGGAGTAGTTTAAAACAAAGATCAGCCAAACGAATTAGTACGAATCACACACAAACCGACACTAATTTTGCAAAATAGTGAACAAATTGGATAAGAATTGAGCAAATGCGCAGAATTTCCTGAAAAACGAGTTCCTGCGCGACAATAATTTGGCGTTTTCATTTACGCACTGTCGTGAGATGTGATGTTCCGTACGCAAACACGAGACGCACAGAGGACCCATTTTCAAAAGACGCGTTTTTCGAATTTTTATGTCTATCTTGCGTCAAAATTTCGAATTTAGTTTAATATCGCGAAAAGCGTGTAAGTTATCAGTATGAAAATAATGTTTTGTTGTTAATAGTTGATTTGTAAGTTCTCAAGATATTGCCAATATTTCAAAATAATTTAAACTTCTGCGAGTTTTAGGTCTTAATGTTTTGTTATCTTTTAGCTTTGTTTCTTTCTTTTTAAGTGTATAATTTATTGTTTTTTTTCTGAATTAAGCGATGTACTCATTAGTTATTGGTTTAAACGAAATAGTGGTTGCTTAGCAACGGCTGGATTTCCGCTCTTGTTTTGGTTTCAATTTTGTTCGTATATTTTGAATTTACTTTCCAGGAAATGAATAGAGGAGGTCGTCGTGACGTTAAGCGGGAAAAGAGGAGCCGATCGAGAAGTCCCCGCAGAAGTAATTAGTTTTCTTTCCAAATGATTATTGACAATCATTTCTTCTCATTCCTGGAGCTGACGTTCGTATTTAAGATCGACCAGTCGGCGGTGCGTCGGGAAACGATAGAATGGTGTTTATTACGAATATTCCGTATGAAGTGCGCTGGGTTGAACTGAAAAATCTTGTCAGAGAGAAGGGAGGAGAGGTTCATTCAATCGGGCTGCTTCCTTATTTGGTTTCTTGTCCTTCAGGTGGTGTTCGTCGAGTTGCTTGAAGATCGCAACGGAAAACCAAAAGGAAACGCCGTTGTTGAGTTTGAAACGAGAGCTTCTGCCGAGAATTGTGTTACGAATTTGTCGAAATTTGAGTTCAAAGGACGCAGTCTTATCGTGAAAGAAATCAGGGTCCGTCGTTTGAGCCGTTCGCGCTATTTTCCTGTGTAGTTTTTATTGGAATTTGTTTTTTCGCAGGACCCTGTTGCTTTCTTCCGCGGAATCAAAAATGAGACTGGAATCGATTATTTGGCTCGAACCGGAGGCGGTGGTGCGCCGCGATCCGGAAAAGAGCCTATTGAACGTGCGGCGAGGTGAGAAAATTTTTTAGATGTGTCAACTGTTGCTCTTCTCCTTTTTGTTGCTCTTTTAAAAAATATCTTCTCTTATTGCGGCAGAAGTGGAACTTATGAATTGTTCGGTCTCAACATGGATTTCTTGCGTCAGCTCAACATCGAACCTCCCCTCTGTGAGAGAATATTTGTCGCAAACGTAGGTTTTTTGAAGAATGTTTTCCCACGGTGCTTAATTTGTGAAATCTCTTCGAATCAGTTCATCATGTTGCTGTTTTCAGCCTTTTCGAATAGCTCATTTTGCGATTCTGGTTAGAGGGTTTAAACTAGAGTACTGCCTACATTCTAGGATAAGAGAAGAAATTTATTCCGTATAAATTATTGTCGGCGTCAAACGACCTATCGGTGGAGGAAAATTCACAAAATCAGTGTAGATCTACGAAGTAGGAAACGCGCGGGTATGAACTGTGCGTACTCTCTAATGCTAAGGAGTACGCAGACACGCGCATGTCCCTTTGCCTCGAGACTCCTGGCAAATAGACCATAATTTTTAAAATTTGGTTCTTTGACGTCATCAATAGTATCCTATGGGGATTTTCTCTTCTCGGGTCACTTAGACTTCAATAATCGTTTTTCAATATAAAAACCAAACTTGATAAGTATGACGTTTGTTCTTTGATTTAAAATTAATGAACGTGCATTGTTGGTGTCGCGCAACTTTGCAAAGTTGGCTAAATGCCAAAAAACGATGACAGTGATCTTGGCGCAAAGCTTATTTGTATTTAGTAGTCTAAGTATAAAGATCGATTAATGGAGTCCTAACATTTAAAAGTATAAAAATAACAAAAAACTAGATAAGGCGATTTAAAGTAAAAAAAATTTCGTTTCTTTTTTTTTGGTCAACTTTCCGCAGTCGCGCGACACCGACCTTTTTTACTGCAAAATAATAATTTATTGACAATGGAAACAGTATCCACATATTTTTTTAATTTCTGAAGAACAGTTAATTTTGAGATCGGATAAGTGGCTTCATGAAGTAGTGAAAATAAATTCAGAAATTTGAATTTTAGCTCGCTTTCAATGTTGGAACCGATAAAATTTATGAAGTTTTTGGAATGGCGGGAAAAATTACTTGGCTTGATTTCCGTATAGACAAGGAAGGAAAAACTAAGGTAATTGCGTGTTCATGAAAATTTAAATCAAACGAAATTTTCCAGGGAGCATGCGTGATTCAGTACTCGCATCCAATTGAAGCTGTCCAAGCCGTTTCCATGTTTCATGGACAGCGTTTGTATGATAGAAGCCTCATTGTGAAGATGGATCAGTTTGAAAAAGTTAGATAATCTATTTTTCAAAAATCCACAGTGTTTTTTTTTAGATTGAAACTGATAAGAAAGAAGGTGGTTTGCCACGTGGATTAGATTCTATTGGAATGGGATTGGGAGCCGACGGAGCTCCTTTGGCGAATGTTAGTGCCGTTTTTGGTAGCGGAGGTGGATCTGTTGCAGAACCCTTGCAACCGGTAAGATTTATGACATGCGCAACATTTCTTCAATTTTTTTTTTCAGTTCTCGGCGCCCACATCAGCTCCCTTCATGAGCGGCGGATTCGGCAGTGGTGGTAACGGAATGAGTGCCAACTCGTTCACCCAATCTGTTCTTGGAAACCAATCATACGGTGGCCCTGCCTTCCCTGCGGACACATCTGGATTTGGAGGACATCCATCGAGAATGATAGTAATTCGAAATGTAAGTAGAGTTTTATATTTAAAAGTATTTAAAAAAATCTTAAATTTAAAGCTTCCTAATGATTATACTTGGCAAATCGTTCGTGACAGAGTTCGCCAATTTGGAGATGTTGAAGCTGTTGATATCGTTAGTCCAGGAGCTGCTCGCGTTCGTTTCAGTAATATTCCGGTCAGTTAAAAATACTAAACTTGCTCAATTTTATTACTAAGCTTAAAAAGTTTTTTTTTTCTGGAAATATTGATTTCAGGATGCCGAGCGCGCTCGTACTGCTTTGTTTGGAACAACAGTTGAAGGAAGAGTTATCAATGTCGAATATGTTTAATATTTAATCATTTAATGTTTTACCAAGGGAACATCAAATTACTATCTCATGTTTTCGAAAATCTCGTTTTCTTCTTTATCTGAATAATCAATTCTGTTGTTGCTTAATTTATATTAAAAACGTTCTTTTCGAAGCAAATGTGAGTTGTTATTGTTGAAAAAAACTCGAGTTTGACAAAGAAACTCAAATTCGGAGAATCACGCGAATGGCACAAAATTTGAGTTGCTATTCACACGATAAGTGGACAATTTGGCGCATCAAACAATCGCAGAAAGACACACATGTTCATAAAACGAGGTGCTACGGCGGCGACAACGACGAGCAGCGGAGAGCCACGCAATCTGATTTGCGCACACAATTCACCACACTTACCGTATTCCATTGCTAGTTAATTGCGTTTCTGAACAACGACGACGTCCCATTGTGTCGCGAGCCGAGTTGAAGCTCAAAACGTTTGTCGTGTTTTCCAACTTTGCTCATCGCACCTACCGTAGTCAAAACTTGGCGACACTTGCAAAATTTATTAACTATTCAGCGAAATTGCGATACAGTTGATCAATTTAGCATTAATTGCCGATCAATTAAGCGATTTGTTAAAATTATGCACAAATCATTCATATTCGATTCACACCCACTCATTTCGGGATTTTTTTTTAATTGTGTCGTTTATTCAAAACCAACCTTCCTGAAAATGCATTGTTTAATTAGTTAATATTGAATAAATAATTTAGGTTCATTGAGGACGAACTCGTGGGAATAATATGAATAGAAATAAAAGGATATAATCTCTCATTAATTAAAACGAACACATGAATCTTCAACTGAATATGAGAGATTGAGAGCTTGTGATCATTGACTGCGGTTTATTTCAATGTTTTCCCATTTTTATATTAATATCCAATTTTGTCACTTATTTTCTACATTCAAAAAATCACGGAATGAGCCACTTACTTAACTCAAAAAGTGGCTTAGCGGTTTTAGTTCATAAGACTCATTTAACCCAGGGGTTTTGATTCAAAATTGCTTGACTCATGGTTTTTGTTTAATATTCCTTCTAATTATAGTCGTTGAAAGACGTCGAATCATAAACAATCAAAATCATCGTCCTACAATTCGATTTGTGTTTTGAGAATTTAAACAGAAAGATACGTACATTCTATCAACATTTTTCGGTCAATTTCAAATGGGATCTAAGTTTGGAACGCAGTAATCAATTAGGACCAAATTAATTTTTAACAAGAGCTTTACGAATATCAAAAAAAAAACGAAATATTCAAGAAAAATCAATTTAAGATCCCGATTTAACTTAACTAGGCTTACTCTTAATTTAAACAAACATTCTATTCTTTCAGAATGAAAACAAAAAGGCAGGACCCATTTGACAGTCTGAAAAATGGGTATACATAGAATGTAAGACTATATTAATTTCTGTTAAAATTTTTAAACCCAATCCAATTTGAAAGAAGATTATACAAACCCACGAGTGAAACAATTCTTAGTCAAAAAGTCTGAGTCAAGTCATAGACGAATAATGAACATTGACCATATATGGCTAGAGTTTAGGGACATTGTAATAAAATCGAAAAACTCCCTGTGGATTTAAAAATGAATTTCTCATTTTAATTTTATCGTAATTATCCTCATAATTTTTCATATTATTTTTATTAAACAATTTATTTTGCTCATTACTTTTAGTGAAGACGATTCAAAAATTTTTGATTTACATGTTCACACACAGCTGTGTCTCTTTGATACTCATTAGCCCACATAAAATTGTTTGTCGCACCATAAATGGTGCAATAGGTTTGATTATGATGTCCGCCGCCAATGAGACCATATAAACCACAACTCAAATATATAAAATATTTAAACTCTTTGAAGGAATAAAAAAAGTTTTATACTTTTTTGAGCTCTTTGGTCCGATTTCCTTCTAACATCCATTGGCAAACAATCGTATAATAACTCCGCCCGAACCGGAAAACTCTTATTTTTCCTGTTTATCAAGCGTTTTGTCTTTCTCGGCAGGTTGTCTCAAATTGTTTCCTATTCAAATGATAGATTTACGTATTGAGCCGGCAGAAAAAAAAAACTATTCCATGACAACTATACTTATACATTTTATAAAGTACGATTTTAGGTGGAATGGAGGAACTAATGAGACAGTTATTAGGTGAATCACCCCCGTTTAAAACGTATCCTATATTGTCTATAAGTGACTCGAATGGCGATTCGCAGCAAACGCAACAACCGAAACCGCAACATTCTTACATTGGATTGATCGCGATGGCGATACTATCGTCTCCACAAAGAAAAATGGTCCTTTCCGAGGTTTGTACATTTCGTCAAAAGTGCTGCTAGTTCAATATGATTTGCTAGGGTAAATTGTATATGTATGTATTCTAAGATGCGGAAATTCAATTCGCTTCAAGATTTCCATGATTTCGTTATATCTCTGTACCGTTATCGATATTATCGCAAATTTTCCAATCTCATAGACAGAATTTTATGATTTTTTGAACACTGACATTCAATTTCAAGGCCGGAATTAGCTTTCATTCTTTTTTTTCTAATTATTAAATTCGGCATAGTACTAAAGAATGCCTAAGAATGTATCTCGAAATGTTGGTCGTTACTGGTAAAATCTTGTGCTAGGAAAAATGTATTATTTTTTAGTGTTGAAGAATCAAGATTTTTCAAGGTCTATGAATGGATAATGAATGAATATCCATATTTTCGAACACGCGGAGCCGGATGGCGCAACTCGATTCGTCACAATCTTTCGCTTAATGATTGTTTTGTGAAAGCCGGAAGAGCCGCGAACGGAAAGGTTCCTAATCAAATGAGTGTTCGTCGAATCAAATTTGAATATTTAGGGTCATTATTGGGCCGTGCACCCAGCATGTGTGCGCGATTTCGAGCGAGGTGACTTCCGACGTCGTCGTGCTCAACGTAAAGTTCGACGACATATGGGGCTCAGTGTAGACGAGGACGATTCATCCGAAGATGAGCTACCACACGAGGAGGCTCCGTTGTTCGCCACATTTCTACCCAGCGTGCTTCAACCGCCACCTGTCCCATCGCAGGGAATCAAATCATTTACGATTGAGGCAATTCTAGGACATTCATAATACTTCACCAATTAGCTTTAATTTTTGGAGAAATTCGGGTAAAAATCACTGTAAATTAAATTGTTACAAATATTTCAATAAATACTGTTGGTTTATGCAATTAGAGATCATTACTCGCTACAATCGTCTTGTTTCTTTACTTTTTGTGTTGTGCGCAGAACTGGGAGCGATGTGTCATCATCGGATGAGTCGGAAGATTCGCTATCGCTGGAAATTTTATTTAAGTGGTTAGAGTAATAATTAAATTAAAGTCACTTCATTATTCGTTTTGGAAAATTTGTTGCCAAAAAGAATTTGGTTATGCCAAGAATTAACTAGATGATTAGAATAGGATTATGCCTAGAATTTTCGTTCTTTTTTATTTCTTATTTAGTTTCTATGATATTTTTTTAAAGGAATTTTGAGCTTATTGTGGGAGTTTTTCTCCAATTGTTTTAGAATATGAAAACAAATGAGTTGATCAAATAGAAAGAGATACATTTTAAATTGAGAAAAACTGCAATATGACACACCTGGACGGTTCATAATCGATAATTCCTTGAATTGTTCCAGCCAATTTCATTGCAGGCTCATCAACTTTCAATGATTTTGTGTCATTTCGCTCTTCTGTGCTACTGAAATCATGCTAATCAATACCTAATTTAAAAAAAAATAAATGACGTCGATTTTCTTTTGATGGCGGAAGTTAAAATTGATGCCTGTTTGGACTTTTGAACTGTTCCCGAGGTGCCAGAGGTGGAGGGTTTCAAAGAGATTTTCGCAGCGACAGCATTCGCTGCACTTCTTGTTTTCGCCATTTCCTTGAGCATTTCTTGTTCTTCCTAAAAAAATTAAAATTAGTAGTTGCCAACCTTTTACAATAACCAATTTTTTCAGCTTATCGGCTTCTGACTTTTGATTATCAATTTGTGCAAGAAATTCGCTTTCATCTTCGTCAATTCCACGGATCATGTTTTCTAAATAACAAAAGGTATGTTTCACATTACCTTAAAGACCAACTGAATTTTTTTGCTTCTTCAAGTTCCGCTTGCTTTGCTTCTCTGTTGTTCCGCAGTTGCTCAAAAAGTGTTTGATTGCAGATTTCCGGTTCAGGAGCAACTAAACATAATTAACTAATTTTTAATCAAAATCTTTTATAATTACCTAATGAATCATCGGGTTTTCTAACTTTTTCCCATTCATCTTGTCGAATTTTTCGTTCTTCTTCAATTTCTTTGGATGAAACGAATCCGCTCGACATTATTACTGGAAAGTGCAGTTTTTGTTTTTTATAAACTGATTAAAATATTTTATAAATATTGTAGCTGGCTGGCGGCCTAGAAAATTTCACGGTCATGTCAATAGCGCGCCAATGCATCATCGAAAGAGGCTGAATTTTCGAATAAAAAAAAGAACGCGTATTTTCAGAAAAGATGAGTTCGTCAGTGGTTGCTGAACATTATAATAATGTAAAACAAACAGGAATACAACTGAGAACGAAAAGCCGAATTTTCTATCTCAGAAATTTCAATAACTGGATAAAAAGTCAATTAATTAGTAAGTAATTGTTGTGTGCTTTTTTCATTAAACAGTTTACTCAGATGATGCGACAAACAGACTAAAAGAAATTGGTATACATCATCCTAGAATACTCGACATTGCGTGCGGAAAAGGAGGCGATCTTAGAAAATGGGATATCGCGAAGGCCAAGGAAGTTGTTATGGTTGGTATGTATTAGCAAGTGTGAGGAGTTTGAAGAATTGTTATTTAGATATTGCGGATGTTTCAATCGAACAGGCTAAAGAAAGATATGGCCAAATGCAAGGTTACAAGCAACACTTGTTTCGAGCTGAATTTCATGTAGCTGATTGTACAAAGGTAACATTTTTTGTCGTTTGTATGAGCAATATAAATGACTGAATACACGTATAAAAGTAATCTATATAATTTTTAGACTGAGATAAAATCATTAATAACATCCCAAGAACAATTCGATTTGACAAGTTGCCAGTTTGCAATGCACTATTCATTTGTTGATGAGCAATCTGCCCGAACCTTCCTCAAAAATGCTGTGGAAATGCTGAAACCAGGTGGAATTTTTATAGGAACTCTTCCGGACGCTGATCGTATAATGTAAGAAATTTATTTTGAATTCAATTGAGTTTTTATTTACAGGTGGGCAGTTCGAAGTGGAGAGAATGGAACATTCGAAAATGATGTCGTAAAAGTTAAATATGAAAATCTCGATGAGCTCGATGAAGGAAAAACCCCATTATTCGGCGCGAAATTTCATTTTACTTTGGATTCGCAAGTCAATTGTCCAGAGTTTCTCGCCTATTTCCCACTTGTTAAAAAGTAACATTTTTCACACTAGAGAATCACTGACAATTTTGTTGTAGACTTCTTGAAGAAATGGATATGGAATTGCTGTACGTGAAAAATTTTGATGAGGCTGTTGAACAATATATGGAGAAAGGCCGTTCTCTTATCGAAAATATGCAGGTAATTTTCATAAATCTCCACACATTTAACGAACATTTACCAAATATAGGGATTGGAAACCTACCCAGCTCCAGAACATAAGAAATTATCCGGAAAACCTGAAGATTATAATGCTGCAAAAGAAAAACTCGAATCTCTTCAAGAAGCCGAACAAAAATATGTGGTATTATTTGGTTTAAATTGCGAATATCTCATTTTCATATTAAGGGAACATTATCAAAATCTGAATGGGAAGCTGTCTCAATGTATCTCGTATTTGCATTTCGGAAAAAGGGAGCCGAAGAGCAGAAATCTGAAAATTAACATCTATATACTTGTTCTAACATTCCCCATTTATTTTTTTAAACTTATTTTGAATAAATTGCTACGAAATATGTCTCAATATTTTTAATGATAGACGTTTTTAGAATAATTCATGCGGGAAATTATCAATTCTGAAAATGCATTCAAGTATGAATTTTTGTAATGAAATTTATAATAAAATATACAATTTTTCGAAAGGCTTGAACGAGCGAACATGACAAATAGAACATTCAAAGCGAGAAAAAGAAAAGTAGAAAATATTGTAGACGAATGAGGAAAATTGACGAAATGCCAAAAATAAATTAGATAAGGTCGTAGTGCGCGGTTTGCGCCTTTAAGCTACTATTATGCACAGCCCGTAAATCAACACTTCGAATTTTGCGCCAAGACCTTTGGGCCAATGTTCATTGACTCATACTTTTTGACTTGGCTCATGATTTTTGACTCATAAAAATTGTATCATGATTTTTTATTCTTTTACTCATGATTTTTGACTAGTGATTTTTGACTAATTTTTTTGACTAACAATTTTTGACTAATGATTTTCTGAATTTTTTTAGTTGAGATTCCTGCAGTTTTTTCAGTATTCAATTCTGTTTTTTTGGCCAATATTGATGGGTAAGAAGCTGAAGGGTGAGAGGAATTGGGAGAAATGTTATTACTGAATGGGGGAAAGATTATTAGTGAAAGGAAAAAAGTTCTTTTAACTTCTGTAAGCATAAAAAATTGTTTTTTTTGGCATTTCATCGCTTATCGATTTCAATGAGAAGCTTAATCCCAGCTAAGCGGGTCCACCGAAGGAATCGACTGTAAAATTAAACGAATATCCGTAGTGGGCCAAATGGTATGTATGATTTGATATTTTTAGTAGTCTTCGTTAGTTTAATGAAAACAACTAAACACAGTTTTTATTCGATAACATTTATTATTGAGCGTGAATAAAGGAGGGAAATGGATGGAATAACGCGATAAGTGATTTTTTATTGATTTATTTTGCAAATTATTTTAGCTTATTCGGTCAGGCTTTTTTTAAAACGGCATAATTTTCGATTTCTCATCAAAATTCAGGAAAAACGGTATATTCAAAAAAATTATTAAAAACTTTTAAAATTAATCAATCATTGAAATTTTCGATAGATCATTATAAAAAAAACCTAAACCTTTATCAAAATGGTACTTCTAACAAAACAGCCTTCAAAAAACTTCTCACAGTATAACAATGTCTTATTTTTTGAATATACCGTTTTTCCTGAATTTTGATGAGAAATCGAAAATTATGCCGTTTTAAAACAGGCTCCCCTTTCAGTAATAATCTTTCCCCCATTCAGTAATAACATTTCTCCCAATTCCTCCCACCCTTCAGCTTCTTACCCATCAATATTGGCCAAAAAAAACAGAATTGAATACTGGAAAAACTGCAGGAATCTCAACTAAAAAAATTCAGAAAATCATTAGTCAAAAATTGTTAGTCAAAAAAATTAGTCAAAAATCACTAGTCAAAAATCATGAGTAAAAGAATAAAAAATCATGATACAATTTTTATGAGTCAAAAATCATGAGCCAAGTCAAAAAGTATGAGTCAATGAACATTGGCCAGACCTTTGTCTATTGTTTTTTTTGGCAAAATGCTCGAACACGTGGAATATCCACGTTGCCAAATCGTCGAATAAAATGCATTAGGTGTAAACACGTGACATGTTCATTTATGGAAATACGTGCTTCAATTTCCGGTTTTTCAATTCAAACACGTATTCAGACCTGCTGTAAAGAACAGGAATGTTAAAATGTGAAATAAAGCTAAAAATGGTATTGCGGACTTATGCATTTTATTTGACGACAATATTCATACTGTTGACATCGCGATAGTTTTTCTCAGCTTCAACGAAATAACATATAATTGTCGTTTCTTTCATTTTTATACGTATATATTTATCGCAAAAAAGCGGCTATGTGTAGTTATTCTACGTCGCCAAACGCGTTGCGGTTCGCGTGCGCTTCTCATCGCAACTCGTCTGATCTACTCGGTAAAATTTCGCGGGAACAGCGCCTTTAAAATGGGCTGTGCGGGACCCGCGTGGGGGCCGCAAGCAAAAAGTCACCCTCGCGCGTGGCCCGCTGACTCGCGGCACCCGCGTGGGGGACTTTCCATGGAAAAATTTGTTCAAGGGCGGCGGGGGCCTCGCGGGTGACCGCTTCTGCGGAACTGATTAGTGGATGAGTTTTGGTAAGAAAACGGATGTTAGAAAACGCGCCAACGTTAAGATTGTTGACGCGTTTCCCCTGCATGGCGCGTTTTCACATTATTGGAAAACGATTTTTTTCTTTATCGTTTTTGTTGTTGGTTTTTTCGGTTTTATTGTGTTGTTCTCAGGAAAAAAGTTGTAATTTATTATTATATTTAGAGGACTTCTCACGTGATTCCCGTTAAAAAATGTTTATTTCAGTAGATTTTCAAGGAAGAAAATGAAGCGATAGCAATAGAGAAGATATAAGTACGTTTGATATAAAGTAGGAAACCGCTGATGGTTTCAGACAAGATCTGTCGGTTAGCAAGAGGACGTCAAGGAAGACTACGCGAAAAAAAGGTATTTTTGTTATGAAATGTTGAACGTTAAGACTTTCTAATTGTTATAGCTAACAAAATACGAGAAAAGAAGAACGAAGATCGCCATGAAGAAGGCGAAGGCGATATGCTTCGATCTGGATTAGAAGAAGCAGGCGAACTGGAATTTGGTGAGCAATTTAACAGAATGCGCCGGTAGCTAATGAGACAAAATCAACAAGAGTCAACAATTTTGCAAAGATTAAAAAAGAAGTCAAATCAAACAGCATGAGTCACTTGACATTTGCCGAGTTATATAATGTCAAACGAGGCCGAAAAGACGGCCAGGACACAATTGGGATCAATAGGAATATGTCTCATTTTGAATTCAACGTTTTAGCGCAAACGATTAATGCCGGCGATAACAACGAGCAGAAAGTGAGCGTATGCGACCACTCGACTTCCGAGCTGGACTTGAGTCAGAGTTATTTGAAAACTCAAAATTTTATAAATTCCGATGATCCGTTCGAGGTATGCTATTGTACTTTCATTATATGTTTTCTATCGTCTCAACCGATGTGTCAGACATCGCAGAATAGAAAAAATCGAAAAAAAAACGCTTCGAGTTATATATATATATATATATATATAGTTATGTGGAGTACTGTATTACCATTGCAAAAATAACAAGCACCCTGATTAATCGTGGACCATCGTTTTTTACGGGCCGGTAATTCAAATTTGAGATTTTTTAAAAATCGGCACAGGGTGCTAGTTTTTTCGCATATCCAACAAGTACCGATAAATCGGCCTAGTTTTATGTTGTTCATGGCCATTCTGCTAAAAATCGCCTAAAAGACCGAGCAAATTGACAGGCCTAACCACGAGTATAGTTATATTCGTGAACTACCATCTGACCACCTAATAGACGAAAGAAGCGCAACAATTTAAAATTTTAAACTTTTCGATGCAATATTGACGATTTATTTCAGCAACAACATTTGAACGACTTATATGAAACGTTCCAGCCAACTGGGCGCGACGTTTACTCGAAATTATAAAAGTGAGTATTTAAACAGTTCTTTCATCTACTTCGAATTATTCTAGGCAACGATGCCAGCTCCACTGATTTGGTTATACTCATATACACCCAATCAAAAATCAAATACAAAATCGGCTCGTGCATTTTCGTTGGAGCGGTTTCCCTATTAAATTACTTCTTCTATAATCGGTATTTCTAGTCACTTATAATGTATAGAACATTTATTATAAAAACGCAGAATTCTTGTAAGACATCGTCGATCTACATGTGCCGCCGGATTTTTTGTCAAACAATAATTGCGATACAAGCGCGCCATTTTTCCTCATTTTCGGAGATAATAATGAAGAAAGACGAAACGAACTCGAAAATCGGATGGTACATCGAATGAAGCTGAAGCGCCGTTTTAACGAAATGATTACCAATACATTGTATGTTCATTTTCATTAGTTGCATTCCATATTTTTTTAGGACGTATATACGTGAATATAGTTACGATGTCGGCAACAAAAGGTTAATCAGTTGCAAGGTATGAAATTTTATACATTTTGTTTACGCTTTAACCGACCGAAATAATTTTATAGAACGGCGACCACAAAGATGGCCATATACGTTGGAGTAAATGGAAGAAGGTCATGATGGAGAAGAACCAAGAGGAGGTCGACTCCATACAGTAAGTTTCACTTTCCTTTGCTTTTCACTCAATATTTCGTTTTCAGAAAATTGATTATTTCATAATGTTAAGTATGTGTTCTGTTTATTTTTTTTTTACAATAAATACCTATTTTTATAAAGCTAGTCATTCTGTCTATGGCGAGACCCGCGCGGCCCCTTCTGGACGGTCACTGTCGGGTCCCGAGAGCTACCAGCGAAGGTGCTGCCAACTTCACCCGCGTGGCCCCCACCAAATGCGGCTTTACCCGCGCGGGTCCCGCTAAATTTTACCGTATATGGGTCTTGAAGCGAATAATTCTGGTATCCGCTATTTTTTGGGAAACAATATATTTGTTCGATTACTTTTCTAGTTTCAACGTTTTTTTTATTTCGTTAGGCTGCTCACCTTCTCTGGTAAGTTCCGATAAATTTTGGCTCCAGAATCAAACCGATCACCCGATTGGTAATTCTACGGATAAGATTTTAATGGACCTATTCATGCAATTAAAAATATTTAAAAAATCAATTTTTTTCATTTGAATTCCCTATTCACGCACGTCGAAAATTACAAAAAATTGACGCGATATATCGTAATTCTCCGCTATTTATTTTTAAAGGCGCACGCGAAAAGTTGCGCAGGTCACGTCGCGAAGTCGGTACTGTAATTTTTTATTTTTCATTCTGTGTGCTATTTTTCCGTATTTTTCGAAAACTTTGTAGAGAAAATGAGAAACAGATCTAAGAACGAGTAAAAACAATTATTATTGGTATAATTACATCTAATTTGACAATATAAGTCTATGTTTCGTCATTTAGATGCTAATTATCATGAAAAATTGTGATTTTTGTGTTGATTTGAAGCAGACTTCGCTCGATGACGCTTCTGATGAACCTTTAACGCTGGTTAAACAGTAATCTTTTACAGATTTCCAAAAGAAAACGTTTTAAACGCTCGAAAAATAAAAAAAAATCCGAAAAAAACACCCATTAAAAAATACGGTACTGACTTCGCGACGTGACCCGCGCAACTTTTCGCGTGCGCCTTCAAAAATAAATAGCGGAGAATTACGATATATAGCGTCAGTTTTTTGTGATTTTCGACGTGCGTGCATAGGGAATTCAAATGAAAAAAATTGATTTTTAAAAATTTTTTTCATTGCATGAATAGGTCCATAAAATTGTCGGATCCGATTGAGTTTTTTTGGATATTTTCGGATCCGATTGGTTTTGAGTTACCAGAGTTTGAATAGAAAAGAAATAAGAAATAATAAAACAAAAATAGCAAGTTTTAATTCGATTAAATATGTTAATTAGAATTTTTCTTGATTCAATTTTTTTTGCATTTTCAAAAAAAAAAAGCTTGATATAAATATATGAAGCTCACAAAATGTTGGCCGACCCATATTTTCCCTCCGAATCATCAAAGAATGCCATTTCCGTCGTTGTGTTGTCGTCCGTCCTTCGTTTGTCAGATCCGAAATCCAGCCATAGATCACTGGCTATTTGTACATTTGCGTTTTTTTGTGCCTCTTCTGACGCCGCTTGTCGATTTGTTAAACCACGAACACGCCGCGAAAAGGAAGATGAATGGCGAAAAACGCCTAACCATGTAACGGGGCGAATTGGTGTGAGAGGTTTTGGTTTTGGCGTGTTCACCCGCCGCCAATCCATCTCCGTCGTGTTGACATTGTATGTGTGTATGTTTTTTTCGCGGTTCCCACACCGCGCCGTTCGGGCCCCACGCTCGTCCTTTTTCATGTCCGCCGCGCTTCATTCATTCAGTGCCATTTTCTATTGGCGAGGCACCGTCGTTTTCCATCGGGATTCGCCGCTTCGTTCCCATACACATCGATGACATAACTCTGTATGTGATAGTGATTATTTCTTGAGAAGAGCGTACCTCTCAATTGAATGAACAATTCATCGGTCCGCAGTTTTTCAAGGCGATCTCTAATAAACGAATCGGCTATGGTAGAGGCGACATTCTTCGACATAATCGAGAACTTATGGCATGTTGACAGTAGAACATCTATAGTGAGAAACAAAATAAATATACTAGTGTTTCTTTAATAATTTAAAAAGAGAATTGAATTTTCATATGTCATCAAGCTTTTCTGGCGTTTCGTCAAATCTCAAGCATTCATTTTTCAAATTTGCGCCATCCACCCTTCACCAAAAACAGCTATGCCAATTGGAAGAGGTCAACATTTTTTCTTTCAAATAAACCATTTCATACCCTTTCCTCTTTTTTTTTTTCATTTCAATATTTTCAAAAAATCGTCGAAATTATCGGGGGGTTTTCTCCGGCTTCCAAGCTAATCCACATGCGTTGGTAATTATGTTTTCTTTATGGGATCTCAACGGGGATGATGCGCAACAGTAGGAATCCGGGATTATGTGGATACGACAGATGCAAAAACATTTCGACTTGTTGAAATTGCCAATGCCCTATTTGGTTGTATGAGTAATACTGGTGAGCTGTCAAAAAATTAGGTGACTAATTTCAATTCATCTAGTCAGTTTTAATGCAACCGGATTCCCAGCGGATCAAATTCCTAATATGTATGCAAGGTCCCAATGACACGTTTTACCTCATTCGCCTCGAGGTTCCGTCGACATTTGCCAATTTCGTCTGTCAAGTTGTGGCATCAAGTTGCCATTATGGTGGTACGACCTACTACTAATTCGTTTCGTCATCGAAGAAAAAAATTGAGGCGAGGTCTCGAAGCGAACATGCGTCGTCCTTGACGCCCGTTGCTTCTCAATTTCCCTGAAACAATGTCATTTTGGAGATGGAAGAAATGGCGAACGACGACAGTGTTTCGCGGCCCAACTTTTTTTTTTGAAATGGAATGGTTACGGTAGCCGACGGAATTGAGTTGTTCGCAGAAATTGCATCAGCAAAGAAGATTCCTGTAAAAAGGAGAATGTGTCGATCAGTTACTGACGGTGAACCGATATACGGTAGCGCATTTCACATTGCGATCTCTGGGATTTTGAGAGCAATCAGTTAATTGTGTGAACTGATTGTGAGTTCCAATTATTCTGTAGATTCTTTTAAATGTCAATTTTCGAATACCGATTGTGGCTTGAAAAAAAAAAACGACTGATATCCAAATATTCCATGCAATATTCAGCCCTAGTGAGGAGCAAAATTTTTGATAAGGCCGTTTAAAACGTAATTTCATGGTGAATATATGACCTTATACAACACATTTCTATTGAAGGAATAAAAAAGAGAGGCGAGAAACGAGGTTTCGATTTTTTTTTGCAACATGCCTCTTCGTAGAGTCGAATTTTAGCCAGATTCTCAAAAATTTTTTTATGTGTAATACTTTCAATTTTTTCAAATAAAAAATGAAAATTGAAAATATACTAAACAATCATATTGTTTCAATTTTAATTTTAATATTTTTTTCCGAATAAAACGTTTAGTGTGTTCCATTACCAATTAAAAAAATGTTGATGTTTGAAAATCACCTGCAAATCGTACCTCCAGTTAAAATCGCCCGAATTTTTCAGAACAAAACTCTCATCATCATCGTGATTTTTTTGAAATAAATGATAATCGCAGTGCGCGCAATTCATTGTGTGTCGCCGTGTTTTTTTTGTTGCGAGATAATTCTGCGGACCCTCTCCCTCTTCGCCTCACTCTAGCCGGACACTCCGCTTCTCAACCAACACGCCAGCCCCCTCAGCCAGCCTTTCTCCACCCGAAGCGCTCCGCCCATTCTTCGTCTCCGACTAGTTGGGACTCTACCGTATCCAACGCGTTCGTCAGGGCCCCCCTGTCGCGCGCTCGCTTCCAAACCACGCCCCATTTTCAGAAATGAGTGAATGCGCGGCGTGTGCTCAGCCGATTCTTGACAGGTAACCAATCTTTTCTTTTTGACTTTCTCGTTTACCTTCGAGCCGCCTCCCTATTATTCGATAGAGCAATTTGAGAATTAATATGCGAGGTGCGGGTGGCGAGCGAGTGAATGCATCAGAGTCCGTGATAATCCAATTTGACGCAGGTGAGAAAACCAAAAATTGGCCAAAAAATTATGCGAAACTTGGATTTGTACGAAAAATGTTTAATTGGAAAAAAAAAGTTGATGAAGGAACATACACGCCGCGGGCAGAGCGTTTTCGCGCCTGCCTCCGAGAGCCGGCGCTTTTTAATTATTTTGCGCTCCAAGACCGCCTACCAAATCCAAATTAACCATTTTATTTTTCCCTCCCGGCGGATCTGTAAACGACTTCTCTCATTTCTGGTTATAATTGCGCAAGACGACGGCATTTCATCCAGAATTTTCGATTAGACTTCGTTTGATGTGTAATATTTCCACATGCAAATTTGTAGATCGTCTCCATTTCCAAATTTATCTTAAATGCAATTTCAAGAATCATTACACATTTTCCATAAACTCAATTTTACAAAATATCCTCGATTTGAACATATTTTTATTTGTTACATGTCTGATTAATGGTATCAAAATTGCAACCAATATTTCATAATCTTATCTGTTTCGTTGATGCTTCAACAAAAAAAGCATCGCTCTCGCATACATCGAAATCAAAAATAACAGTTTTTTTTGACGATTAGAATCCGCGCGCAATTTTTGATTACAACGCGATGAATCATCGGTTTGCAGGGTGTTGATATAACGTTACAACGAGCCTCCCCAACCTCACACACAAAACTTATGTGCAATTATTTTTTTTAGGTATGTGTTCACTGTACTGGGCAAATGTTGGCACCAGACGTGCCTTCGATGTTGCGATTGCATGGCACCAATGTCGATGACTTGCTTCAGCCGAGATGGGCTCATTCTGTGCAAAAATGACTTCACGAGGTACCGATGCGATGAAACGGAACCGGCGGATTTGGAAAATTTGCAGGCGATACGGCCAGCGGTGTGCCGGATGCGACGGAAACTTGGAGAAGGAAGATCTCGTGCGTCGCGCGCGCGACAAGGTCTTTCACGTCCGCTGCTTCCAGTGCTCGGTTTGCCAGAAAATGCTCGATACCGGAGATCAGGTACATAATTGTTTTGGTGTTTACGCCCAATTGGGTCCGGGCGTTATCCACTTGGGGATTAAGTAGCTTCTGCTTAGCATTCTCGACTCGAAATGTCATTTGCACCTGCACCCCCCCCTCTCCCTTCGCCACGGGACCCATCGTGTCGCATCCACTTGTCATTCAAACGTTTCAGCCGACACTCACTCACACCCGGCTGTCCACACCTAAATATGGGTCGTATGGTGTTTTTGTATGTATATGATTATTAGTCGATTTCTCAAGAAATTGAAAGAAATGCGGATGCAAATGTTGAGGTCCAAAAAAGGGAAACAAAAAAATGTCGGGAAACAAAATTTCAGAAATTGTTTTAAGCAGCATTTTATGAAACTATTAAGTTTTATGCAAAATGGTCAAAATTGTCATAAAATTTTCACATGCGACCCATTTTGCCGCAGACCGTGAATCTGCTCGAATACCAAGAATAGCAAAATCGTCAAGTTGTAGTTTCTTTTTGAAAAATGTTCAAATTTAAATGCCGTTTAGAATATTTCTTTTGAAGCCATTTTAATTTATTCGATTCATTTCATAAAATACATTTGGGATTTTACATGGGATTTCGGGAAAAAAATTGGCATAATCAAATTGAATAAGCTGCTTTGGAAATCCACATAGAGCTGGATTTCGTTTTATAGCTGAAATTTGAATTTTGAATGAAATGAAATTGTTCGTATGATCAATTTCTCGGGAATATCCTCACAATTCTTTCCCAGCTTTTTTTCCACCTTGAGTTTTTGCGTTTCGCCAACAACGTAAACATTTTTGGGTTCCGACGAGACTCGTAACTCAATTATAAATTATAATAGAAGGAGGGTGGCTCGACGAGCGACAACTATGCGGTGACCCCATGGGAGTAACGGGTTCCGAGTAATCTGAAACGGACCATCATCATCATTATCGTCATCATGATTTAATTCATTATACCCCCCGCGCGCGCGGTAACCTTATTTGGATGGGCTAGATGGATTCATGATTACAAGCAAGGAGAATCTTGAATTTTTCAGCTGTTTTACTTTTCGGATTTTTTTTGTTGAAAAAATATGAAAATTTGATCGGCGATTAACACAGTAGCTTCGGAAATTAAAAGCAATGAAATTATTGTCTTCAAGAAATGACAATGAAAAATTGAAAATTTATTTGAAACGTTTATTCATGAAACTAAATCGATATATTTGGGCCATAATAATTGTTTGTTATTGTCGAGACGCAATCTCAAATTTGACGATGCGCCTTTCCGTTACAGTAATCACTTCCTTTCTCAAGAAAAAAAGAGCCTAAAAATAATCATGTGATTTTCGCACACCATTGTTTTTTTTTCTCGCCATGTTTATTATCGCAAGTAGCATTATTATTATTATTATTATTGCAGCTGTACATTCTCGAAGGCAATCGATTCGTGTGCCAGGCCGACTTCCAAAACGCCACCAAAACATCAACACCGACGTCGTCGCACCGACCGGGTAAGACAGCGAACCAATAAGTCGTACGGGTCCCAGGTTGTCGTTGGATGGTCGAATAATGGGGGGAGGCTTAATCTGTTGGTCGAACATATTTAGGATGAGCACATGGTGTTCGGAAGACATGAATAGTTTTATGATGATATCGACAGATGCGCAATTTCCTTCTTTTGTTTGCGCGAAATTACAGCGCGCGCGTTCGCGAGACCAAAAACCCCCGGTTGTCGATAATCCCCCCCCCCTTCCCGCCGTCGTCGTTGTGGCTCTCGCATCGTATACATATGTCTAATTCGTTTTATTTCCTCTCCATTTACAGTATCCAATGGCTCCGAGTGCAATTCGGATTGTGAGGAGGAGAATGTCGACGGATGCGACGAGGTACGAGCAAAAAGACAGAGCCTTTCGTTTTGAGAGAGAAAGGGACCATTCAAATTGTTCATTTGAAGGTGTGCGGATTGGATGATGAAATGGGAAAGGACAACTCGGACGATTCGAACTCGGCGAAGCGTCGCGGACCGAGAACCACGATCAAGGCGAAACAGGCAATTTTTGATTTTGTTTAAAACACCTGCCGACACATCAATTTCTCATTGAGTTGACTTAACTGATTAAAGATGAGATCTAATAAGTTTATTTTTTGGACGAATAGAAAATCGATATCAAGTCCGATAAACAAATTCCGAAATAAATCCTTCTAAATAAATGCCCTTTTTTTAAATTAGGAAAAGTTCAAGCTAATAACAATTTAAAACATTTTTGCATCTCATTTTTTGGTAATTTCTTCCATTTTCCTATTAAATTGAGCTCAGAGATTATTTATATGATATAGTTAGTGTTCGGCGACGGGTAGATTTACGAGTGCGCCTTTCGAAATGGTCTCGCCACGTGTGAATGCTTATTTCGTTGTTTTCACGTGAATTGTCTAATTTTTCATGATGAGTTTGGTAATTTGTTGAATTTCTAACGTCATTCCAATTAGCAATTATCGAACGGACCCCCTAAAATGCGAAATAACCAATTAGTCGGCGTGAGACCACGCACACCCGTAAATATACCCGCGTAGACGAAATAATTATTCGCACCTTTCAACAAATCTCCAGATTATTTCGCATAATGCGAAATAAATCGCCTAGTTGAGTAATAGTTATTAGGATTTGATAGTTGAAACAATTATTAGCCCAAAATTCACGTGCACGGGATTACTAAAACGGGAAATAATCGAAAGGAAATTGGAATATGGTCGGATTACAGCTTGAAACTCTCAAGAATGCGTTTGCTGCGACTCCGAAGCCGACCCGTCACATCAGAGAGCAACTCGCCCAGGAGACCGGCCTCAACATGCGAGTTATACAGGTTTGTCTTCATTCGGAACTGTTCCACCTCTTCTTTTATTTTCGGAAAATTCGTTCACCTTTTGTTGGCGAGTCTGAAGCCACTCGTCCCCCTCAAGTGTATCGTCTCTCTCAAACTCATGCGCTCTCTCGTCTTTTCTCATTTCCCGCTTTAATTCACCTGCGACTTCGCTATGTGAGGGTGTGTGTGTGTGTGTGCGTCCCTCATGGGCATCGGCCGTCGTTTTTCAATTCAATTACCGTAATCCATTGCGCGGCTGAAGCGACTACGGTAGGTGTGTGCGTGTGTGAGTGGGACGAGGGACGGAAGAAGCGAGACGGCGAATGATGAGAAGCGGCGGAAATCGAAAAACGCGGCCGGGGGAAATTGGGTGTAGACAAACGCGTATATCATATGCCCAGGGACCCTTTTCATCGCAGGGAAAATTAGCGCATTTCATCATATATCTCATTTTTTTTCTTCATCAAATTTTGCCTGAAGATTTTTCAATTCACATAAAATGAAATAATATCATTTTTGAGTTATTAATCAAAGTTTGCAAACTGATTAATTAAAATTACCATGATATTCTCGGGAAAGTCGTGTAGAGTTTGTCTGAACGATTTTCTCGAGTTATTCCTAATTATGTAATTTTAATATAGCATTATTCTGAAAAAAAACTTAAAAAATTAGGAATCTTAAATTGTTTAAAACAGATGACACCGAAGCGCATTTTTTTTTCGAGCGTTTTGCATAATTGTGGACCATCGCACTTATTGAAGGCGGTAATTCAAATTTGAATTTTAACTGTGGGAATTGAGATACCATTCGCTGGATAACCTGCGAAGCTAACTTACCGTAAATGCTCGTTTTTTTGCAAAATGTAATATCGCAATTATTTTTGGTTTTGGCTGCGTATCAAACATATGCAAAGCTACACATCAATGGCGCATACAAAAGAAACAAAACTGTATTTGACCTAAATTATTTTTCACCACATTGTCCGTGCGGACTACAGTTCTTCTCTTCCTGGGCGAAGGGCGGCTCGGAGCGGGTCGGACGCCCTATGGATGCCTTAAACAAATGCACTAGAAATCATAATACTTGAAAAAGCGAAAATGCTTCAATTGCTGACATTTCTTGCGAAACTATAATTTTGTTATTCGCCCACTGCTTCCATCATGTTTTATACCGAGATTCGCGGCGGCGCTTGCCGAAGCAGCGTGGCGCAGTGGAAGCGTGCTGGGCCCATAACCCAGAGGTCGGTGGAAACCACTCGCTGCTAGCTCTTTTTGCTTAATTTAAAGTGTTTCCAATTTTATAGGTGTGGTTTCAAAATCGTCGGAGCAAAGAACGCCGTATGAAGCAGTTGCGATTTGGCGGCTATCGTCAATCGCGACGACAACGACGCGACGACATCGTCGACATGTTCCCGAATGGTAAATTGATTTTCGTATCGTCACCCAAATCGTGACGATTATTGCGCAACGCGCTCATTAACTCCCAGGTGTTTGCGGGTTGCCTCATGGATTTTAAATGAAAAGTCACAATATTTACGGCGGATTATCGGTCAGCTGTCCCCGGCGATTACCGTGTCGGGGTCAAGCTGGCGTTAAGCGGTCGACAATTAAAAAAGTGATCCATATTGCAGATGCCTCCAACTACTTCCCGCCACCTTCGTCGTCGGTTCCATTCTTCATCGATCCGTATGCGAGTCCGACAAACAGCGGCGAGCACATGCCGCTGCCAGGATTTGGAGTGCAGCCCGGAGAACAGATAGCAATTGGTTGGTGGAATTCGAAATTTTAAAAATGATTCGAAAACCAATTTTGAAATTTTGATAAAACCTATAGACGCCGGATTCTCGATGCATGTGTGCGGTTCGATTTTAGAAATTGTCTCGTGAACGTTTTTCGACTTTCCGTATCGCTGTTGTGGCCTAGAAAATTGTGGCGAAAAATTAGCATCGTCCACGGCCATTAATTGTACAGTTGAGTGCGTTTTCGACGCAATTGATGAATGTGATTGCAAATTTGTCCAATTTTTCCTTTTTTGCCAATGACTATTTTTTAACATGTTTGTATTGCCGATGTTCCTGAACTAAGTCTGATTTCAGACACCAAATATCAAACATTTTGATTTTTGAAAATGCCTACCAATATTTCAAAGCCAGCGAGATTTAACAGCTTAATTAAAATATGTACGCTAATTGCAAAATGAAGAAATTCGATGAAGTAATGAACATCATAGGAAACAATAAATTCACATGAAAATTAATTGTGGCGAGATTATTTCGAAGGGCGCGTCTCCGTAAATCTACCCGCATATAGCAGCCAAAAAAACTAAACAATTGAGATAAATAATTAATTAACAATAATTTTTTAATTGGTTATTTTTTCTATTTTCGAGAGGAGATTGGAATCAGGCCACGAGACCCAGCTGATTTTCAGCACTAATAGACTCGAATAGAATTTTATTTATTTCGTATTCAAATTTTAATTAACCTGGTGCATCACGATATTAGTAATTTTCGAAAATCCAATAATTTAAATAATTGAAAATGAAAACCAAAAACATCGGTGAGTTTGATTGGTCCGTCGTATGGAACTGTTTGAAAATGAAATGATTTCCGCTGTTCCACGATTTCCAATTAAATTTTTAATGAAAATAAAAGTTAGGAATAGCTTCAGAATCATTTCCGGATCGTGCGGTGACGTCACCAGAATTCGAGAATGACATGTCAACGAATTTCGCGTGCATCTACTCGAACGACCTCAACAAATCGGCGCCGTGTGCTTGGTAATTCGTCATTCGTTCGCTTCTCCACAATTGCCGACCCCCCCCGTTTTTGCCCCTCTCGGTAGTCGAAAATTAGTCGAAATGTGTTCCAAATCACTTATATCCCATCGAATCTCCTTCATTCCAAATCTACCATACAACGAAAAAATCAGTATTGCTTGTTTGTGTTTTCACTCGTTTTTCAGAGACGACGAACAATTGTGATATTCATTTATTTGACATTTTTATTATCCGATCATACTCAACGCATTATTATTATTATTATTTTAATTAATATTATTATTACACTTATTATCATTTAAAATTTTGTATAAAACAATTTTCTAATTATCTGTTCTATCAATAACTTATGAAAGAATTGACCCGTGGGACTTGATTGAAAAATTGGAGAAGAAGAAGAAGAGAAGAAAGCAAAATTTAGCTGAGCAATCTAGCGAGAGTCTTGAACTTGTTCTCAAGGATCTCGACACGAGATTCAAGGCGCATTTGAGCGGCTTTCAATTCGCGATTTTCACGCTTCAGCTGAGTGTTCTTTTGGTGTAGTTGATCCATTTCCCAACGGATATCCTCGCGAGCCTAAATCAACATTTATTGATAAAGTTGATTTCGCTGACTCATTTCGATTAGTGCATAAAATGCCATTGAATTGAACTCGAGCAATTGAAACAACATTCGAGTTGTTATTTCGGCATTTCATCTCATTTTCAGATGACGTGTATAAAAATGCGAACCTTCGAAGATTCTTTCTCCAATTTGGCCACTTGCGAATCAACAACGAACGATTCGAGGCGAATGATCTTCTGAGCAGCTTTTAGTCGCAAATTCTCGCCCATTCTGAAATTTCCATTCGCTTTTATTTTTCTTTCCTTTCTTTTTTTCTGCCGCTCCTTTTATCCGATAAGACATCTTTATGTCAACGGAAAAATAATGGAGAGCTTATGTAAATGAGGCGACGGATCGTCGGCTTCTCGATTCGTCTTTGTTTTTTCTTCCATCTTTTTTTTTCATCAAGGGACACTCACCGTTCTTCCATTATATGCTCAAGACTGGTCCGATAATGAACGGCGGCTCGTTTCGCGAGTTTCGCAACAGGTTCCCAATTGACAGTATCCTGAAAGAGTTTGAATCAACCTTGGCAAAGAAAAAAAAAAAGGAAAAATAGAATGCACGAACATCGTAATTTCCATTGAGCATTGCTTCAACTCGATCCAACAGCAAAAAGGTTTTGTCGAGAATCACGCCATACGGGAAGCAGCAAACGCCTTCATCAATGACAGCTCTCATAACATCAACGGGATTCAGAATATGAACTTGAATTGAAGTGAGCACACTCGTTGCATAATGAAGAGCCGGCTCCACAATCACTTTTCTTTGGAGTGCCATCAGAAGCTTGTCGGACCTTCAATCGATAGCTTATATGATAAATTTCTACTGATTTAGGTGAAACCTTTCAAGTAATTTGTAATAGCCGCTGTTGAGAAGTTGGCCAGCAATTTCATCCCAATGCGGATGGACGGCACGCAATCTGCCGAGCTCTTCATATGAGTGGCACGAGAGCACCAATTGGAGAGCAACGACCGGAATACTCGGTGGAGCTGGATGTGAAACTCGACACTTTGGCTCGAGACGTGCCGCGGGAATTCCCTGCGAATGATGAGTTTCGTAATAAATCGAATCGAATCGAAACGATACGAACCTTCGCCGGTGGCGATGCTGAGTTACGAGTGACCTTGATCACCGGCGCAATTGTTTTATCTTCGAGAATCGGATCAAGTCGACGATCCGGCGTCATACTGCTTCGACTAATCGATCGTCCAAGTCTCGACGAGACACCATTAAGTGCGCGAGGCTGAAACATGTGTTTTACGTCGTAAAATCGCCGCCTCAAATTCGCGAACCTCGCCGTTAACCGTGAATTTTTGATCAATAATTTTTTCCGACAACTTTTTGCGAAGCTCAGAAGCGCTACCATCACTACTATCAGCAGCAGTCTGCAATTTAAAAAGGTCATATTTTTATGGTGAAATTGTTTCCTCACGTCATTAGATGTTCCTTCGCGTCCACCGTTCACAACAGTTTTCATTGATTCGCTGGATGATCTGAAATCTTCGAATAATTCCGATTTCGAGCGACTCATTTCTTACACAGTGACAAACTCAGGTTTAGGAAGATCGTTTATTGGAGAAATTTCCTTTTCTTTTGGCTCAACAGGCTTCTTCTTCAGAACTTTTACCTAAAACAATTGAGGAGCTCATTCAGATCATTGAGCAATATCGTATTCGATAACCTTATTCTCGCCGTCAACTTCAGTTGTCGTCGTCGTTGTCTCACCGGTCGGCGTGCGCTTCTTCACAACTTTTCTCACAATTTTCACTTTTTTCGGCGCGGGAATCGCGAAAATTTTAGTGACTGGCACAATCCACAACGAGAAATTGAGCGCGTCCGATACCTGAACATCAACGAGTCTATTGGCAATTCATTGAACGAACACACCACGGAAGCCGTCGGCGAGCTTATCATCGACGACTGCTCGGTCGAATCGGGCGTGTCTTCGCGTTTAATCGAGCTAACTGTGCCATGGGCTGACGAGATGACGTGATATGTCGGTTGACCCTGTGAATTGGAAGTGAGAAGAACAGAAACGGAACGAACGATGCTCACCTGCTCGAGTTCGACAATGAAAAACGCCCACTTGCCAGGGTAGATTCTGGCGAACAACTTGGTGAGCGGCGTTTTCCAGTCTTTTCCAGCGCCCAATATCAATTCCAAACAGCATCCTGCCTCGCCGTCGGTGAACACCGAACTCTTCTGAAACCATGTTATTATATAAATTCAATGGATGTTAAAAAATAATTATTGATTCGAAGGTAATTTATTTTATTGAAATGAAATGAAACAGATCAATCCAACAACCTTTTTGCTACGATTCGCGCTAAGACCCGTCAAACAAATTTTGGAAATATAAAATAATTTTGAAAAAAAAAATTTAAAATATTTTTATGAAACTACTTATTCTTTAAAATACAAAATTGTTAAAAAATTAATTTAATTTGCATTTTTCCTTTAATTTGCATTTTTCCTTTAATTTGCATTTTTCCTTAGGTCTGTAGAAAAAATTGCAAAAAATACTATATACTGTGGGAATCAAAACGGAAAATTCTACGGTCGATGTTATTCTTCTTTTTCCAAAACGGAATTGGTTGATTGTGAGAGGCTGAAATATATTTTCACTATTAAAACGCTGTTCGCTTGATTTGCTTTGTGAGATGTTTCAAATAATACTTGGGCTATTTCTACTTGGTCTCATTTTCAATCGCAATATTCGATATGTATGCATGTATCCTTGTCGCAAAACCGCGAGCCGATGTTTGCACGCGATGCGGCCATTTGCGATCGATTGGTTGGAGGAACGCTCAGTAAGAAACGCAGGCAAAAGCTCGAACGGGCATAAGTGTAAGGTACACACAAAATATCTTCATGATAAATGTTGAAGATTGAAAAGATGCGAATGAGAAACAAAATCAGGGTGAATGACGAAAAAGAAGAAGCAACTAACTGGGCCGAGATGAATGCGATGCATTTGCGCGGAATCGTAGTCATCGAGACAAGAGGTGTCTGGAACAAAAGTGACCTGAACTTTGGCGAAATTCGACTCCGGAATGTGAATGCGACTACCTGTCGTCCGAGATGATTGAATGGCATGCTGAATGGCGAATTCGAAAGGACGACACCCGGGCCCATACTGCACTCGACGCCATCGAATTCTTCGCTCAGAGCATCTTGAATCTCTGTAAAACCAATCGGATTGCATCATACCGTCGAAATTGGGCGAGCCGCTCAAACGAAGCTAATCGCACGCATCAAACACTAATTATGATTTAAGGTTTTGTATTTTCATAAAACAAATTTTTGAACGAAGTTCTTTTGTTTTGAAAAACGCGGATTTTGTTGAAAAATATATTATTGATTGATTGATGTCAACATAACCAGACGACTAAAACACACAAATTTTCAATTTTTATATTTCAGATGATCCGGTTTTACCGAATCTATCAATTCATCAGCTACATCTTGAATGAACCTCAAGTATTATGTCCAATAGTTCTTGCCAACTCTCTGTGTGCACGCTTCTTGAAATTTTGATGTTCTATGAGTTTTATACTGATCAATAAAGAAAAAATTGGTGAACATTCTAGTTATTTGTGGTTCCAAATTTTCTAATATTATATTTTTCATATGTTTTGTGCCGCAATTTCGCCTTCAAACAAAAATCGCGGGCTGTGTAAAAGCATCGAAGATGAATCAAAACAAGTCACCCACTCAATGATTTCATTGTTTTCCGGCAGCTCCTAAGAGAGCACCTCAATTTGGTTGACCTACTGGGCAATGAGTGTCATCGGAAAAAAAAATGAATCAAATTTATAATGATTTGGTAAAATCGCCCAATTTAAGATATTCGAATATTTTTTTTTTTGAAGACTGGAAACAAGATAAGTGAAATGGAATAAAAGAAAAGCTGACCTGGAAGAAGTGGAAGAAGGTCGTTGGCGGCGTTGAGCACATCCATTTGAGAATTCTTTGAATGGAATTGACAAAAAACGAATGAGCGGCTGGGAATAGAGAGCCGGCTCGGGAGAGTACAGCTGGGGGGGGGGCTAAAGCACGGCACTGCTGCCCGCAGTGTAATAAACGTCGTCGTCGGTCGTTTGCTCCCGCGGCAGGTCTCGTTCTCTCTGCACCTCTTGTCATCCTCGAACCTTCGTCCTACTATTTTTTTGCATCTCATTCGGTGCGCTGGCTGCTATCGCGTTCCCGCGACCGGCCGCTGGACATGCGCATATTTTGTCGACGAGAGAGATACGCTCTGAGACACTCGTCATTAATTACAAGTTTTTGCAATGACACGAGTTGCTTCCATCGAGTTCGCCTTTTCCCTCGAGCAATCCATGCTACTTGTCGACCATTGCTGACAAACAATTGACAAGAACGATTACGTTAAATTGGGTTTTTTTTCCATGCGGGCCGAAATTCGACCGCCCGCTGCTTCCGCTTCGATGGTTAACAAAAAAAATTTGAAAAAATTCGCTGATGGCCAATTTTTCGTTTCATTTTTAATTTTTTCACATGAGTCGGGGAAAAGCGGCCACTTTACCTTATGAAAACCATAACGTTGGATCACGAAAAAAAAGTTGGGTTAAATCAAAGAGCGAAATTGGGGAAAAGAATCGACACACATCTTGTATTTGAAAAATTTCAATATTAATTTTTTAGTCATTGAAATGCAATTGATCTTCTGAATATTTGATTACATTTCCGGTATTTTGAAGGAGATTTTTCTTTGATTTTAATAAAAAAATTTAAAATAATTATTGCGAAAATAATAAGAGACTCTACTAAAGTTTCTGCAAAAATTGAAAATAAACGAAAATTTCGAATCATATTGAAGTTTATGATCGTCTGAAATTATCGAACTACTAATAAATAGACTAGAAACGTGGCCCCAATTAAATAAGCCTATAAGGAATCGAATAAGATAGTCGGTTTTCCGAAATCCGCCCGTCGTTAATAAGCATCTTAAAATAATTAAAGTTTTGATACGACTTTCAGCATTTTTCAATTAAATTCAACTATTTATTAACTAAAAATAAAATGTAAAAATTCAAGTGAAAGGCAAGAAGTGTTTCGTATCGAAAGAATTAAAGCATTGTGCAAATGTTTCGTACTCGTTGCCTGGCTCTTCGCAGAGGCCTTCTTTGGCGTTGAAGCTCGTCGCGTTCCTCGATAAGTCTCACCTCATCCATTTCTCTGAAAAAAATCGAGTTTATAGAAAAAAGTAAAGTTTCAATGAATATTGGAATACCTTAAATGGGCGCGAACTGTTGCTCTACGACATTGAATTGCCCCTTCTTCAATCATTGGAAGGTCATCTGGAGCATCACGGGTGTATCTGAAGGAAACATTTCAAATAAAACGAGTCATGAGGAATTCCAAGCAAACCTCAAGTATTCATTTCCGCGTTCGTCCAGTGTACTCCTCGGAGATTGGATAATCCAAATGAGATGGCGACTTCTTGAACAATCCAGTGATCTTGGATTTGAGACTTGGCTCGTCCTTCGGTTCGACCTTCTCAGTTTCGATGACGGTGACTTGTGTTGGAAGCTTGTCGTAGTCGAACGATTCTGGAACTGCATCGATCTGTTGCGAGAGTGGAATGTCGTCGATGTTGGCAGATCGGGCCGT